>ML783151.1:336164-354652 GCA_009831015.1 Picea engelmannii | reverse complement strand
AGTGATTTTTTTATAAAATTAAATAAAATTAGATAAAAACAATGAAAATGAAAACAAATTATACCCAATGAAAGTAGATTCAATTTTAAAAATGTTGGTATCAATTCTCAAACTAAATTCTGAGTATTTGTAGGAGTCCGCTAGCTCCAAAGATGAAGTAAGATGGAGAGAATTTGCAGTTTCCTGCAAACAGTCCCATTTTCACGTTTTCGGCCGAAATATTCTTTCGGCCGAAACCTAGTTTTTAACAGAATCCGTTAAAAATAAATGTTTCGGCCGAAAAGTATTTCGGCCGAAATATTATTACCACGGGAAAATAATTCATTCAAAAAACATTGTACACGAATTTTGACGGCACCGTTAATTTTGACGTGAAAATTTTTGGCCAAAAAATATTTCGGCCGAAAGTAATATTTGTTCGACCGAAAAATTGCCGCTAGAAATTTTGGAGACCCGATTGTCACGAAAGTGTTACCCAGCGTCATGATTTTACCCATTTGTTATATTGTAAAAGGAGGTTCCCCCCTCAAAGATGATTCTCATGCATTCTTCTCCCTCATTCTTCAGGCACAGAGTTACTTCTCTTTCTCTTTTTATTCTATTTGGGTGTTTTAGTGCATAACATTTGGTATCAAAGCATACAATCCTTGGGTTTAGCTCCTTTAAACAAATCATCTTGGTATTTTCATTGTAAATTTTATTTTGGATAGTTTTAAACTATGAAATGTTTTGGATCCTAAGGAGACATATTGAGGTATATGTGGTAAAAATTTCATGTTTTCGTTCTCTATACTTTTAGAGGTATCACCTGTCAAAATTATGTTTTTTTACTAGTCCTGACATTAGTCTCAAATGAGTCATATTGGAATTTTCTTTATAAATATTTTTTCTGGGATGTTTCAAATAGAAGTTGTTTTGGGAGACTGAGGAAACATAACTAGGTACCTATGGTAAAAAAATTAGGTTCTATTTCAATATACTTTTAGAAATACATACTGTAGAAATTAGGATTTTTACTAGTCTTGAAACTAGTCTCAAACATGTGTTCTTGGTAAAACCATTATATATGAAGTTAAAAACTCGAAATTGATTGCCACCAATTACATTGGATAGATGACAGATCATAGTCTTTCATATCAAAATTTTAGAAGTATATTGGAAAAATTGGACATGTGACGAGCCCTACAAGCTCACCCTCTTGAAAGGGATAAAAACAACAAGTTTTGGGAAAGCTACCATAAATTTCTCTTGGAAGATTGGAATTTGGTCAAACCTATGGCATTGCAGAGAAGACATATCGTGACACTATAGATCAAAATTTCAGACTTAGAGGATCTGAAATTTCATAAATACTTTAGGAGAAAGATTGGCCAACAAGACAGTGTACAAACTAGGGTTTTTAAAGGTACATTAATTTGAAATTAGCATAACTTTTGATTGAAATATCTATTTTTGGTGATTCAAAAATTGTGATAAAGAGAAAAAAGAGGAGTATTATTATTTTCTCACATATAAAAAGGGTTCCTCAAAAATTTCTATTCCTTCTTTCAGCTCATAAAAAATAAATTTCTGCTGAAAATTACCTTGTTGTAACGTCTCTTTTATTTTTAAATAATGTTGTTGATCTGAATTTGTTGTTGCAACAATTTTGTTTTTCAAATATGTCTTGTACATGTTGATCACTGCAATATGCACTTCATGAGCTCTCCTATTGAATGCATCAACCACTTGATTTTCCTTTCCCTTTATATGCTTAATTTCAAAGTCATATTTACTCAGAAATTCCAACCATCTAGTTTGCCTAGCATTTAGTGTTGGTTGTCCAAACAAATGCTTCAGACCACAATGGTTTGTCCTTAGCTCGAATTTCTTACCCATAAGGTAATGCCTCCACATTTCAATGCATGTACAAACACTACTAACTCCAAGTCTTGTGTAGCATAATTCCTCTCATGTTCTTTTAATTTTCTAGACTTATAGCATACCACATGGTCCTTTTGACTGCGAAATCCACTGAGTCCTTCCTTGCATGCATTGGTGCACACAAAAAAATCTTCATTTGGATATGCAATCTTCAAGATTGGTGCACTTGTCAATATTCCATTCAACTGTTGAAAATTCTCTTCACACTTGGAATTCCATTCAAACTTCACTCCCTTCTTTTGTAAGGAAGTGATTGGACTTGCAATCTTTGAGAACCCTTTTATGAATCTTCGATAATAACCAACAAGGCCCATGAATGATCTGACCTATGTCATATTCTTTGGCATTGGTCATCCTCTAATGGCCTCTATCTTCTCAGGATCAACTTCTATCCATGTCGCTAAAATTATATTCCCCAAGTAGTGAATCTTATTTTGATAAAATATGCACTTACCTAGCTTAGCATACAATTTATGCTCTCTTAAAACTTGCAACACCATTCTTAAATGGTGTTCATGTTTCTCTTTGTATTTAGAGTAGACAAGTATATGGAACACAATCACAAACTTGTCTAGGTACTCCTTGAACACTCCATTCATCAGGCACATAAAAACTGTTGGGGCATTTGATAGTCCAAATGGCACTAGCATGAATTCATAATGCCCATATCGTGTTCTAAATGTTGTCTTGTTGATGCCTTCTTCCTTTATCCTTACTTGATGATATCTTGATCTCAAGTCAATCTTCAAAAATATTATTGCACATTTCAATTGATCAAATAAATCATCAATTCTTGATAAATGGTACTTATTCTTTATGGTAACCTTATTAAGTTGCCTAAAATCAATACATAGCCTTAATTTTCCATCCTTCTTCTTCACAAAAAGAACTGAAGCACCCCAAGGCGACACACTTGGGTGTGTATACCTCTTCTTCAAAAGTTCTTCAAGTTGCATCTACAACTCCTTCAATTCTGGTGTACCCATTATGTATGGTGTCTTGGACACTAGGGAAACTCCTAACACCAAATCAATAGAGAAATCAATGTCTCTCTTTGGTGGAAAACCTGGAATTTCCCTAAAAACATCTTCAAAATACCTCAAAATTGGATGATCTTCAATGATTTCCACTTTATCTTTGGTTTCCTCCTCCATGTGGGCTGCAAACATTTGGCATCCCTTCCTGAAGCTCTTCTTCAACTGCATAGTTGAAATCTCTCTAACATATACAACTCTTGGAATGCCTTGAATCTTGCCTTGTTGCCCTTCCTCATCAAGACATGTGATTGTCTAGGAAAACATGATGTTTTTCCAACCAATACATTCCAATTAGACAATCATATGAACCCAACGGTATGATGCTTACATATACCTTTGTTCTAAGTCCATTCATGTCCATCAGACAATATTTAACAAACTCATTGATTTTCCTCTTAACTCGCGTGGCTAACTAAAATAACTAATATTTCTTATGCTTACTTACTTATTTGCAAGTGAAATATTTCAACAATGTTAGCATTTATGTAACTATGGCTAGCTCCATAATCAATCCAAATTTCTATGGATTGGTTGTCAATTTTACCTTCCACTTCGATCATGGGGGATTGATACTTTGCCTGCTTATTGTCCAAGGATGCATAAATCATTGGCATGCTTCCTCCCATGTCTTCCACTATTTCAATCTCTTGAATGTTGTGGACAATATTCATTCGTTCTCCTTTTTGAGGGAAGTTCCTATATAAGTGATTTCCCTCACATCCCCGATATTGAACAGGTTGCTTCCTTGGCCTTTTCCCAAATGAATTTGCATTCTTTTGCTCATTTTGGGTTGCCTGGCCTTGCTAATTTTCCTAGGAGTTATTTCTGAAAAAGGGTGGATTAAAACCTTTCTGTCTTTGATCATTTTTTCCCTTCATCTTGTCACTCCAAGTTTTTTGGAAAACTAGTCTTCTTTTGCTTTATTCATAAAGGTGTCTTTCTCTCCTTATGGTTTCCTCCAAGATCTTGGGGTTTTCATATTATATCTTGTCACTATAGAAGGAGGGTAACCCACTTTAAAACCTTTGGATTTTAACCTTCTCATCTTTTATGAAGTCAACATACTTCAACAATTCAAAGAACCTCTTCTCATATTCTTCCATTGTCATGGTTCCCAACTTGAGTTCAAAGAACTCTTTCATCTTTATTTCATAATAATGCTCAAAAAATTATTTCTCTTGGAAATATCCTTTGAAATGCCTCCATGAGATCCTCTTCTCATCAAGATTCTTGGCTTTCTTAAGATGATCTCACCCCATGGTTTCCTTTCCTTACAAGTGGAAGGTGGAAATTATAGCTTCTACTTGGGAGGGATAATCATGCACCTAGAAATATTTCTTCATTTCCAACAGCCAGGCATTGACCTCTTCACCCTTCTAATGTTTGCCATTGAAAGTAGGTGGCTTTATTTTCCTAAGTTCACCTTGCAATATGTTTGCCTCATGCCTTCTTCTTTTCCTTCGAACATGAGACACACTTGGGTTGCTTTATGGTCCTGAACTTGCATGAGTTCTTCTAGTAGACTACCTTGGAGAATGATGGCACCTACTCATGCTTCTTGATTGCCTATCGTTTCCATGATCATCCCATTTTCTATGGGATCTAGATGATGATACTTGTCTAGCACTAGTTGCTTTCTTGGTGCCAGAATCTTTGTTAAATTTCTTATGCAACATGTTTAAGCTCTGAAGTATCTCTTCCCGAGGCTTCATAATTATTTCATTATCAACCCTGTAGATCTGCACTTCTTATACAATCTTCTCATAGTGACAGGCTATTGCCTATCTCTTCTTCCATTTGATTATATATTATCATTCCTCATGCTAACATGCAAACCTATGATATCTTCCTCGTGACTCTAATATCCCCGACCATCTTCCATAACTCCAGTCCTCATATAAGAACTAAAGTTTCTTTATGTACCTCTAATTTTGCAAGAAATGTGCATGTAATTAATCATTGTTAGAACATCTGTATTGTAAAACATTTCATTAATTAGAATACATGTTTCCTCATCAATTTATGAAGAACACATTGCATAAATTCACACTATGGTTCTCTATATGCATTCATCTCTGAAATATATTCTGAATAGCTATACTCATGCCCCAATCCGATCTCTGAGCTTAACGTTACGACTTCTTAAAAAAACCATTTTCACCCCTTCATTTGCATTTTCTCTAGTGGTGCAATTGTATTGAAATGCCAACTTCTGTCAAATGCAGAAGAAAATATGTCAGGAAATGGAGAAATTTTTGTATGAGAAATAGATAACAATAACAACCTGAAATTTACAACAACTCTTAGAATTTCAATTTGATGTTCTAGTAAAAAACTATAGCAATATGGAATATGCAACTGTCTTTTTTCACTCATTTTTCCAGACTTGGAATAAACCAAAGTTGTTTTTCTTGATGATTATATGCAAAGTCTAATTAATAAAATTTTCCCTTTTTGTTATCTAGGGTCACTTTTCCTTCTCTGAAAATCTCAAAAATCTCCAAAAAGTGGCCCAAAATAGTGGATTTGGCCTATTTCAGTGTCCCCATTCCAATCCCCATAGGATTTATTCAGTTCCTTCGTTGGTTATTTTTGTGCCTTCTTTTTGGAATCTCCCCAAGGGTTTCGGCTTAATTTGGACTTTTGTCAATGATCTGGACCCAAATCTTTAAAAAACATTATTTTGCAATTTCTTCCAAATTCAAACAAAATTGGACAAGGGTCCTCTTTGGTGCTTTTGTAGGCCTCCTCTTTGCGAAAAAACCCCGTAAGTTTCATCCCAATCCAATGTAATTTTTTCTAGTTATGGACAAAATATGAAAACGACTCCAAACTTAATTTTATCTTTTTTTGAAACTCTGGAAAAATTTGGCCTATGTGAAATCTGCGTCGTCGATCTCAGGTCAGAATCAATATGGATCGTTGATTTAATCTCTACCAGCCATCGGTGACTGAAGTTCTCCTGTGGCATGCAAATTAATTTATAAAACTACCGACCCGACCGTCGACCATCAACCCAACTCTGTGACAATCGAATTTCACACAACTCCAAACCGACCGACCTAGTCATCGGCCATAGACCATCAACAACCTTTGTTGGTGAATGGAACTCTCAACCACTTCGAACGACGCATGACCATCAACCCATCGACGATTGACAATCCACGATGGTTGTCGAATATGCTTCCCACATCAATTGATTTGACCATCAACCATCAACTGCTTTTGTTGGATGGCGTGGTAACTGTTGACATGGCATGGAATGTGGGTGTTGACGTGTCATGACACATCGTCCTAAGGTGTCAACTTGGGTGATCCGGATTATTTTCGGCACGAAATGAGATCGGAGATATAATAAAGAAATGCACAGAGATATCACAAATATTCAATAATATAACATAAATCTATCAGAGATGCAACCATAAACACATAGATACAGTGATACACAGTTTCTCTTAATGAAAGAAATGTATAGAGACTGTAAAAATACAGAGTGAAAGACTCGCTAGAATGGTGGCAGCTAATCTCAGAGAAGAGATGTGATGGCTACTCGCATTCGCAAGAAGATGATTACAATGAGGCTCTGAAGGCCTTTTTACAATAAACAGGAATGCAAAAAACCCTAGACATCCAAAAACCTAACCCTAGGAGATGAAGCGCCAAAAGTCATGTGGGCCCCGTTTGGGTAAAATTTAGTACATCAACTTCCCGGGGTCATAACTTTTGCATACGATCTTCATTTTAGGCGTATGATAGCTCATTGGAAAGGTATCGTCGAGGAGATTCATTTTGAGGGCTCAATCATGCCTTTGGCTATCATTGAGAACCTCTATCTCGAAAAACCTTCATTTAGGCCCTCAAAATGGTCCCAGAAATTAAAACCTGCTAAAAATAGTAAATTGTCAAAACTGCCAGAAACTTGTTTTGAGCCAATCAGAAAAGGTGGGTGTCCACCAATATCCACCTAGATAAATCCTCCCTCCTTAGGAAGCAATGGGCTCCATTTCATTGAGTTCTCAGGGTAGAGGGAAAAGCATTTGTTGGATCTGCATCTTGGTGAGTTGCTTGTATTGTTGGAGACGTTGCGCTGCTTAGTTTGTGGAAGTCTGTCATGAACTTGTTGACGTTGAGGTTGTTCAACAAGTCGAGCTACTGGAGAGGAAGGTGTGCAGAGGGAATATTTGTGCTTTGCTGCAACCTTGTCGACCTGCTTCTGTTGGATAGAAGGTGCAAGGGGCAAGGTTGTAGTGGTTGTAGTGTCCTTTTGTTCCCCTTTTGAACAGATTGTGAAGAAGCTGAATTTTGCAGTATGAGATACTACCTTGCGACACTTTTTTTGTGGAACAATAGTTGGAACTACCTCTGGTATTCTATAGATATGACCCCCCAAAGTAACAATGACACTACGGGGTCGAGACTCATAAACAACATGGCATCTCCACATATATGGTGGGCCCAAGAGAACATCACAGACATCTAGTGGGGCAACATCACATAATACCTCATCCTTGAAGGGTTGGATGCCATATGACAATCGACACTATTGGCTGACATAGAGATCTCGTCCTTGCCGAAGCCACCCGATGTTGTATGGTTGCGGGTGTGGTGTTGTCGACCTTCCCAACTGTTTGACGACCTCTGCTGAGATGAGGTTTTTCTGGCTTCCGCTATCAAAAATAAAATGTAGCGGGGTCCCCTTCACCCACATCTGTGAATGAAAAAGGCGCTCTCCCTCTTCAGGATCTGTTGGTTCTTCTGGTTGAATTGTTGCGGTCGCAACAATAGCAGTGGGGTCTTCGTCAATGATCTTTCCTTTACCAGTATTTTCAGAATCAGATTTTGAATCAGGGTTTGGCTCCTTGTCTTTGATCTTGGCCACCAATTACTGTTTTGAGCGACATTCATCGGTGTTGTGCTAGGGGATTTTGTGGAAATCACACCATTTTTTGATGTCCTTCTTTGTCTTCCCATGACCCTTCTTTTCTTGTGTCTTGGACTGGTTTTCGGCAGACTGTTTGTTAGGGTCGTCTTTGTCATACTTTGGTTGTTGCATATTTACAGACCCGAATTCCCATTTTTTCAGGTGCTTAAATTTCTGCTCAATTTTAACAGCATGTCGATAAACAACACCGAGTGATGAGATGTCCAGAAAATCCATTTCAGTCTAGATGTATCTGTATAGAGCCCCACGGTATTTCAGAACCAAATGTCTCTCGGAGTCTTTGATACCCATCTTGGCGCGCAAGGTATGGAAGGTATTGGTGAACTCCAGAACTGCTTGGCCCCTCTCTTGCCACAGTGTGGTCCATCTCATGTACTGGTTCTCATAGTTGCCAACAGGGTAATACTGTTCATTTACTGCATCCACAAAAAAATCCCAAGTGGGATCGGCCCCATATATTCTAGACTCCTCTGTGGAACTTTTCTCCCAGTAAGGTTCCCGCCAATGTTTGACATGAGGGAGAGCTTTAAAGAGTAAGAAGGTGATCTTTTCTTTGTGGAAAAATTGTGAATAGAGAAATAACCTTCTAGCAGAGTTAACCATTTTTCTAGGGCTTCTCCATCTATCTGTCCTTCAAATACAGGGATATCAAAATTGACTTGTGCGTTGAAAGGCGAGGTGCCTCCAAAGTGGTCGCTTCATGAAGATGTGCCTGATGCTATCGGCAGGCGTTTAAGGATGTGGGAAAAATTCTCCATCATTTCATCCCTTTGTCGCGTGAGAGCTTGCTCAAGCAACAGATTGATAGGATCATCTGCTCCGTCATTTTTCTTTTCTTCTGCTACTGAGGGTTTATTGGGTGTGCGAGAGCGATTGTATTTAAGAGAGACAAGCTCGAGACCCAATTTTCTATACTCGAACCTCGTCGTGGACATGCACTGAAAAAATGATCAAGAGCATCCTGCTCTGATACCACTGATATGGATTATTTTCATCACAAAATGAGATCAGAAATATAATAAAGAAATGTACAGAGATATCACAGATATTCAATAATATAATAGAAATGTATCAAAGATGCAACCATAAACACAGATATACAGTAATACAGGTTTTATCTTAATGAAAGCAATGTACAAAGACTGTAAAAATACAACGTGAAAGACTCGCTAGAATGGTGGCAACTTATCTCTGAGAAGAGATGTGACGGCTACTTGCATTCGCAAGAAGATGATTACAATGAGGCTCTGAAGGCCTTTTTACAATAAACAGGAATGTCAAAAACCCTATACATCCAAAAAGCTAACCCTAGGAGATGAAGCACCAAAATTCATGTGGGCCCCGTTTGGGTAAGTCAATACATCAACTTCCCGGGGTCGTAACATTTGCATACGATCTTCGTTTTATGCGTATGATAGCTCATTGGAAAGGTATCGTCGAGGAGATTCATTTTGGGAGCTCAATCATGCCTTTCTATATATTTTATAACCTCGATCTCTAAAAACCTTTATTTATGCCATCAAAATGGCCCCGAAAGTTAAAACCTGCTAAAAATAGTAAATTGTCAAAATTGTTAGAATACTGCTTTGAGCCAGTCAGAAACGGTGGGTGGACACCGATATCCACCTGGATCAATCCTCCCTCCTTAAGAAGCAATGGTCTCCATTGCATTGAGTTCCCGAGGGAGATGGAAAAGAATTTGTTGGATCTGCATCTTGGTGAGCTGCTTGTACTGTTGGAGACATTGCGTTGCTTAGTTTGTGGAATTTTTTCATGAACCTGTTGAAGCTAAGGTTGTTCAAAAAGTGGAGATACACGAGAGGAAGGTGTGTAAAAGGAATCTTTGCACTTTGTTGCAAACTTCTCGACCTACTTCTGTTGGATAGAAGGTGCAAGGGGCGAGGCTGTAGTGGTTGCAGTGTCCTTTTGTTCCCCTTTTGAACAGATTGTGAAGAAGATGAATTTTACAGTATGAGATACTACCTTGTGAAACATTTTAGGTGGAACAATAGTTGGAACAACCTCTGGTATTCTGTAGATATGACCCCGTAAAGTAACAATGGCACTACAGGGTCGAGACTCATAAACAACATGGTGTCTCCACATATATGGTTGGCCCAAGAGAACATCACAAACATCCAGTGGGACAACATCACATAACACCTCATCCTTGAAGGGTTGGATGCCATATGACAATCGACACTATTGGCTGACATGGAGATCTCGTCCTTGTCGAAGCCACCTGATGTTGTATGGTTGCGGGTGTGGTGTTTTCGACAATCCTAACTATTTGACGAACTCTGCTGAGATGAGTTTTTTCTAACTTCTGCTATCAACAATAAAATGCAACGGGGTCCCCTTCACCCACATCTTTGAATGAAAAAGGCGCTCCCCCTCTTCAGGATCTTTTGGTTCTTCTAGTTGAATTGTTGTGGTCGCGACAATAGCAGTGGGGTCTGCGTCAATGATCTGTCCTTTACCGGTATTTTCATAATCAGATTCTGAATCAGGGTTCGGCTCCTTGTCTTTGATCTTGGCCACCAATGACTGTTTTGAGAGACATTCATCAATGTTGTGCCAAGGGCTTTTATGGAAATCACACCATTTTCCAGTGTCCTTCTTTATCTTCCCGTGACCCTTCTTTTCCTATGTCTTGGACTAGTTTTTGGAAGACTGTTTGTTAGGGCCGTCTTTGTCATACTTTGGATGTTGCAGATTTACAGACCCGAATTCCCATTTGTTCTAGTTCTTACATTTATGCTCAATTTTAACAGCATATCAATAAGCAACACCGAGTGATGAGATGTCCAGAAAATCCATTTCAGTCTAGATGTATCTGTGTAGAGCCCCACAGTATTTTAGAACCAAATGTCACTCGGAGTCTTTGATACCCAACTTGGTGCGCAAGGTATGGAAGGTATTGGTGAACTCTGGAACTGCTTGGCCCCTCTCTTGCCGCAGTGTGGTCCATCTCATGTACTAGTCCTCATAGTTGCCAACAGGGTGATACTGTTCCTTTACTGCATCCACAAAAAAGTCTCAAGTGGGATCGACCCCATATATTCCAGACTCCTTTGTGGAACTTTTCTCCCAGTAAGTTTCCCATGATTGTTTGACATGAGGGAGATCTTTAAGGAGTGCGAAGGTGATCTTTTCTTTGTCGAAAAAATTGTGAATAGAGAAATAACCTTATAGCAGAGTTGACCTTTTTTCTAGGGCTTCTGCATCTATCTGTCCTTCAAATACAGGAATATCAAAATTGACTTGTACCTTGAAAGGGGAGGTGCCTCCAAAGTGGCCACTTGATGAAGATGCGCCTGATGCTATTGACAAGAATTTAAGGATGTGGGCGAAATTCTCCATCATTTCGTGCCTTTGTCGCGTGAGAGCTTTCTCAAGCAACAGATTGATAGGATCGTCTCCTTCGTCATTTTTCTTTTCTTCCGCGATTGAGGGTTTCTTGGGTGTGCGAGAGTGATTGTCTTTAAGAGAGACAAGCTCGAGACCCAACTTGCTATACTCGGACCTCGTCGGGGACATGCACTGAAAAAACGATCAAGAACAGCCTCCTCTGATACCACTGATCTGGGTTATTTTCGACATGAAATGAGATCGGAGATATAATAAATAAATGCACAGATATATCACAAATATTCAATAATACAACATAAATGTATCAGAGATACAACCATAAACACATATATACAGTAATACATGATTTCTCTTAATGAAAGAAATGTATAGAGACTGTAAAAATACAGAGTGAAAGACTCGCTAGAATGGTGGTAGCTTAGCTCTGAGAAGAGATGCGACATCTACTCGCATTCGCAAGAAGATGACTACAATGAGGCTTTGAAGGAATTTTTACAATAAAAATGAATGTCAAAAACCCTAGACATCCAAAAACCTAACTCTAGGAAATGAATAGCCAAAAGTCATGTGGGCCCCATTTGGGTAAGTTATCACATCAACTTCCCGGGGTCGTAACTTTTGCATACGATCTTCGTTTTAGGCATATGATAGCTCGTTGGAAAGATATCATCGAGGAGATTAATTTTGGGGGCTCAATCATGCCTTTGATTATTATTTAGAACCTCGATCTCAAAAAACCTTCATTTAGACCCTCAAAATGGTTCCGGAAGTTAAAACCTGCTAAAAATAGTAAATTGCCAAAATTGCCAGAAAACTATTTTGAGCCAGTCGAAAAAGGTTGGTGGCCACCGATATCCACCTGGATCAATACTCACTCCTTAGGAAGAAATGGTCTCCATTGCGTTGAGTTCTCAGAGGAGAGGGAAAAGCATTTGCTGGATTTGCATCTTGGTGAGCTGCTTATACTGCTAGAGACGTCGCGCTGCTTAGTTTGTGGAAGTCTTTCATGAACCTGATGAAGCTGAGGTTGTTCAACAAGTCGAGCTACATGAGAGGAAGGTGTGCAGAAGGAATCTTTGCGCTTTACTGCAACCTTGTCAATCTTCTTCTGTTGGATAGAAGGTGCAAGGGGCGAGGTTGTAGTGTTTGCAGTGTCCTTTTGTTCCCCTTTTGAACAGATTGTGAAGAAGCTAAATTTTGCAGTATGAGATACTACCTTGCGACACTTTTTAGGTGGAACAATAGTTTGAACTACCTATGGTATTCTGTAGATATGACCCTCCAAAGTAACAATGACACTACAGGGTCGAGACTCATAAATAGCATGGCGTCTCCACATATATGGTTGGCCCAAGAGAACATCACAGACGTCCAGTGGGGCAACATCACATAATACCTCATCCTTGAAGGGTTGGATGCCATATGACAATCGACACTGTTGGCTGACACAGAGATCTCATCCTTGTCGAAGCCACCTGATGTTGTATGGTTGCGAGTGTGGTGTTGTCGACAATCCCAACTGTTTGACGACCTCTGCTGAGATGAGGTTTTTCTGGCTTCCGCTATCAACAATAAAATGCAACGGGGTCCCCTTCACCCACATCTGTGAATGAAAAAGGTGCTCCCCCTCTTCACGATCCGTTGGTTCTTCTGGTTGAATTATTGTGGTTGCGACAATAGCAGTTAGGTCTGCGTCAATGATCTGTTCTTTACCAGTATTTTTAGAATCAGATTCTGAATCAGGGAAGACTATTTGTTAGGGCCATCTTTCTCATACTTTGGTTGTTGCAGATTTGCAGACCCTAATTCCCGTATGTTCTGGTGCTTAAATTTCTGCTCAATTTTAACAGCATATCGATAAGCAGCACCAAGTGATGAGATGTCCAGAAAATCCATTTCAGTCTGGATGTATCTGTGTAGAGCCCCACGGTATTTCAGAACCAAATGTCATTCAGAGTCTTTGATACCCAGCTTGGTGTGCAAGGTATGGAAGGTATTGGTGAACTCCAGAACTGATTGGCCTCTCTCTTATCGCAGTGTGGTCCATCTCATGTACCGGTCCTCATAGATGCCAACAGGGTAATACTGATCTTTTACCGCATCCACAAAAAAATCCCAATTGGGATCGACCCCATATATTCTAGACTCCTCTGTGGAACTTTGCTCCCAGTAAGTTTCCCACCAATGTTTGACATGAGGGATAACTTTAAGGAGTGCGAAGGTAATCTTTTCCTTGTCGAAAAAATTGTGAACAGAGAAATAACCTTTTAGCAGAGTTAACCATTTTTCTAGGACTTTTGCATCTATCTGTCCTTCAAATACAGGAATATCAAAATTGAATTGTACCTTGAAAGGTGAGGTGCCTCCAAAGTGGTTTCTTGATGAATATGCTCCTGATGCTATCAGCAGGCGTTTAAGTATGTGGGAAAAATTCGACATCATTTCGTCCCTTTGTCGCGTGAGAGCTTGCTCAAGGAACAGATTGATAGGATCGTCTACTCCGTCGTTTTTCTTTTCTTCCACCATTGAGGGTTTCTTGGGTGTGCGAGAGCGATTATATTCAAGAGAGACAAGCTCGAGACCCAACTTGATATACTTAGAACTCGTTGGGGACATGCACTAAAAAAACGATCAAGAGCATCCTGCTCTGATACCACTCATCCGGATTATTTTCGGCACGAAATGAGATCAGAGATATAATAAAGAAATGCATAGAGATATCATAGACATTCAATAATATAAAAGAAATGTATCAGAGATGAAACCATAAACACAGATATACAGTAATACACGATTTCTCTTAATGAAAGAAAAGTACAGAGACTGTAAAAATACAGAGTGAAAGACTCGCTAGAATGGTGACAGCTTATCTCTGAAAAGAGATGTGAGGACTACTCACATTCGCAAGAAGATGATTACAATGAGGCTCTGAAGGCCTTTTTAAAATAAATAGGAATGCCAAAAACCCTAGACATCCAAAAACCTAACCCTAGGAGATGAAGCGCCAAATGTCATGCGGGCCCCGTTTTGGTAAGTTAGTACATCAACTTCTCGGGGTCGTAACTTTTGCATACGATCTCCGTTTTAGGTGTATGATAGCTTGTTGGAAAGGTATCATCAAGGAGATTAATTTTGGGGGATAAATCATGCCCTCAATTATCATTAAGAACCTCTATCTCGAAAATCCTTCATTTAGGCCCTCAAAATGGCCCCGGAAGTTAAAAGCTGCTAAAAATAGTAAATTGGCAAAATTGCCAGAAAACTGTTTTGAGCCAGTCGGAAAAGGTGGGTGGCCACCGATATCCACCTGGATCAATCATCGCTCCTTAGGAAGAAATGATATCCATTGTGTTGAGTTCCCGGGGGAGAGGGAAAAGCATTTGCTGGATCTGCGTCTTGGTGAGCTGCTTGTATTATTAGAGATGTCGCGCTGCTTAGTTTGTGGAAGTATGTCATGAACCTGTTGAAGCTAAGGTTGTTAAACAAGTCGAGCTACACGAGAGGAAGGTGTGCAGCAGGTATCTTTGCGCTTTTTTGCAACCTTTTCGACCTGCTTATGTTGGATAGAAGGTGCAAGGGGTGAGGTTGTAGTGGTTGCAGTGTCCTTTTGCTCCCCTTTTGAATAGATTGTGAAGAAGCTGAATTTTATAGTATGAGATACTAACTTGTGACACCTGTTAGGTGGAACAATAGTTGGAACTACCTCTGGTATTCTGTATATATGACCCCCCAAAGTAACAATGACACTACGGGTCAAGACTGATAAACAACATGGTGCCTCCACATATATGGTTGGCCTGAGAGAACATCACATGCATCTAGTGGGGCAACATCACATAATACCTAATCCTTGAAGGGTTGGATTCCATATGACAATCAACACTATTGGTTGACACGGAGATCTCGTCCTTGCCTAAGCCACTCGATGTTGTATGGCTACGGGTGTGGTGTTGTCGACAATCCCAACTATTTGACAACCTCTGCTGAGATGAGGTTTTTCTGGCTTTCGTTATCAACAATAAAATGCAGCGGGGTCCCCTTTACCCACATCTATGAATGAAAAAGATGCTCCCCCTCTTCAGGATCTGTTGGTTCTTCTGGTTGAATTGTTGTGGCCTCGACAATAGCAGTGGGGTCTACGTCAATGATCTATCCTTTACCAGTATTTTCATAATCAGATTCTGAATCAGGGTTCGGCTCCTTGTCTTTGATCTTGGACACCAATGACTGTTTTGAGTGACATTCCTCGGTGTTGTGCCAGGGGATTTTTTGGAAATCACAATATTTTCCGGTGTCCTTCTTTGTCTTCCCATGACCCTTCTTTTCCTGTGTCTTGTATTGGTTTTCGGGAGACTATTTGTTAGGGTCATCTTTGTCATACTTTGGTTGTTCCGGATTTGCAGACCCGAATTCCCGTTTGTTCTGGTGCTTAAATTTCTGCTCAATTTTAACATCATATCGATAAGCAGCACCAAGTGATGAGATGTCCAGAAACTCCATTTCAGTATGGATGTATTTGTGTAGAGTCCCGCTGTATTTCAAAACCAAATGTCGCTCGTAGTCTTTGATACCCAGCTTGGTGCGCAAAGTATGGAAGGTATTGGTGAACTTCGGAACTGCTTGGACCCTCTCTTTCCGCAGTGTGGTCCATCTCATGTACTGGTCCTCATAGTTGCCTACAGGGTAATACTTTTCGCTTACCGCATCCACAAAATAATCCCAAGTGGGATCAACCCCATATATTCCAGACTCCTCTATGGAACTTTTCTCCTAGTAAGTTTCCCACCAATGTTTGACATGAGGGAGATCTTTAAGGAGTGCGAAGGTGATCTTTTCTTTGTCGAAAAAATTGTGAATAGAGAAATAACCTTCTAGCAAAGTTAACCATTTTTTTAGGGATTCTCCATCTATCTGTCCTTCAAATACAGGAATATCAAAATTGACTTGTACCTTTAAAGGTGAGGTGCCTCCAAATTGGTCGCTTGATGAAGATGCACCTGATGCTATCGGCAGGAATTTAAGGATGTGGGAAAAATTCTCCATCTTTTCGTCCCTTTGTCGCGTGAGAGCTTGCTCAAGCAACAGATTGATAGGATCGTTTGCTCCATCATTTTTATTTTCTTCCGCAATTGAGGGTTTCTTGGGTGTGCGAGAGCGATTGTCTTCAAGATAGACAAGATTGATACCCAACTTGATATATTCAGACCTCGTTGGGGACATGCACTGAAAAAATGATCAAGAGCAGCCTGCTTTGATACCACTGATCCAGATTATTTTTGGGACGAAATCAGATCAGAGATATAATAAAGAAATGCACAAAGATATCACAGACATTTAATAATATAAAATAAATGTATCAGAGATGCAACCATAAACACAGATATACAGTAATACATGATTTCTCTTAATGAAAGAAATGTAGAGAAGCTGTAAAAATACAGAGTGAAAAACTCGCTAGAATGGTGGCAGCTTATCTCTGAGAAGAGATGTGACGGCTACTCGCATTCGCAAGAAGATGATTACAATGAGGCTCTGAAGGATTTTTTACAATAAACAGGAATTCAAAAAACCCTAGACATCCAAAACCTAACCCTAGGAGATGAAGCGCCAAAAGTCATGTGGGCCCCGTTTGGGTAAGTTAGTACATCAACTTCCCAGAGTCGTAACTTTTGCATACGATCTTTGTTTTAGGCGTATGATAGCTCATTGGAAATGTATCATAGAGGAGATTCATTTTGGGGGGCCAATCATGTCTTTGCCTATTATTGAGACATCGATCTTGAAAAACCTTCATTTAAGCCCTCAAAATGGCCCCGAAAGTTAAAACCTGCTAAAATTAATAAATTGCCAGAATTGCCAGAAAACTGTTTTGAGCCAGTCAGAAAAGGTGGGTGGAAACCGATATCCACCTAGAGAAATCCTCCCTCCTTAGGAAGCAATGGTCTCCATTGCGTTGAGTTCCCGGGTGTTATCGGACTAATCGGTAGGTGCGGACACTAACTGATCTCCCTAGATCCACCTGGATCTAGAACAAAACAGGACATAACATGACGTTTTCCTTAAGTTTTAAGTATTGAATTTACTAACTAAAGAAGGATGAGTGACATACCATTTAAATTTTGCTTCCTCTCGCCATCGCCATCCTAGCTCCGTTCCAATCCTCATACAATGATGATCCTGCAAAAGAACGCAACCAAACAAAGTGATAGCAATAGCATAAACTCAATATAAACCTATGTATGTGATCAAGGAATCATACAATAAAACACAAGAAGTTTTATAGGAAAGAATCATATTACTATATCATATTAAATGTGAAAGAGAGATTACAACCATTGCCTTGATGTCGTAAGGTCCCTTCCAATTGTCCTTCGTTCCCCACACACTTTCACTCCAAGAATTTTGAGAGCATAGATCTAATAATATTCACAATCTATCTTGACAAAGGCAAATCTCAAAGCCACTCCAACCAAGCTAATAATTCCAAGCCAACCAAAAGCTACAAGCTCGAGAACCCCTTCTCCATGAGAGATCCTCTCCTTTTATAATTTGAATAGGATAAGGTGAGGAGGTTAGGATGATCCCACTAAATCATGAAAGCGAGTAATATCCAAACCATTCGGATGCCACCTCACCATAGAAGTTTCTCCTTCTAGAAGATTCGATAAAACGCTCATTTTTCCCACGTGTAAGAATTCTCGCACCCTGCTTATAGTGCAACCTGCAAACTGTTCGCACCCTAGCTATGATGTAGCCTGCGAGAATCAGACATTCTCGCACCCTAATACATAGGCAGCCTGTGAACTTCCTTTTTTATAAGGTTTTTACACAGGAAAATGCAACTTCTTTTCTCAGGAAAAGTTCTTCTCCCTTCTCTCTTCAGGAACTCAGGCCACTGACCCCTCTGAAGGCAACATATAGGTTTACATCATTAAAGGTCATAGGGATGATGAAAATAATGTGTAACAGAGAGCCCCCCAAAGTATGAAGTTAGAACAAAGTGATAGCTGAAATACTTTGTCGAGTGTGTGTAGGGAACAAGGAACAGTCGGTCGGAAACACAGTACAATAATATATCATCACTGAGGTAGGCATTCCCATACTCAGAATACAAATGACTCAAAGCATAAATGTCGACATGCGAAGATCCATGTCAAGTAATACAGGTCATGGCCACGAAACATACACTGTGGATCCATTCCAATATGACTCAA
>ML783151.1:237920-288704 GCA_009831015.1 Picea engelmannii | reverse complement strand
CCGAAGGGAAATGCTTCAAACTAAATGGACTCACAAAATAACAAAGGAATGGTAGATCGATGGATCTCTCTCTCTCACACACACAATTGATCACGTTTGGCGTCGAGGTCCTCATATATATATATACTTGGGGCTTTGAACCTTCCTGGAATAACCGCTTCTTGGTAGTTATTCTAGGTTAACTATTTATGACAATAATTTATTGAACCACTCTTCAATATATTCCTTCATTGGCAGGACCGTGATGTCTTGCTTAACCCTGAGTGAGAATATCTCTTCTTTAATTTCTTTAAATTCGGAATGTAGATGTTTGACTAATGTCAGATGGTGTTCATTTTTATTTACAAAGGTAACAAGCTACCGCTTAATTTCATCCTCTGAAAATTCAATGAGGTGATCGAACTCACTTGACCACGAATCTTTAATCATGCTCAACTCCGTGTCTATTTGTTCTTTAGTTATAACCATAAAATATTTTATAAGTCGTGGGCCTTCAAAGTATTTAACAATTTCAAGTGCTTTAAGGAATGCATCACTTCTTTTGTCATTAATCTTTGTACAAGTGGCAATTGAATCCCGTAATATTTGTATCCTTGCCAACCAACATGTTCTTAATTTTTTTATTCTATGGTTTGAAGGCAACTGTTGTTGATTTCTGTGGTACTCACTTAAACTAGATACATGTGCAATAAAGGTACTTAAAACATTTTTATAAAAAAGCTTCATCATGTTCCAAGTCCCTTTTCAAATATTCCGTGAAGCTAGCGATCCTTTGTGACAAATTTCTTAAACTTGAACCGACTTCCCATGCTTGTGAAATAATATTAAGTCACTTATTAATATTTTCTACGACATACAATCTTACTTTGCTCAGCAATTTGGCGGCCTTTCTTACTCGTGTTGATGTCCTTGGTGTACTCTAAGGATTTGATCTGGAGCAATAGTAGCCAATGGTTCTCTGAAGAATGGTTTGGGACTCAATGCGTCCTCAAGTTCACTTATTCTTTTTTTTTAATCTGATATTTTGTGATTCTTGTTCTGAGATAGAATGAGCAAGAGGATATCGAGTAGTGATATGCAATTTGAGGAGTCCGGAGGGTCTGACTCCTTAAACACCCACCTAAGAATTCCATTTCTGAGTTATTTTCTTATTCTTAACTTGGACTTTTTCTGTCTGCAATTTTTTGTCTTCTTTATTATATTGGGCATTATGCAATGTCAAAGTCTGCTCTTCAAAAATTGTTGGTCCCTCTTCAAAAATTGTTGGTCCCTCTTGGGCCAACTCCTCTACTATTCGTAGTGCTACCCAGTTGAGTACAGTGGCACTGTCTATTTCCATATCAAATGCATTTCTTAGGCTTCCTCAATTCTATGAATCCTTCTTGCTTGATCTTCCCTTCCTTTTTTTCTCTGATAGTGCATGTGTTCTTTCAATATTAGAATGAGGGGGCTTATCTTCATCATCTCCTCCAGCACATCTTTCATTATTCTCTTCTCTGCTTATGTTTGATTCTTGTTTCTTTTGTGTAGAGGAGGAACTCCAATGTGTATTGGGGGAAGAAGAAGATTGCACATTGGTTGCATCCTTCCCTCTTTGCCTTTTTTGTTTTTTTTGTCGTTGAGTGTTTGAACTAACCTTGGTGACCAAATCATCATTGCATACATGTTTCTCCTTCTTCTTGGGTGTACTCGGGTCGTTATCATCAATTCCTTCAGCAATCCTTGTGAAAATATTGTTATATCTCATGGATGCCAAATGTTCAGAGAACAACCCTTTAGTGTTGAAACCTTTCAGGGTTTTTTCTTCCTTTAGATTAAATTGACTAAGAATTTCAAAAAATTCTATTAGATGGGAGGCACTTCTTTATTTATAAAAAAGGGTAGACCATGCTTTATACTGTCTACAGACCTATGCAACAAAATACCTATCTGATCCGGATTGGATCATTATATTGTTTGTCATCTATCTCGATCCATTCATAGTGGAAAAAATCAGAGGAATCATCTTGTAGGGCCATTTTAGTGGCAGGTCCCAGTTTGGAAAAATTGGGATCTGGAACCTTCTAGGGCCATTTTGAGGCATCAAACGACATCTTTTGGGGTTAAGACTTTCTCAAGGTTTCTAAGATCTCATGACGCTATCCTACACATCAAGACCTTTCCAACAATGAAAAAATCGCATCAATTGGAGCTCGTATGAAAAAGGTATGCCTCTCGCAAGTTGACCTACCGTGTTGACCACCATGGTACGAGAGGATGCCATGTCAACCCTCGTTACTCATGGATATAGAGCTAGGCACGTATGTAATTTCAAGAAGATTATAGAAGATCCAAATCCCTATCACAATTTTGGGTTGAGGAAGTCAAAAACCTACCCCTAGATGGTTATCGGGCTATGTTAAATACCGGGCTACTAAGAGGAGAAGGAGTTCCATTCTATATTATTGTATTTTGTTCCATAACTGAGCAGAGAAACTGGGAGTGGGAAATTAGAGAGTATAAAAAAGGTGGTTAATGTTCTGTAGCAGCCTAACAAGCCATAGGTCCCAGGTAACTCCATAGAGAGTGCCTTCTCCTTTGTACTTGCATTATTTCCATCTAGAGAAAAGAGAGCAGAGCAACCTCACCTTCTAGCTGAGTTTTCTCCCGTAGGGGTTTCCCAGAGAAAATCTTTATGCCATTTTGTGGATGGTGTGTGATTGTATTTTACTTTTCTCTATTTTCCGCATTTTATCTATTTCATTCATAAGCAAAAAATCAATAACTAAATATTCTGGAAACCTAAAGGAATTTAACCTTCATAGGTAGATTTCGGTTTCATTTATCAAATCTATTGTGACGAATGTTCCAGTGGAATATCCACGACATTTTACAGATCATATTGGTATAAGAGTAGGTTTTTATTTTGGGTGTTTGTGGGAAGTTGCAGGATCCAAGAATCGGCTTAAAGAGAAGTTGCAGAAACCCTATCCATGGCAGACGAGTATGTTCATATTAACCCTCGAGATCTAGGAGAAGAGATATTTGAGCAGTTGGAAGCACAAGTTTTCGACATCAGTCGCAATATGAACCTCCTCATGGTGGCTCTAGCAAGAAAGCTCGAACAGTTCAGAGATGATGGAGGCTCTAACTCAGAGATCAGATTGGAGGGGAAATCGGGAGATTGGGGAGACTCAAGAAAGGAGTCGCGAAAAGAATCCAAGAAAGATCAGTTGTGTTCAAGTGTCCTTAACCCTTCACAGTCCATGTTCAATATGGAAGCGAAAGTGGACATAAAGCCATATCAAGGTGAGATCGATGCATTCAAACTGAATCATTGGTTGCAACAACTAGAATTTTATTTTAGAATTCACCATATAGATGAAGGACATAAGATTTCATTTGCTAGATTGAAGTTAGAGGGTCATGCTTCAACCTGGGGGGAAAGCCACACGAAAACACTTAGGTTGGAGGGTGATCTGCCAGTAACTAGTTAGGAGGACTTCAAAACCATCATTAAGTCGCAATTCTACCCTTTCGAGTATGTAGAGGACCAATGGATCCAGTGGCACTACTTCAGGCAAAGGCAGGGGCAGATTGTACAGGAGTAGACCAATGAGTTCAGAAAGATGGCCATCATGTTGGGTATCTCTCCCAAGAACCTAGATGTACTCCTCAAGTATCTGGGGGATTTACACAACCATCTACAAAAGTAGGTGATGCTCTTCAAGCCAAGGATAGTGGATGAGGCCTGTGTAGAGGCACAATACCTAGAAAACATAGGCCAAAAGGAGGGGCAACCAAGTGGTTCAAAGTAGAAAGAGCACCAAGAAGCTTCCAAGGAGGAGAAGAAGCAATGGAAAGGGGTAAAAGATAAGAAGAAAACAACCACTACACATCAATGCAAAGATCCCAACAACCATTGCAACATTGATGGCCACACTAAGGAAAAATGTTGGAAACTACATACAGAGCTAAACCCGAAGAACCTCAAGAAGGACGGAAGGAAAAATAACCTTCTAGCCACAGATTTGAACAATCAAGTTGAAAGTAGCTCAGATGTAGATGAAAATATTGTGTGCACCTCTATGCAGAAGGAGGTGAATCTGAGTAACCTTCATCACTAGGAAGAGAAGGAGATGACCAAGCTCTTCCATATCAAGATTCAGGTCTAGAAGACCAATATAGATGCTTTGTTCGAATCTAGTTCACAGGATAACCTCATAGCAGCGGATCTGGTTAGCAAGCTTGGATTGGAGGTTCACGATCATCCTAGCCCCTATCCATTGGGTTGGGTAAACAAGGATGCATAAATAAAGGTAACGAAACAGTAAAAGATTAAATTCACTATAAGTGTTGATTTTATTGATGAAGTGGAATTGGACGTTGTACCCCTTGACGTATATGGAGTAGTGTTTGGAAGACCCTACATGTATATGAGGGATGCAATCTTCATGCAGAGAGTCAACTAGCACCGATTGATCAAGGATGGGAAGTCCTGCATCATCAACGCGCATAAAGGCAAGTTAAAGATCTCACTAGTAAGTGTCAACCAAGCTAAGAAGTTGATTAGTTCTGGTAAGAAATATGTTTTGTTTTTCTTAAGAGAAAATTAGTTTGACGATGACTCAATGAGAGTGAAGGCATCCCTGGAGGAGTGTACTAAAGAGAAGAAACATCAGTTGGAGGAGTTTCTACAGGAATACAGAGGAGTGTTCAAGGAGCCCAAAGGGCTACCACCCAAGAGGGATGTGGAGCACGAAATACAATTATTGCCAGACTCCCTATTGTCGAATATTGTGTTGTATAGAAGAAGGTGTTGGACCAACAGTAAGGCTGACTATCGTTTCCAAAATGGTTTACTCTACAAGCTTGACAAGCTCTGTGTCCCTAAAGGTGAATGACCGCGGCTTATCATAGAGGCTCACACCTCCAAGGTTGTAGGACATTTTGGTGTTGGGAAGACAGTTGCCAATTTACAAAGGTATGTGTACTGGCCCAAAATGCAAGAAGATGTAGCATGGTATATTAGAGGATGTATACTTTGTTGTACCAGGAATCCCAATAACAGGAAGCAAGGTCTATACCATACCTTAACTATACCCACTTGACCCTCGGAAAGCATTTCCATGGATTTTGTGGGACGTTTACCGACCACACGAAAGGGACATTACTATTTATTTGTGGTAGTTGACAAGTTTAGCAAAATGTGCATTCTCATGCCTTGTAAAAAGACCATCAAGGGATTGGAAGAAACAAACTTGTTCTTTGAACAGGTCTAGGTGCACTTTGGGATAACAAGGAGCATCAACTCAAATAGGGATACCAGATTTCTCAATGCATTTTGGACTACATTGTGGGAGAAGATGGACACTAAGTTGAAGAGGTCTACATCGTTCCATCCACAGACAAATGGGCATACAGAAGTAGTCAATAGGACTTTGGTGCATTTTTTGAGGGGTTACAATCAGAAGCATCCCAAGACCTGGGATGAAAATTTGATCTATATACAACACTCTTATAACATAGCAGTCAACACTTCTACTAGTAAGTCACCTTTTGAAACTTGCTTTGGGTATTTGACACCTTCACCCTTAGATGTTGTATATGGACATCGAGGAGTGAGGGAGGACCTCACAGGAGATGCATTAAAAGCAAAAAAAATTGTTGAGAAGATTAGGCAGATCCATTTGCAAGTACAAGAGACACTAAAGAAGTCACGGAAAAAGTACGAGGCTAGGCATGACCAACACATAATAGAGAGAACATTTAGAGTGGGAGACAGAGTATGGTTACAGCCAAATAAGGAAAGGCTACAAGGTCCTCGTAAGAAGATCAAGGCTCTGCGGTATGGACCTTTTGAGGTATTGAGAAAGGTGGGAGATAACGCCTACAGAATCATTCTATCCCCATACATGCAAATTTAGTCAATAGTGAATGTGGAGAATCTCAAACTCTATGAGCCTTCCATGTTGGATCAGGAGGAGGAGCAAGTCCTTCATTTCATAGAGGAATTAGCACCAGATGCTCAGGCAAAGTTGGTAGAGGACACAACTTTGAAAAAGAGGTCTAGAGCTACAAGACAGGAATAGCATGACCTTTGGCATATTGGGTTGAAAGGCCAACTTCTAGGAAAAGCAAAGTGGTACTCTAGGGAGAAGGTAGAGGAAAAATTTCCCCACCTTATTCCGTAAATCTTTTGGGGACCAAAACCCTCCCTAAATGGGGAGGTATAATCTAGATTGGATCATTATATTTTTTTTCATCTATATCAATCTTTCAGAGTGGAAAAAATTGGAGGAATCAGCTTGCAGGGCCATTTTAGTGGCAGGTCTCAGTTTGGAAAAATTAATATCTGGAACCTTCCAGGGCCATTTTGAGACATCAAACAACATTTTTTGGGGTTAAAACGTTTCCATCTTAGTTTGGACTCTATGACACTATTCTACACATCAAGACCTTTCCAACGATGCAAACATCTTGTCAATTGGAGCTCGTATGCAATAGTTATGCCTCCCGCAAGTTGACCTACTGTGTTGACCACCATGGTACGAGAGGATGCCACATCCGGCCCCGTTACTCATGCACATGGGGCTAGCCACGTATGTAATTTCAAGAATATTATAGAAGGTCCAAAACCCTATTACAATTAAGGGTTGAGAAAGTCAAAAACCTACCCCTAGATGGCTATCGGGCTATGTTAAATACCAGGCCACTAAGAGGAGAAGGGGTTCCATTCTATACTAGTGTATTTTTTTCCATAGGTGAGGATAGAAACTGAGAGTGGAAAATTAGAGAGCATAAAAAAGGGGGTTAATGTTCTGTAGCAACCTAACAGGCCACAGGTCTCAGGTAAGTCCATAGAGAGTGTCTTATCCTTTGTACCTGCATTATTTCCATACGAGATAAAAGAGAGCAGAGCAACCTCACCTTCTAGCTGGTTTTTCTCTCATAAGGGTTTCCCAAATAAAATATTTGTGTCATTTTGTGGATGGTGTGTGACTGTATTTTACTATTCTCTATTTTTCTCACTTTATCTATTTCATGCATAAGCAGAAAATCAATAACTAAATATTCTGGAAATCTAAAGGAATTTACCATTCATAGGTAGATTTCGGTTTTATTTATCAACTATGTTGTGATGAATTGTTCTAGTGGAATATCCACGACAATTTACATATCACTATCACAAACAAATGTAGGGAGAAGAAAAGGGCTTCCCTCATAACCATACAACCTGATGTAAGTATGGTCTTCTTCATGTGCACAAATTCCTTTTCATTTGAGGAAATCCTCTACCTTATGAGTTATCCTTGTTGGTGTTTCTCCAGTCAACATGTATCTAAATTCCTTAAGAAATCTATCTTGAATAAGGAAAAAGTGGAATGGTGCCTTATGTTTCCAAAGAACAGGGTTCTAGAATTGGACTGGTTCATTCTCAACATCCAAATTACTTCTTAAAGGAAATCCCTCAAAAACATTGCAATTAAAAACAACCAAGACCATATATGCAGTCATGAAAAACCTTTGAGTCTTTAAATAATTGGCCAATTAGTAGGAAATCTCATTCGAGATTACCTCGACCCAGTCGAACTTAGCTTCTTTTCGGAAGAAAAAATGCAAGACATATAAAATTGACCTGGGAATGTGAGAAGTAGATTATCGTCCCATCAGACACGCAAATAGCCATGAAAAATCCTAATACGGCTCCGCCAATAGAGATATATCAATGGATGAAAGGTCAGTCAGTATTTTTTCATATGGAGCCATGAAATCCTTTAATAAATTCACCCCACCACCTTGGGAATCCATAAAAGAGGCAATGTCTGAAAGCTTGAGACTTTTGTTGGAAGCGGGCAGTCGAAGCATCCTTTTCAAAATTTTGGGAGTTAATAGAATGGGGTTCTTCCCTTCAACTGTTACTCGAATTGTTCTCCTTTTTGAATCAAACCTGTGGGCACACCATAAAAACAACTCCCTGAAGTCAAAGACTTCGGGCATGCAACCAACATTCACTACTCTAGTCATCCAAATTTTGTTATTTTTCTTTTGCTTAGGAGTTTGACTTTGAAACCACTAATATGTAGTTGACCGATGGAATTCTTTATCTTGGAAAGCGAGAGAGTTAATAGTATCTCCACAAAAAGGCTCTTTCCTCCTTATAGTTTCCATATTTCTTATTCTTCCAATGCACTTTGATATACATGACGCTAAATCACAGAGCTCAAGTTGCTTAAAGGCTAAGTGCATGAATAAACATTTACTAAAATATCCCTTCAACACGTAGAAATTCCCTTTGAAATATGGGAAACCATAAATGGAAGTTATTTTGAAAAGCAAGCGGTTCATGGGAAAATGGGATAATTAATCCACATTAACCCTGGATCACCATCTTTTATCTCGTTAATCGAAACTCATTAATGTACCATAAATGACACTTGAACAATGTGGAAGGAACACGATATCCATGAAGATTTTACTGAGTGTGGAACTGGGGTAGAGAGAGATCATTCCTTTAGAATTTAAGTTGTACGTGAGTGAAAGTTGTGCAGAAGTGTGGAGGTTGGGGAGTGAGGGAATATGGAGTGTGCAGATATAAAGGTTGTGAGGGATTCTCAACACAAGGGTTGTGCGTGAGTATAAGTGTGGAGGGAAGTGTAAGGGAGAATGAGTATGCAAGGGAAAATATTGTGCGGAGCAAATGGTTGGCATTAAGTTCTCCGCACATGAAAATAAATGAAAAATGACCAAGTGTTGGCTTGTGTGATAGATAGATTGTGCAAAGGAGGGATTTGTGCGAAGAGGGATAGTTTTATAATGGAGAATATTCGCACAACACAAGGAATTGCTGCATAACACAAATCATAAAAATGACTAAGTATTGTGTACATATGGAATTTTTCCCAGTCATATAATGAAACTATAAGCACACAGTGGACTATGAAATGAAAAAGAAAGTGGCGGGGAAGATTTCTATACATGGCTAAACTTGGAAATCAAAGGTGATACATGAAAATGGATCGACAATCAACTACTAACATGATGCAGTCATGCCTCTCAAAGGTTATTGGTAATCCTCCCACGAAATCCGTTCAAATGACTTCCCATTTAGTTTATGGTATATCACGAGATTGTAGTAGACCTACAAGGTGAAAATGTTATGGTTCTTCCTTAACCTATTGACATTCTAAACACCAAGCTACAAACTGCATTATATCCTTTTTCATCCCAACCCAAAAAATAGCCTTTTCAGATCTGCAAGCATTTTCTTTACTCCTGGGTGTGCAAAATAATGGTCTCTATGGGCTTCCTCCATTACCAATCACCAAAAAACATCATTCTTTGGAACATACATCCTACCACTAAATTGTAACAATCCATATTTCTCTAAGGTGTACCCTTCCCATTTGGATCTCATTAGTCTTCCATCTTGCAAGGTTGATTTTATCTATTGGTAGTATAAAGCTATCTTCCATAAGGTGGCTTAAAATCTGGTCCGTTAAGTCTACTTTCAGTTATAATACCAAATGAGTTATGGGTCTTCATCTTAGAGAATTCACAACCTTGTTTACCTTAGCTTTGATAAAGGATATCCTAAAATCATATTCACTAAACAACTCACTCCAATGTCATTGCCAAGCATTGAGGTCCTTTTGGGTTAAAATGTGCTCAAGTATTTTGTGATCGGTTTTAGTTCAAATTGATGCCCCATTAGATAAAGTCTCCACAACTTTAGGGCCATTACAGCTACAACAAGCTCTAGATCATGAGTGGCATAATTGATTTGGTGGTCCCTAAGTCTACATGAAGCATAAGCGATAACTCCTCCTTCTTGCATCAAAATTGCACCTAGACCTTGCCCCAATCCATCTATGCATACACAAAAATATGTGTCCATGTGAGGCATTCTCAGGATTGGGCTAGTTGTTAATTGTTATTTTAGCTTTACAAATGCTTCCTCACATTCATTTGTCCATTTAAATTTAACTTCTTTCTTTTGTAGGTTTGTGATGGGATTTGTGATTCGAGAGAATACTTCCACAAATATTCTATAATACCCTGTCGATCCCATAACATTGCATACTTATTTAGCATTCTTAGGAGCATGATAGTCAATTACATTTTCAATTTTATTACAATCTACTACAATACCTTCCCCACTGATGGTATGCCCTAGATATTGGATTTTTTCCTGAAAGGATGAACATTTAGACAGTTTCTGATACAACTTATGTTCTATAAGGCATTGCAGTACTAGTCTTAGGTGCTTTTAATGCTCCCACTCATTTCAAGAGTAAATGAGGATGTCATCTACAGATACTTGGATAAAAGTGGTACAAATATTTTCAAAATATACTATTCATCAAGTTCATAAGTGTTGTTGGGGAATTGGTCAACCCATATATGATAAATTCATAGTGACCAAACCTTGTTCTAAATGTATTATTTTTTGGTATATCATCCTCCTTGATTCTTAGCTTATGGTATTTCAACTACAAGTCAATATTGGAAAATATTGAATCTCCCCTTGGTTGATCAAAGAGGTCGACAATGTGAAGCATGGGATACATGTTTTTAATGATGGCTTTGTTCAAATCATGGTAATCAATGCATAGTGTCAGGGTTCCATCATTTTTCTTCAAAAAGATCATTGGCACTCACTAAGATGATACACTAGGCCTTATCAATCCTTGGGGAATAAGTTCCTTGAGTTGCACACTTAACCCATTAAGTTCTGGGATAGTCATCCTATGGTGTTTTAGATATGGGTTATGTTCCCAGTTTCAAGGAAATGCACAAATCAAATTCTCATACAGGGGGGAATAATGGCAACTCTGAGGGAAATACATCCTCAAATTCAAAGAGTATTGGATGCAACTTAGTGGAAAGATTGCAGTCTTCACTAACCACCTCAACTACATATATCCTAAACCCTTTCCTCATACACTTTTTAACCTTCTTGGTTCAGATGAAACGTAAGGAAACTTCTCGCTTAACCCCCTCAATCGCTA
Source organism: Picea engelmannii (assembly GCA_009831015.1). Taxonomy (NCBI): domain Eukaryota; kingdom Viridiplantae; phylum Streptophyta; class Pinopsida; order Pinales; family Pinaceae; genus Picea; species Picea engelmannii. The sequence continues at coordinate 277,713 of ML783151.1, read as the reverse complement.
TAGGCTCTCCTAGATCATTTTGGCGTAGAACCTTCTTTTTGTAGCAATCTAATAGGGCTCAATGGGATTCAATCCAATCCATTCCTACAACTAAATCATAGGTTCCTAGAGTTGTGCTATATAAATTCATTTTTATGACAAAACTCCCAATTTTGATGATATAGTTCTTTAAAAGTGGACCTGTAGATTGTTTAACACCGCATGTCAATTCTATCATCCTAAATTCGTTTTGGTCATGAGTTGTCAATCCACATCTAATTAGAGTAGAAGGAGAAATAAAACTATTAGTGGCACTAGAAACAATAAACATAGAAAGAGGAATGCTTTTAATCATACCATCAGACTCCACGGCGATGGCTTGATGCTCAACCTAGTGATGATTTATTGCAGTATGAATCCGATGATAGGCCTATGGTCATTCCCATTTTTCTTTAGCCTCTCATTGACCAAGCCCAACTTGATATTTGGGAATTCCCTTCTATAATGATGACCCAAACATTCCCAACATCTTGTTTGACCTTGTCTTTCTATGTGACCCCAACCTTGGTCACCACGTACCTCGCCTCTACCACTTGTTCCTCTTAAGTAGGGTTAACCTCTCCATCCTCCCAGAGGTACCTCGGATGTTATTCCAGTAACCCTAGCTACATTGTTCTATCTTCCACTAAATCAATATGTACACCCCCCAACTTTGATGGCCCTATCTTTGGAGGGTTCCTTAAAGGGCTCAAAACTCTTCAATTGACCTTTCATATCAATCATCTATTGGGCCTACCTAGACAAACTTGTTGTTGCTACCATGGTGTTGAGTTTCCTCATGGCAACTTCAACTCAAAATAAAGGATAAAGCCCATAAAGGAATCTTTCAGCTTGTCATTTATTATCTATCATATAGTCCACATCATGAACTAATGCAAATAGTTATGCTTCATAAAATTCTATTGGTTTGACATTTTATCTAACTACATGGAATGCACCTATCTATTGGTGTTTATATTCATCTAACAACTATCGAATCCTAAAGGTTTCTTCGAATATCTCCCAAGTAACTTGCAAGGAGGTGACTTGCAACTTAGTCTCTTCATTTACCCACCAAAACAAAGATTCCCCTTTAAGGAGACTCATTGTTATTTGTGCCTTTTTCATAGTAGTGTATGTATTAAAATTGAGTGCTCTCTTAACACCTATTACCCAAGCTTATGCTACTTGACCCCCATCTTGGCCTGAGAACTTTGGTAATTTGGATTTTTTAACTTCTTTCATAATATCTAGGGGCACTTTTCTCTCATCAGCATTGGACAAAATGTCTTTATCCCATCTTTGTTTTTTATCTAACTCCATCTCTTAACCTTAATCTATGTTTGGATTCTAACCTTAGCTAGTAACCTAGTCTTTAAAGATGTTGGTCATTTCTCCTAGAGCATGTAGTATGGCCTGCCTGGTTGGGGTTCTAGTCTTAGGGGTGACATGTGGTTGCTTTCGACACTTAGGGGCCATAGGTTCTCTTGAGAGATTCAATGTCAAATTCTCAATTCCTACTTTTAATGGATAAAGCTTCCTAGTTTCAAGGTTAAGTAAGAAATCAAATTTGTCCTTATTCTCATACTTTATAGGTGTTTTTGCAACATGTCTTTTGTATGTACTTACTATTGCATATGTCTTAGAATTGTTAAGCATATGGTATGAGTTTGGGGATTTTATAGTCAAGTCATTAAGTCTCGTGGTATAGGTTTTTACTCATCGATCAATCATGCATGTACATATGCGTAATCTAATTTATTTCCTACCACTAGTATGAAAACAAAGAAGAGGGGGAGTAGAAAAAAAGGTGCATCCTATGGAGGTCCAGGGAGATAATTTCCAAATCTCCCTTCCTCACGTGTCACTATTTCTAATGCACTCCACCTATGGTTTTCGTACTTTCCTATGTTGACTAAAGCCTATACTAGGTCATGTGTATTGCACCCATAGTAATCATGAGAATGTCATTGATGCCTCTAGTAACTCACTGAATTGTACCCAAACAATAAGTGGTCTAAGTATTGGAAAGCTTCGTTTAATATCTTATAAATCCAAACTGGACTCCAGTCTACTTATAATTGCCATTAATCAGATTCGAAAATATATTGTCTCCGTGGGAAGGCTCTGCAAATTCTCTAGGAGACCAGGGGTATGTGATCTTGCACTCTAGATGATACAATGGAATATCTTTGGGGATGGTGTTTCCCCTCACACCAATAGTGCACGCGGACAATAAAATGAACTATATGAAACTCAAATAAAGATCCATAAATGCAATAATCAATTTGATGCATTAATTATCTTTAAAAAAACAAGTTATTCCCACTTATCAACTCTTACTAAACATTAAAAAATAAACATTGATACTTATTATTGCTCACACTAGATAACATGGAAAATAAACATTAATGCATATAAACAAATTGATCAGTCTGTTATTTTTATTATTTTCAGTTTATTATCACCTAAAAAAATCCAACATATATCATAAGAATAAAATACAAAATCTTCTAAGTTAATAAAAAATCAATTAGCACTAAATTCAAAAAACAACTAGTACAAAATTTAAACAGTGACAAAGTTATCCCACCATATCCAAGTTAATAAAAAAATATCATAAGAATAAAATACAAAATCTTCTACCAAACCAAGTTAATAAAAAAACAATTAACACCAAATTCAAAAAGCAACTAGTACCAAATTTAAACGTTCACAAAGTTATCCCACCATATTTCATAGTTAATGTTGCAATAGAAAACAAAATAATGCTTAGTATATAGTTTTGTGGACACAAAGGCAGACTAAGCTACTGTTTATCAGTTTTCCTATTTTGTTTATCACCTACATAATATCCTAGCAGACTCTTGATAGAAGGGCAATAAATAGACGGATTGGGTTCAAAACGTTTGACCACTAACAGAATTTATACATGATTAAAATAGATAGATGCCTTCAAAGAAGTAATACAAGTATCGAATGTGAACGGCAAATGTCTTTGATTTATTAATCCTTCAAAGCAGAATAATTAGCAATTGAGATCATAGAGACAATGAAACTAAATTTTCAGCAAGCAAGATATTTGAATATTGCAAAATCTTTAAGTACATTCTAAATAGAAGCTAGTGAAGTTATGTTTTTTCATCTTTTTGTCAGCAATGGGAAAGGAGAAGCTTTTGAGTGGTAAAAAAATGTTTTGGGGAAAATTCTTGTTTTGCCCCATCCTCTAAGGATTTAGTTGAAGCCCTTAGGTTTAGATAAAATAACAATCTGGAACATATGGATCTACGTGTTCCATGTCTTAGAGTATCTGCTTTCTTGTCTGTGAGAACTTAGCTAAAATGTAGCATTGGAATTCACAAATTCTGCACATAAGTTAATAATTATTGTTGCTACAACGAGCATGCACAGAATTAAGAGCAACATCGATTCATTGCCAATAATATTCATCATAAAGTGACCTTCTTTTCAATTGTGTTCCCTGAAACAACCACTCAGGTTGGTGACAAGATTCATCTGTCTCTTGTGTGGCATAGATTCATAAAACCTATATTAGATATTGGGGATATAGTATTATGAGATTTTAATATTTATTTAATTTTTGTCTTATGATTTATTGCCATGTTCTTGTGTTGAGGTGTTTCTCTTGTTTTCAACGGCATGATTCACTGTTCATTTTCATGTATTGAGACCCATGTAGAGTTTTAGTTAGAATTGAAGAATCTGCTAACAAAGTTTAGTTTTATCCATGTTGTATTTAAATTGGAGCAGTATTTTTCTAAAAATCAGGTTGAATCACTTCTCATCTTAAAAAATGCACATAAGGTTCCAGAAATACTTAGTTTTGGATTAGTGATGAACTCAGAGTGCCGTAAGGATTTACTATATAATGCAAGGATTTACTTATGATAGCAATTCTATCCAATTTGTGCCTAAATATTATCGATTAACCAAGGCCTTAGATACCTGAAGAACTGTGCATTTATATACATCATTTGTTGTTTCTTTGGATGTGATAATAGTATGCCCGCTACTTGTAGTATGTTGGGGATCTATAACTTCTGCAAGTATATTGCCTAGAATGGGGATACAAAAGATGAAACAAGGCTTACCAAATTTGAGAAAATAGGAATAATAGTACATGTGTGTTTGATTGTTCTAGAAATGCTTCTTTGTAATTTTTGTCCTCCAACACTCACATACTACGGTCAACAACCATCATGATCAAAAGAAGGAAGAGCCAGTGATATAAATCTGATCATTGTATCACATAGATTGACGGAGTATTTCTGATCATTGTTCTAGTGGACTGCCAGAGTATTTATGTACAATTTGGGTTAGGGATGTAGCTCTAACATTAGAGCGCTTGCTTGCATACAAGAGGTATGTGTTAGATGCCCTGTATCTCCAGTTCTGTTTCGTTTCTCTTGGTTTTGAGTGGCTTATCACCGTCATCCAGTATTTGTTTCTCTTTTGTCTCAACGATCCTCAGAACTGTGAAATAAGAGTCATGGCGGTGAGTACAGTCTCACTGATCATCACAGTAAGGAGGGACTTGAGGAATGGGGTTTGTCGGTGAAGATAATTGCACACCAGGAATGGCAAGCAAAAACGAACAGAGGGTAGTGGCACTTAACAGGAAATCACAAGGATTTCAACCATCCGCATCTCAAGGGAAATCCAAAGGGTTTTAACCATTCACACTTGATATGATAAACATATTCATTCCAGGTAGACCCTGTTTSCTCTTAATTGCATTGACAGTWACTTGCTTATTGGTTTTTGGCCTGGTTAATGATTTGAAAGTCAATAAGACAAGAAGATTTATTATAAAACKTGAGGCAAGCCACTAGAGGAAGCCAACTATTACCAGTGATTACTGCAGTTAGAGAGTGTCAAGGCTGCAAGCAGCAATGGTGTCTTCAGCAGTGGAACCAAGAGAATGAAGATGTACTCCTAAACAYAGATGGCAATATGTCAAAAGGTAAAATAGCATAAATTTTCCTCTTGTCGCTGACATGATGAGCAAAATACAAAGTATTTTGCTAGAAGAAGATGGCCAATTTTAATGGCTSAAATATAATCTTCTTGCTGAAAATGATAACTTGTAATATCTGGCTTCAAAAWTTTTAAAACAATGATCATTTTGCAGCTATGATATACAAGTAGCAAAGAGGCATCAACACAGTTGAACCAGGGATTGGGTATCTTGATCAGAGCTGAAGGATAGGTTCAGGCTGGCCAATCCAGACAGAGTAGTTTTGTAAAGAATCAAGGAGCTTGTTCCTATTCTCTCTCCATGAAGCTATGTGTTCAGCCTCCAAACAGCCTCGTGGAAGCATTGGAACTTGAACAAAGCCACTAAGCCAAATCTTTTAGAAAGTGCAATGAAAAAGTTTTAAGAGATGCATTTTCACTCTATAGTCAAATCCTTGAAGTTAGTGTGATAGTCAATCGTGATAGTGGAAGGTCAAAGGGGTTTAGTTTTGTGCAATTTGCTTCTGAAATGGAAGCAGATAATGTTATGGAGGATTTAGTCCTTACTTTCGCAGCTTAGACGCAGAATGTTCGCTTCACAAGTGAAAGGTCACAAGTTCGATTATTTCCGCGAGCTACCATTTATTGCTGGTCTCTGAACGGGTCAAGGTGGCCGAATTGATCCAAGGCACAATTTCAGGCACTTGTACGAAAAGGCATCGGTTCGAATCCCATTCTTGACAACAAGTTGTCTTTTCTCTACTTGCCGAACATACGAATCAACAGTTCTGTTTATTTTGTTGTCGCTCACTGAAGAATAGGTTCCTCGATTCATTTTACTAAAGGCTCTCTCATTTATCGAGACACTGGCAAATGAGGAGAATTGAATTATTCTTTCATGCCAACGAACTAACACGAACGAAAGTGTAGTTTTGAAAGGGACGCATCATTAAGGTTCTCATGGCGATGAGTACAGTCGCGCTGATCATCACAGTAAGAGGAGCTGGAGGAATGGGGCCTGTCGGCGAAGGTGATTGCAGACCAAGAACGGCGAGCGAAAGCTAACAGAGGGTAGTGGCATTTGACAAGAAATCACAAGGTTTTAAAACATTGGCATTTCAAAGGAAATCCTAAGGGTTTTAACCCTTCACATTTGAGTTGATAGACATATTCTTTCCAGGTAAACCCTAGTCGCTTTTAATTGCATTGACAGTCGCTTGCTTATTGGTTTTTGGCCTCGTTTGCTTATTGGTTTTTGGCGTGGTGAATAATTTCGGAGTCAAGAAGACAAGATAGAATGTGAGGCAAACCACTAGAGGAAGCGTACTATTACCAGTGATTATTGTAGTTAGATAGGTTCAAGGCTGCAAGCACAGTGGCGTCTTCACCAGTGGAACCAAGAGAATGAAGATGTACTCCTAAACATAGATGGCAATATGTCAAAAGGTAAAATAGCATAAATTTTCCTCTTGTTGCTGACATGATGAGCAAAGTATTTTGCTAGAACAAGATGGTCAATTTTAATGGCTGAAATATAATATTCTTGCTGAAAATATGATAGTGTAATATCTGGCATTAAATTTTTTAAAACAATGATCATTTTGCAGCAATGGTATATACAAGTAGCAAAGAGGCATCAACACAGTCAGAGAGATTTTAATGCCCAGACCAGGGATTGGGTATCCTGACCAGAGTCGAAGGACAAGTTCACGCTGACCAATCTAGACAGACTAGTTTTCTAAAGGATCAAGGAGCTTGTTCCTAATTCTCTCTCCATGAAGCTATCTGTTCAGCCTCCAATAGCCTCGTGGAAGCATTGGAACCTGAACAAAGCCAAAAAGCCAAATCTTTTAGAAAGTGCAATGCAAAAGTTTTAAGAGATGCGTTTCCACTCTATGGTCAAATTCTTGAAGTTAATGTGATAGTAGATCGTGATAGTGGATGGTCAAGGGGTTTTCGTTTTGTGCAGTTTGCTTCTGAAATGGAAGCAGATAATGCTCTAGAGGATTTAGTCCTTGCTTCCCTAGCTTAGACGTAGAAAGTTCGCTCCACAAGCGAAAGGTCACGAATTCGATTCTTGCCGAGAGATATCGTTTATTGCCGATCTGTGGATGGATCCAGGTGGCCAGGTTGGTCTAACGCCAGGCACTTGTTTGAAAGGGCATCGGTTCGAATCCCATTCTTGACAACAAGTTGTCTTTTCGCTACTTACCGGAGATACGAATCAACAGTTCTGTTTAGTTTGTTGCCACTCACTGAAGAATAGGGTTCCTCAATTCATTTCACTAAAAGCTCGCCTATCGATCGAGAAACTGGCAGAGGAGGAGAATTGAATTAGTTTTTCATGCCAGCAAGCTAACACGAACAACGTGTTGTTTTGAAGGGATGCGTCATTAAGGTTCTCTGTGTAATGCATTCATATTGTTATGGAAGCTTGATGATAGGTTTGGTTTCTAGTCGTGGAAATCAGATGCAATTTCTTTAAAGGATGTGTTCAAATCAAAACCTTCGTCCTTCATTGAATTCCAGTGCAATCATCGCCATACATAGCATGGATCAAGGCAATCCAAGGTAGGTGGGGGTTTGATCCTATAAGCCCTGCCATTCACTGTGTTGATCTCTCTAAGCTACTCAGAAAAAATATGAATGGAAATCAAGCTGATAACATACCTTAATGAGGTTCAAAAGATCACACGCCCCTATAATCTGGTGCGTAACAATAGGATCTGAGTAGGCAACCTTCGTTTCAAGGATGGCTCGAGTAGCACAACAACGATAGTTGACTCTATTTACGTACTTATTGTTTGAGCAAAACGATCAATCTCCCTTCGCATATAGATGTATTTCTTTACCTCCCCAAATATCCATGACAGCGTGTTGGCTTCTCCTGTAATTTTCCATTGTTAACCATGCGCGCTGTGTCAAATTTAGCCAAGACCAGGCGAAATTGCACACTTTAGTTGAGATCATTATCAAGTGGGAGGTTAGGAAATGCTGTGATGTGATGGGTTGGCACTTCAAGTGTACCTCGTACATGACCTGGTACAAGGATTACATATCCTCAAGAATCCATGATTTAATGTTGTCCATGAGCTAGCAACCTTTTTTTTAACATGTCTGTATATACAGAGATGACTATTGTAATTAGCACTTTTCAAATTTCCTAGGTAATTAGATTCATACTAGCAGTGAGCGAATAGTTATTTAAGTACAATTTGGGGATTACACTAAATTAAGAGTCTATGGATGCGTGAAGGACAAAGCCTGCAAGCTCGATGCCACAGAATCACAATGTCGCAATAAAGAAAACCATGGTAAAGAGAAACATTTTAGAGATGAAGGTATAAGTAGGGCAGTTTCCTTGATCTATTGTCGCAAGACTCAGATTTAATTATACAATTATTTCTAGATGTATGGTTCGCTACCTAGGAAGGCCGATAAGCCCTCAAGGGTTAGAACCAAAAATTCTAATACCATGTATAATATTCCAATTGTTAAAATCAACATGTATAAAATTTGTCACTATTTGTATACCTTTAAAAATTAATAAATATCATGGGCAGCACGTGTGGGAGGGAAATACCATCAATCTCGGAGGACATACAATAATAAGTTATGCTTGGGGTTTAGGCACTATGACAAACAGTGAGGCTAAAGTTTTCGCTCTCCTTAAAGGCATCAACTTGGTCCTTTCATCCAGCATTAGAAAAATTGTTATTTGCGGAGATTCCATGTTAGTTATCTAATCAATCGTCACTCAAAATATTGAGGGAGGAAATTTCTTCGTTGGTGTTTTAGCAAGAATAAACGCTTTCCTCAAGAAATATAAGACTTACTCATTTTATTACATTAAAAGGGAGCTCAACTCTAATGCTGACCATGAGGTCAAAGAAGGAGCTCGCCTTAGACAAGGAGTTATAAAGGTAAATGGGAGAACAATGCTCCACCACATCCCTTGATTTCTATGAAGCGGGCTACATCAAGGAGTTATGAACGACAACCCTGGGAATTGATTGCTCTAGGATATACCCAACTTCAAGGACACCACTGCATGCATATCATTCACTCTGGTGTGTGTGGAAGCTTTCATCTAGACCATGTTGTGATGGATACACAGTCAAGGTGTAACATCCCCACTATAATCACCAATTTAATTAATGTTTATGTAGATATAATGTGTGGCTACAACCAAAGTGATGTAATATGTGAATTGTATTTCAATGTTTTAATAATAAAATGTGATGTCAACTGCTAAGGGGACATGGACAAGAGATGGGGGCTAAATTAATCCACAAGAGAGGGGAATGTCTAGGATAATGGCCAAGAGGGGTCCAAGGGGGAAAAACTCATGTAAATTTGATAATTGTATATAAACTTTCCATTTTCTGATTGAATGTTCTCAAAGCCAATCCTTGAATACATGTAAGATGGTGGATGTGAGTGGTCACATCCCAAAGTTATTGGGCACATGGGAGTTGAGTACAATCATCTTGGGGAAGAGTGCAAGTCAAGAAAGGCAAGCCAAAGAGAGGAAATTTGTATGGGTTGGGACAACAGTTTTTAGTTAGTCAAGTTTGTGCATGGGAAGCAAGTAGAGAGTCAAAAATAGAGGTTGGAGTTGGTGAAACCATGGAGGGAGAATTCTAGAGCATGTTGGAGCATAATTGGAGTGAATTGGAGCTGGAAATTGAAGAGCCAGGTTGCCAGGCCTAAAGAGTGAACTCATGTGTGAGTTGCACTAAAACAACAAGTGATGCTCAAGGTCGAAGTTATCAGGGGCGTCAAAATACATCAAATTGTCTACAAGAACCCCATAAAATCCCCAAGCCCCATTGTGCAGAAGATTGATTTAAGGTGGACAAACTCCCTTACAATTTGACTATTCTATGCAGCGCTTAGAAGATCCTATCGTTCCAAGTCCTAACGATCACTAATTCAGGAATAAAGAATGAGGAGACGATATTACAAACCAGAGCAAGAGATAAGTCTTCCATAAGTATGCTTTGAGGACAAAGCATTTTTAAGGGGAAGGCAATGTTATGAACATAATATATAATAATAAATATAAATACATTATAATAGTTAATGAATAATTAATGAAGAGACACCTTCCCAATGAAATGTCACGTCTCTTCATGGAAGGGCACCCCTGCGTGGGTATATAAGGCCCTCATTCGTATTGTATATCATCTCATATTCATATACATTATTATTTAATATATTATCCTTTATGGATTATAACATGTTGTCTTACCTACATTGGGTATTTACCTGGTGAACTGGCTTGGTTCACCACAATTTGTTGATAGTTTTCCTAGCACCAATTTCCTTCGAGTTCCCAGCTGAGAGATTCCTAACTGCATGTGCCAGAGAGACCCTGATAAATGAATGGGATGCTCGAGGGACTGAGAACAGTGAAAGGGTACAGTCCTTGAGTTGGACAGGTCAAAAGGAAGAGAGTTGGTGAAAAATTGGGATAGTTGTAGGAGAATATCAATTAGGTTGAGAGTTTTATGAGTTGTGAGTGGACTGTGAGAGGCCACCCTCTTTTGTGGATTTCTAGCCTCAGCTTGGGGGTGACTGGTTGCTGAGATTTGGAACAGTCAGTCTTTGGTTGGGTGGAACATCTATCCCAAGCAGCTGGTTGCACAACTGTTGTGAAAAGATAAGTGTTTTATCTTATTGTTGTGTTAAATTATGTGTTTAATTTCTCTGCATGAACTTTATGTATTTGGAAGTGATTTATATACTGTTGTAATGAGTTATCTAGCTGCATTTTATGTTGATTATTAACATGTTGTAGATGTTTCTATTTTATGGTTGTAGAAGGTAGCTAAATATGTTTTAATTCATAGCTGAAAGATACAATAAATGAGTTAACTGTAAATGAATTAATTCAGTTAGCATAAATTTTGTTTTTGTGTTTATTTTGCACTGTAATGTCCCTTAGTTGGGCTGGGGGTCGTTACATTATGGTATCAAAGCTATAGTTCAAACAATAGGCTTGTATGCGCCAAGATGGTTGCGAATTCATGAAATTTGTCATTGCAAATTTTGTATGTGATGGGTTTGGGGAAAAAAAAGCTTTTAGAGAGAAATCCCCCAATTTCGTGAGTGAAATTCGAGTTTTAATGAATTCAGATGGTTTGACAAGGTTAATGGAGTAGAACGATGAAGTTGTAGATCGAAATTCGACCTAGAATGGTCAAAATTTGAGTTTTAATGGCCACTTGTAGAGTTACAAACAACTTGGAGAATCGACAGTTGAAATCGTGTTTGATCTCATGATTGATAGTCAAGTTTCATTGTGATAAATTTAAAAATTCATAAGGATTTGGCCATTTGAAAGGTTGATGGGATCAATGGCCAGGATTAAATCCGGGGTTGTGAAATGGATCAGATCGATGGTTTATATTCATCGAGGTTTTGGTTGAAAATTTTCTAAGTGTGAGGTTCGACAATAGAATTTGCCGATGGTCGATGGCCAGATCGACGAGTTTGGCGAAGTGTTGGAAATTCGCTAAGAGAAAACGTCGATGTTCGACAGTCGATAGACGAGCATCAGCGGATGTGGGAGAAGAGTTAGTTCGACCGAGAGACATCTCTGACCACCGATGGCCAATGATTGACATCGACTGAATCCTGCTAAGTATTTTCAATCATCGACAAAAGTCATCGATGGTCAATGGGTCAATAGTCGGGGTCGGCTGAATCCGACGAAGTATTTTCAATCGCCAATGAACATCATCGATGGCCGATGACTCAATGGTTGGGGGTTGATCGATTTTCAATAAAGGTTAGAATCAAGCAATAGAGATCTCTAATGGCCAATGTGTCGATGGTTCTGCGTCGGCCGGAGTCGGCAAGGTGTCTGAGTTGTCCAAAGAGAATCGATCGATGATCGATGGGGAAAAGAGGATGATGACATCATCATCCACGTGTCATGCCATGTAAACATCCACGTGTTATGCCACGTCACCCAATGATCCAGGTGGATATCGGTGGCCACCCACCTTTTCTGACTGGCTCAAAACAATTTTCTGGCAATTTTGGCAATTTACTATTTTTAGCAGGTTTTAACTTCCGGGGCCATTTTGAGGGCCTAAACGAAAGTTTTTCGAGATAGAGGTTCTCAATGATAGTTGAAGGCATTATTGAGCCCCCAAAATGAATCTCCTTGACGATACCTTTCCAACTAGCTATCATACGCCTAAAACGGAGATCGTATGCAAAAGTTACGACTCTGGGAAGTTGATGTACTAACTTACCCAAATGGGGCCCACATGAATTTTGGCGCTTCATCTCCTAGGGTTAGGTTTTTGGATGTCTAGGGTTTTGGGCATTCCTGTTTCTTGTAAAAAGGCCTTCAGAGCCTCATTGTAATCATCTTCTTGCGAATGCAAGTAGCTGTCACATCTCTTCTCAGAGATAAGCTGTCACCATTCTAGCGAGTCTTTCACTCTGTATTTTTACAGTCTCTGTACATTTCTTTCATTAAGAGAAATTGTTTATTACTGTATATCTGTGTTTATGGTTGCATCTCTGATACATTTATGTTATATTATTGAATATCTGTGATATCTCTGTGCATTTCTTTATTATATCTCCGATCTCATTTCATGCCGAAAATAATCTGGATCAGTGGTATCAGAGCAGGCTGCTCTTGATCGTTTTTTCAGTGCATGTCCCCAACGAGGTACGAGTATAGCAAGTTGGGTCTCGAGCTTATCTGGTTTGAATACAATCACTCTCACACACCCAAGAAACCCTCAATGGCAGAAGAAAAGAAAAACGACAAAGCAGATGATCCTATCAATCTGTTGCTTGAGCAAGCTCTCATGTGACAAAGGGACGAAATGATGGAGAATTTTGCCCACATCCTTAAATGCTTGTCGATAGCATCAGGCACATCTTCATCAAGCGACCACTTTGGAGGCACCTCACCTTTCAAGGTACAAGTCAATTTTGATATTCCTGTATTTGAAGGACAGATAGATGCAGAAGCCCTAGAAAAATTGTTAACTCTGCTAGAAGGTTATTTCTCCGTTCACAATTTTTCCGACAAAGAAAAGATCACTTTCGCACTCCTTAAATCTCTCCCTCATGTCAAACATTGGTGGGAAACTTACTAGGAGAAAAGTTCCATAGAGGAGTCTGGAATATATGGGGCCGATCCCACTTGGGATTTTTTTGTGGATGCAGTAAAGGAACAGTATTACCCTGTTGGCAATTATGAGGACTAGTACATGAGATGGACCACACTGCGGCAAGAGAGGAGCCAAGCAGTTATGGATTTCACCAATACCTTCCATACCTTGCGCACCAAGCTAGCTATCAAAGACTCTAAGCGACATTTGGTTCTGAAATACCGTGGGGCTCTACACAGATACATCCAAACTGAAATGGATTTTTTGGACATCTCATCACTCGGTGCTGCTTATCGATATGTTGTTAAAATTGAGCAGAAATTTAAGCACCAGAACAAACGAGAATTTGGGTCTGCAAATCCGCAACAACTAAAGTATGACAAAGACGACCCTAACAAACAGTCTCCCAAAAACCAGTCCAAGACATAGGAAAAGAAGGGTCACGGGAAGACAAAGAAGGACACCAGAAAATGGTGTGATTTCCACAAAATCCCCTGGCACAACACCGATGAATGTCGCTCAAAACATTCATTGGTGGTCGAGATCAAAGACAAGGAGCCGAACCCTGATTTTGAATCTGATTCTGAAAATACCGGTAAATGATAGATCATTGACGTAGACCCCACTGCTATTGTCGCAACCGCAAAAATTCAACCAGAAGAACCAATAGATCCTGAAGAGGGGGAGTGCCTTTTTCATTCACAGATGTGGGTGAAGGGGACCCCACTGCATTTTATTGTTGATAGCGGAATCCAGAAAAACCTCATCTCAACAGAGGTCGTCAAACAATTGGGATTGTCGACAACACCACACCCGCAACCATACAACATCGGGTGGCTTCGGCAAGGACGATATCTCCGTGTCAGCCAACAGTGTCGATTATCATATGGAATCCAACCCTTCAAGAATGAGGTATTATGTGATGTTGCCCCACTAGATGTCTGTGATGTTCTCTTGGGCCAACCATATATGTGGAGACGCCATGTTGTTTATGAGTCTTGACCCCGTAGTGTCATTGTTACTTTGGGGGGTCATATCTACAGAATACTAGAGGTAGTTTCAACTATTGTTCCACCTAAAAGGTGTCGCAAGGTAGTATCTCATACTGCAAAATTCAGCTTCTTCACAATCTGTTCAAAAAGGGAACAAAATGACACTGCAACCACTACAACCTTGCCCCTTGCACCTTCTATCCAACAGAAGCAGGTTGAAAAGGTTGCTGCAAAGCGCAAAGATTCCTTCTGCACACCTTCCTCTCATGTAGCTCGACTTGTTGAATAGCCTCAGCTTCAACAGATTCATGACAGACTTCCACAAACTAAGCAGCGCGATGTCTCCAGCAATACAAGCAGCTCACCAAGATGCAGATCCAGCAAATGCTTTTCCCTCTCCCCCGGGAACTCAACACAATGGAGACCATTTCTTCCTAAGGAGGGAGGATTGATCCAGGTGGATATCGGTGGCCACCCACCTTTTCTGACTGGCTCAAAATAGTTTTCTGGCAATTTACTATTTTTAGCAGGTTTTAACTTCCGGGGCCATTTTGAGGGCCTAAATGAAGGTTTTTCGAGATCGAGGTTCTCAATGATAGCCAAAGGCATGATTGAGCCCCTAAAATGAAACTCCTCGACGATACCTTTCCAACGAGCTATCATATGCCTAAAACAGAGATCATATGCAAAAGTTACGACCTCGATAAGTTGATGTACTAACTTACCCAAACGAGGCCCACATGACTTTTGGCGCTTCATCTCCTAGGGTTAGGTTTTTGGATGTCTAGGGTTTTTGGCATTCCTGTTTATTGTAAAAAGGCCTTCAGAGCCTCATTGTAATCATCCTCTTGCGAATGTGAGTAGCTATCACATCTCTTCTCAGAGATAAGCTGTCACCATTCTAGCGAGTCTTTCACTCTGTATTTTTACAGTCTCTGTACATTTCTTTCATTAAGAGAAATCGTGTATTACTGTATATCTGTGTTTATGGTTGCATCTTTGATACATTTCTGTTATATTATTGAATATCTGTGATATCTTTGTGCATTTCTTTATTATATCTCCGATCTCATTTCGTGCTGAAAATAATCTGGATCACCCAAGTTGACACCTTAAGACGACGTGTCACCACACGTCAACACCCACATGCCATGCCATGTCAGCAGTTGCCACGCCATCCAACAGAAGTAGTCGATGGTCGATGGTCAAATTGATTGTTGTGGGAAGCATATTCGATAACCATCGGGGATTGTCGATCGTCGATGGGTTGATGGTCATGCGTCGTCTGAAGTGGTTGAGACTTCCATTCACCAACGAAGGTTGTTGATGGCCTATGGTCGAATAAACTAGGTCGATCAGTTTGGAGTTGTGTGGAAGTCGGTTGTTAGGGAGTTGGGTTGATGGTCGACGGTCGGGTCGACAATTTTAGAAATTAATTTGCATGCCACAGGAGAACGTCGGTCATCTATGGTTGATAGAGATTAAATCAACGATCCATATTGATTTCGACCTGAGATTGATGACGCAAATTTCACATAGAACAAATTGTTCCACAGTTTCAAAAAAAAAACAATAAAGTCTGGAGCCATTTTCATATTTTGTCCATAACTAGAAAAAATTACATTGGATTGGGATGAAACTTACGGAGGTTTTTCGAAAAGAGGAGGCCTACAAAAGCACCAGAGAGGACCCTTATCCAATTCTGCTTGAATTTGGAAGAAATTGCAAAATAATGTTTTTTAAAGATTTGGGTCTAGATCATTGACAAAAGTCCAAATTAAGCCGAAACCCTTGGGGAGAATCCAAAAAGAAGGCACAAAAATAACCCATGAAGGAATTGAATAAATCCTATGGGGATTGGAATGGGGACATTGAAATAGGCCAAATCCACTATTTTGGGCCACTTTTTGGGGATTTTTGAGATTTTCAGAGGAGGAAAAGTGACCCTAGATAACAAAAAGGGAAAATTTTATTAATTATACTTTGTATATAATCATCAAGACAAACAACTTTGATTTATTCCAAGTCTAGAAAAATGAGGGAAAAAAGACAAAGTTGCATATTCGATATTGCTATAGTTTTTTTACTAGAACATCATATTGAAATTCTAAGAGTTGTTGTAAATTTCATGTTGTTATTGTTATCTATTTCTCATACAAAAATTTCTCCATTTCCTGACATATTTTCTTCTGCATTTGACAGAAGTTGGCATTTCAATAGAATTGCACCACTAGAGAAAATGCAAAGAAAGGGGTGAAAATGGTTTTTTCAAGAAGTCGTAACGTTAAGCTCAGATATCAGATTGGGGCATGAGTATAGCCATTGGAAATATATTTTGGAGATGAATGCATATAGAGAACCATAGTGTGAATTTATGCAATGTATTCTTCATAAATTGATGAGGAAACATGTATTCTAATTAATGAAATGTTTTACAATACACATGTTCTAACAGTGGTTATTACATGCACATTTCTTGCAAAATTAGAGGTACATAAAGAAACTTTAGTTCTTATGAGGACTGGAGTTATGGAAGATGGTTGGGGATATTAGATTCATGAGGAAGAGATCATAGGTTTGCATGTCAGCATGAGGAATGCTAAGATAGAATCAAATGGAAGAAGAGATAAGCAATAGCTTGTCACTATGAGAAGATTGTATAAGAAGTGCAGATCTACAGGGTTGATAATGAAAGAATTATGAAGGCTCAGGAAGAGATACTTCAGAGCTTAAACATGTTGCATAATAAATTTAACAAAGATTCTGGCACCAAGCAAGTAGCTAGTGCTAGACAAGTATCATCATCTAGATCCCATAGAAAAATGGATGATCATGGAAATGATAGGCAGTCAAGAAGCATGAGTAGCTGCCATCATTCTCCAAGGTAGTCTACTAGAAGAACTCATGCAAGTTCAGGACCATAAAGCAACCCAAGTGTGTCTCATGTTCGAAGGAAAAGAAGAAGGCATGAGGCAAACATATTGCAAGGTGAACTCAGGAAAATAAAGCCACCTACTTTCAATGGCGAACATTAGAAGGGTGAAGAGGTCGATGCCTGACTGTTGGAAATGAAGAAATATTTCCAGCTGCATGATTATCCCTACCAAGTAGAAGCTATAATTTCCACCTACCACTTGCAATGAAAGGAAACCATGGGGTGAGATCAGCTTAAGAAATCCAAAAACCTTGATGAGAAGAGGATCTCATGGAGGCATTTCAAAGGATATTTCCAAGAGAAATATTTGTCTGAGCATTATTATGAAATAAAGATGAAAGAGTTCTTTGAACTCAAGTTGGGAACCATGACAATGGAGGAATATGCGAAGAGGTTCTTTGAATTGTTGAAGTATGTTGACTTCATAAAAGATGAGAAGGTTAAAATCCAAAGGTTTTAAAGTGGGTTACCCTCCTTCTATAGTGACAAGATACAATATGAAAACCCCATGATCTTGGAGGAAACCATAAGGAGAGAAAGACACCTTTGTGAATAAAGCAAAGGACGACCAGTTTTCCAAAAATCTTGGAGTGACAAGATGAAGGGAAAAAATGATCAAAGACAGAAAGGTTTTAATCCACCCTTTTTTCAGAAATAACTCCTAGGAAAATTAGCAAGGCCAGGCAACCCAAAATGAGCAAAAGAATGCAGATTCATTTGGGAAACGGCCAAGGAAGCAACCTATTCAATATCGGGGATCTGAGGGAAATCACTTATATAGGGACTTCCCTCACAAAGGAGAACAAATGAGTATTGTCCACAACATTCAAACGATTGAAACAGTGGAAGACATGGGAGGAAGCATGCCAATGATTTATGCATCCTTGGACAACAAGCAGACAGAGTATCAATCCCCCATGATCGAAGTGGAAGGTAAAATTGACAACCAACCCATAGAAATGTGGATTGATTATGGAGCTAGCCATAGTTACATAAATGCTAACATTGTTGAAATATTTCACTTGCAAAGAAGTAAGTAAGCATAAGAAATATTAGTTATTTTAGTTAGCCACGTGAGTTAAGAGGAAATCAATGAGTTTGTTAAAGATTGTTTGATAGACATGAATGGACTTAGCACAAAGGTAGATGTAAGCATCATACCATTGGGTTCATATGATTGTCTAATTGGAATGGATTGGTTGGAAAAACATCATGTTTTCCTAAAATGTTACAACAAGACAATCACATGTCTTGATGAGGAAGGGCAACAAGGCAAGATTCAAGGCATTCCAAGAGTTGTAGATGTTAGAGAGATTTCAACTATGCAGTTGAAGAAGAGATTCAGGAAGGGATGTCAAATGTTTGCAACCCATATGGAGGAGGAAACCAAAGACAAAGTGGAAATCATTGAAGATCATCCGATTATGAGGGATTTTGAAGATGTTTTTAGGGAAATTCCAGGTTTTCCACCAAAGAGATACATTGATTTCTCTATTGATTTGGTGTCAGGAGTTTCCCTAGTGTCCAAGACACCATACATAATGGGTACACCAAAATTGAAGGAGTTGTAGATGCATATTGAATAACTTTTGAAGAAGAGGTATACACACCCAAGTGTGTCACCTTGGGGAGCTCCGGTTCTTTTTGTGAAGAAGAAGGATGGAAAATTAAGGCTATGTATTGATTTTAGGCAACTTAATAAGGTTACCATAAAGAATAAGTACCACTTACCAAGAATTGATGATTTATTTGATCAACTGAAAGGTGCAATAATCTTTTCGAAGATTGACTTGAGATCAAGATATCATCAAGTAAGGATAAAGGAAGAAGGCATCAACAAGACAACATTTAGAACACGATATGGGCATTATGAATTCATAGTAGTTCCATTTGGACTATCAAATGCCCCAACAGTTTTTATGTGCCTGATGAATGGAGTGTTCAGGGAGTACCTAGACAAGTTTGTAATTGTGTTCCTCGATGATATACTCGTCTACTCTAAATACAAAGAGAAACATGAGCAACATTTAAGAATGGTGTTGCAAGTTTTAAGAGAGCATAAATTGTATGCTAAGCTAGGTAAGAACATCTTTTATCAAAAGAAGATTCACTACTTGGGGAATATAATTTCAGCGGCAGGGACAGAAGTTGATCCTGAGAAGATAGAGGCCATTAGAGGATGACCAATGCCAAAGAATATGACATAGGTCAGATCATTCATGGGCCTTGTTGGTTATTACCGAAGATTCATAAAAGGGTTCTCAAAGATTGCAAGTCCAATCACTTCCTTGCAAAAGAAGGGAGTGAAGTTTGAATGAACTTCCAAGTGTGAAGAGAATTTTCAACAGTTGAATGGAATATTGACAAGTGAACCAATCTTGAAGATTGCATATCCAAATGAAGATTTTGTTGTGTGCACCAATGCATGCAAGGAAGGACTCAGTGGATTTCTCAGTCAAAAGGACCATGTGGTATTCTATGAGTCTAGAAAATTAAAAGAGCATGAGAGGAATTATGCTACACAAGACTTGGAGTTAGCAGTGTTTGTACATGCATTGAAATGTGGAGGCATTACCTTATGGGTAATAAATTCGAGATAAGGACAAACCATTGTGGTCTGAAGCATTTATTTGGACAACCAACACTAAATGCTAGGCAAACTAGATGGTTGGAATTTCTGAGTGAATATGACTTTGAAATTAAGCATATAAAGGGAAAGGAAAATCAAGTGGTTGATGCATTCAATAGGAGAGCTCATGAAGTGCATATTGCAGTCATCAACATGTACAAGACAGATTTGAAAAACAAAATTGTTGCAACAACAAATTCAGATCAACAACACTATTTAAAAATAAAAGAGACGTTACAACAAGGTAATTTTCAGCAGAAATTTAATTTTTATGAGCTGAAAGAAGGAATAGAAATTTTTGAGGAACCCTTTTTACATGTGAGAAAATAATAATACTCCTCTTTTTTCTCTTTATCATAATTTTTGAATCACCAAAAATAGATATCTCAATCAAAAGTTATGCTAATTTTAAATTAATGCACCTTTAAAAACCCTAGTTTGTACACTGTCTTGTTGGCCAACCTTTCTCCTAAAGTATTTATGAAATTTCAGATCCTCTAAGTCTGAAATTTTGATCTATAGTGTCACGATATGTCTTCTCTACAATTCCATAGGTTTGACCAAATTCCAATGTGCCAAGAGAAATTTATGGTAGCTTTCCCAAAACTTGTTGTTTTTATCCCTTTCAGGAGAGTGAGCTTGTAGGGCTTGTCGCATGTCCAATTTTTCCAATATAGTTCTAAAATTTTGATATGAAAGACTATGATCTTCCATATATCCAATGTAATTGGTGGGAATCAATTTCGAGTTTTGTAACTTCATATATAATGGTTTTACCGTGAACACATGTTTGAGACTAGTTTCAAGACTAGTCAAAAATCCTAATTTCCACAGTATGTATTTCTAAAAGTATAGTGAAATAGAAGCTAATTTTTTTACCATAGGTACCTAGTTATGTTTCCTCGGTCTCCCAAAACAACTTCTATTTGAAACATCCCAGAAAAAATATTTATAAAGAAAATTCCAATATGACTCATTTGAGACTAATTTCAGGACTAGTAAAAAAACATAATTTCGACAGGTGATACCTCTAAAAGTATAGAGAACCAAAACATGAAATTTTTACCACATATACCTCAATATGTCTCCTTAGGATCCAAAACATTTCATAGTTTAAAACTATCCAAAATAAAATTTACAATAAAAATACCAAGATGATTTGTTTAAAGGAGCTAAACCCAAGGATTGTATGCTTTGATACCAAATGTTATGCACTAAAACACCCAAATAGCATAAAAAGAGAAAGAGAAGTAACTCCATGCCTGAAGAATGAGGGAGAAGAATGCATGAGAATCATCTTTGAGGGGGGAACCTCCTTTTACAATATAACAAATGTACAAGATGATATGTTCACTAAAACTAGGTCTCCTTGGTATATACAGGAGACACAAGGTACAATTACAATTAAAGGGTCTAGCTGACCAATAATGAAAACACTAATATAACAACATAAATGTGATAACTATATGTATAGGTCTTAACGTATTACCCTTTCCTTGGCTGACAAAACTAATATAAAAATAGAAATGTAATAACTCAATATCTAGGGCTTAACATATGACCCCTTCCTTGACAGAATTACTTAGCCAAACAATGCCATACTTTATTCTATTTGATAACACATCTAGCTCTGCATGCTCCATCCCCCTTGTACACTTAAAAAATATTGTGGTGTATTCAGATGTATTGTTGGGAGTGAAATCTTCTTATGATTCCTTTTTGGGGGAACATGTTAGATGAAATTCCTATAAAGATAAAAAAGTATTGACCCATTTATTCCATATTTCATGAGAAAGGCACATTAAGGTCAACGTATCCTTGAGGATTTTTATCTTGCTTCTTTTAGAAATTCTCTTACAATTTTCCTTAAAATACTTCAACGTAAATTATAATTGTGAGAAAAATATTTTAATTGAAATCTAAAATCAAAGAAAAACAAGGATAAAAACTTACCATCCATTCATGAGAAGGTTTGGTTCCCCTCCCAGGATACTTTATCTCACAAAGATTCTCCCAATGGTATATGGATTTCACAATTTTTGAATAAATTCCATTTCAGAACCCTTGTTTTGTTTGTCTCATTTTGTTGTCTACAAAGATTTAGGATTGTAGTCACATGAGTCGCAAGGTCTACAAGCCAAGTTGCCTTCTCTTTGAATTGATCGTGAATATTACTATATATTTTATTTTTTAGTATGTTTTTCGAAGCTTCTATCGTGTGTTGTCCGTCAAGAATAAAAAAAAATATGTACTTCCAATATTACTATATACTTTGAAACATAATCTTATGATTCCAATTTTATAAGGTTGAATGATTTCTTGGTAACCTCTTTTATAGAAAGAATCATTAGTCCATCTCTTTGCAATGTGTTTGGAATTACTACCATCTATTGTATCAATTTAATCACCCAATTCTTATTGATTAATCTATATTGATACTCTTTAACAATCTCATGGCACTGATGAATATCAATTTTGAAATTTTTTCCAACAAATAATAAAGTATTTTAATTTGTTTTTGTTTTTATGATTAGCATAATCGACAATTGGGCGGTCTCGTACTCGCGTGACACGAGGTTGATTCTGACCGCTACCACTATAACCTCCGAGTTCCATACGTATTCCCCTTCTGCAGGCACAGGTAAATCGAGAGGATTTGAACTTAGAAGCTCATCGAACATAACACTTCGTATCACGACACTTGCCAATTGAGTTGGCCCTTGGGGGCTAAAAAACAAATTGGATGACATGGGGGTGGGATTTGATCCACTTATGTGTGCACGGGTCACGATATTATTTTTAATATAATATCCTTGGGTGCAACCACACATTCGACCACTACCTCAAGGTGCTCCCATGGCTCCAATTTAGGCCCTCATTAGAATTGAACCTTACCCAATGGTGAAAAAGTCCTCGTTTTCTACCATTGGATCCAACCCCTTTGGGAGATTTTATCCCCTAGCCTAGGGATAGCTAAGGATATCATGTCTCAATTCCTACGGGTCCTAGACATGGAGTACCGAGAGGCAGACGACTTGAGCATGGCCCTGAAGGGTCCCTCTTTTCTTTAATGTAGTCCACTTATCACCAGTAACATCATCCATCCCACCATCTTGGTCCTGAAGTAGCAGTGAGACTTGCTCCATGAGGTAATGAGTCTGGGTATCATTGTATGTATCACTCTGATTGTTGAAGCACTTGAATATGTTGTATTGAATCCTTCTTCATTTCATGACGATTTCTTGGAAGTTGTGCTCTTTGCCTCGTTCATACCTAGAACGGTAACATGGTTCCCTAGTAAGTTGATTTCCCTTTAGGATGAGTTTCTACTGGGTGGGTTTGTGAAAATTCATCATCCGTTCCCCCCATACTTACCATTTTCCATGTTTACTCCTTTCATCTCCCCTATCCTTGTTTGGGCATTGGGATTGGATACACTAGGAAGGGTTGTACCTTACCTCGTGGGAAGAAGGGGATAAATTCCCAGAGGGTAAAAGTAGTTAGCAAGAGTTAAAAGACAACATTGAAACCTTTGAGATGCTTCACCCAGGGATCCTTGAGAAAGAAGTGAAAATATTCTTAGTAAGAAAATGGGACCCATAAAATAACATAAACACTTAAGGTATTAGTTGATGGATAGGGGGTCTCATCACAAGCCGACCTATTATGACCATGGGCATGTAGTGGTATGACACTACCAATTATCTGGTCACCAAGACAGGGTAGTGGATCTTGGTGGCATAGCTAAGAGAAAGGGGGTCTCATCACGAGTCAGCCTTCTCATCTCCGTGAAATGTTTCTGGATAATGTTATCACCTCTGGTTATCAAGCCAGGACAATGTCATTCAACTATTCCCTTGAACCACAAGTGAAAAATATCAAAAGAAATAAAGCTAAGAATAAAAGGCAATGAATGAGCTAGGAAACAATTGCATTTATGACAAGGTGCATATCTCCCTCTATAAAGGCACCCACAGGTAAGACTTTACATTTCCATGTTATTACATGCACCCCATGCCCAAACACTTACCCCATGCCACCTCATACACTTACATGACTTGGATTAGATCCCACCTGGGAAACACCTTAAACTTAAGAGAGGTTAGCCTAATAGAACACCCTAAGACCTTCTCCAAGCCAAACTTGTTAAATTGCATAATGTCTTTGAGCATTTGTCTGGGTTAAGGGGGGTTTGATGCACATGTTTGGGTAATTTAATTATTTGATGTGATTTACATGCTATGATCCATGTGACTTATGGACCCTTGGAGGGCATACTTGTTGTTTCTGGAGGACCTTTCCCGGTGGACAGGTACACATGAGGGAATGATTAACTCAAACCTTTATGGGGGCTTAAATCCCACAAATGGATGTTGCAACCCCAACTAGGCATAAGAAGAAATTGAAGACTTGCACTGAGAAAAAGAAGGGCATTTCTTTTGGAGGCACCCTGAAAAACCTAGACGTAGGGGGCCCTTGCTCTTCGACATGGATGTTGGCCCTTGAGGGCCCTTGACGTCACTATCATAACCTTAGACATCATCCAAATCTAGGTTTTTCATATTGGAGGCATTTATGAGCCTGGTGGCACATGTGGGCATCATCTGGGGCTTATGGAGGCCAAGCGCCGCACATTTCTAGCTCAATGTTCCACCTATGGCCCTCAACGACACCCTAGAAGGGAATGACATCACCCTTTGAGGTGTCTTTAGATGCAAATTATTTTTAATTATGTCAAATTCGAATTTTATTGTAAATTGGCCAGGTCGGCCTTATTTTGACCTAAAATTAATTAAAGGTCAAAAGTTTTGTATAAATAAACATAAAGTACTCTCATTCTAGACATCACAACTTGTCATACAAGACAAGAGGTCTGCAATTTGCAACCTAGTGAGGGTTATTGGCTGAAATTGTGAGGCACACCCTTGTATAAGGCTATTTTGTTTGCAACTTGTATCAATCTTGAAAGTTTTAATGATGATATTGCATGGTATTCTCATGATTATTCTTGGTGAAAGTAAGTAAAATATGCATTTTTTCATCTATTGAATGGTTTGGTGTATGGTTTTATTTTCTCATACAAGATTATGAAATTGCATGGTGTACTTAATGCTTGAAGTGAGAAACTTAAATTGCTACTTTCTTACTTTCTATTTGACAAGCTTTTCATTGAATTGATCTAGTAACTAGTAAAACCCTAGAGCCCTAAATTGCTAGAACTCTAAGGATTTTGACTTAGTTATCTTTGCATAAGTTTTACTCCATAAAAATCCTAAGGAGAGCAAGACGCTAGGGCCTAGAATTGCCTACACCCAAGCATCTTGTCTCTTGAGGTCAATGCATAGGGGGACTTAAGTTACTACTTCTCCTATGCATTTCCCCTCTTAGAATTTTGTGCATTATCATAAATTGATTTGCAGCCTTAGAAGAATCCGTCCACTTTGACTCCATTACCCTTGAAGGCACTAGTCCTCTTATCCTATTCTTTGACAAGCCTACACTCAACTTCACTTGCTATCTCTACCAACTTGACCTAACCTACTAACCTAGTTGTAAGGTACTAACTTGATGTTGTTTCTAACACTGCTACAACCACTATATAACAACCCATTTAGCTTATAAGTTAACTAAACCAACCCAGAAATTTGCATGAAGCAAAGTATTATCAGATCGAGTTAAATTGTGCCTAAATTGCTCTTCACAAAGTGCATTTCTGAAGGTTTCTTACAGTTGTCATCACTCTTATTTTGATGTTGTTACAACCACTTTTGACAACCTGTTAAACCCATTTGTTGATTGAAAAGCCACCCAGAATTTGTACTAGGCAAGCCACAATCAATAAATGCTAAAAGTGTTTACTAAATTGCCTTAGTAAGGTACTTTTTTTGAAGTTGTTTGTTGTTTTCATAACTGTTTATTTGTTGTTGTTATAAGTACTTTGAAAACCTTTTAAATTCATTTATTGGCTTCTATTAATATAGAAATTGTAAGTGACAAAAGTAGTATCATTGCAAGGTCTTTATATTTGATTACATTGTCCTTATAAGTTACAATTTATGGATTTATTACTATTGCTACACATCTATCTTATATGCATAAACTTGTTTGGTAGTATACCTTTTATATTGAAGTCATTGATTGAAAGCATTGATATCATTGGTTATTTTATAACAGTTTGTTGTTTCTTTGGTAAACGACATGTATCATTCACCTTATTTCCCCTTGACCCCTTGACACAACCTTTCCAAGTGACTTCATTCATTTGAGTGACCTAGAGAGGGGTGGTATTACCTTGTCTTATCCTCCTTCATCAACCAACTAAGTCCTGGGACATCTCCCTTGGAGCAAGGTTTTACTCCTAAAGAGAAAGAGGTACCTTATTGGGGTTACAATGATAGGGTTACCTCTGTGGTACGTAAATCTAGGCCTACTTTCCTTTAGGATTGTTCAAGTATAGATTGTGCGCTAGCATTTTCGACGCCGTTGTCAGGAAACATCGAGTCAATTTTCCTCAAACGACACTTTTTTCAGTAAGCCTTTATCCAAAGCCTTCATTTCACAAAGATTACCTAGCAACTCCACTAAGGGTGATCCCCTCATCCCTTTGATAATCTCAAAGAGATT
This sequence comes from Picea engelmannii, assembly GCA_009831015.1. Lineage (NCBI taxonomy): Eukaryota > Viridiplantae > Streptophyta > Pinopsida > Pinales > Pinaceae > Picea > Picea engelmannii. The sequence continues at coordinate 251,391 of ML783151.1, read as the reverse complement.
GTCTGGTGACTCCACTGATGACGACCCGTAGTGGATGTCAGTACCCACCTTATTATCCTGTAGTTCCTATTATTCCCATGGCCCCTCCTAAGTGGGCCCCCGAAGAACTCTTCGACCCTTTGGACTTGGATAATATCAAAGGAGGCTTACATGACCTACCTAAGTATGTCGATTCATGGATACCCAAGTTTTCTGAAGAGGCCAGGGCTTCTGGCAACACACATTGGACCAAATTTTGTGAAAGCTACAACTTCCATCAGCCTGGGAAAGAACATATTGACATATTCATGAAACTTTTCCTTGCCTCACTTACTGGAGATGCTAGGAAATGGAGCACTAACCTCCGAAGCAAGAGCCTCACAACATGTGAAGATTTAGAACAAGTTTTCTTGCAAAGGTGGGGTGTGATGGAAGATATGGCCTCCCTTTACTCACAATATCTCAAAATTTGCAAACAATACGATGAGACTGTTAGGGAATTTAATGATATGTTTAATACCTTTATTGGTCAAATTGATTATGATTTTCAACCAAATAGCATTATTCTTGGACAATACCTCAATTATTTTAAAGGAAACTTCCAATCCCTGCTCAAGAACTAATTCCTGACAAACCTTAAGGAGGCACAAGATGGTGCTTGCTGGATTGAAGAAAATCTCAAATGGTGTGATCCCATTCCCCAGGTCAATCTTCTTTAGGACCAAGATGATGTACCATGGTTCAATGAGGAAGAATAATATGATTTCCCAGAGATACTCGAGGTAAATGATGAGATTAAGTTAGTCATCCCCCCTAAACGGACTGGTACTTGGAAGAATGGGTTCTCAAATATGAAATACGCCTTAGTTTTTTCAAAACAACATGAACCCTCTAAGGATATTGGTACCTCTGAAGAAATCACTGAGTTTGAAAGGGAACTGTCACAAGCCCAAAAGCCTCCTTTTATGAGACTTCCTCAAAATACTAGTCAAACAATAAACCTCATGCTCCAAAAGAACAAATTTGTCCAAACACCTTGGATCTACACAATGTTGTGAGGAAATAAGATAATCCTAAGTCCTTATCGTGAAAAGACTCCCATTTTAAACGTGATCACCCGAAGGCTACTCATGAGATACATAATTATGTAGATTCCATCTTTACCTTGTTCACGCCAAAGAAAATCCAAGAAAATCAAGACATGAGGAAGCCTAGGATTGAGTGCTTGAGCCAAACAAGTGAGGACTCAAGGGTGAATCTTGGAGAGCCCCAGGTGTATGCTAGGGATCTACCCCAACCTTTCCCAAAACCTAGCAATGATAAGACCTGCTAGCACTGAAATTTACACTTTGATTGCCAAAGTGCAAGCTCAATACCCATGAATAGATTTGTAAGGTAAGTTTTAATGATAAGGTGTCAAATGGATAAAAATCAACCCAACAATATAAACCAAGGAAAGTTTTAGATAAGATGTATCAACAAAATAGGTTTTGTCTAACTTGGATCAGGGTGGTAGTGGAGAAATGAAAGATGTGACAGATGAAGGTTTGTCCAACTTATCATGATGATCAAGATATAACCCAAGGACTATAGACCAAAGCCAACACTAATATTTAGTTTATTTGTGTCAAAAATGAAAAATGACTATAAGAAAAAGACAAAGCCAAAAATTCAAACAACACTTATGACTCAAAATAAAATAAAAACCTAAAGAATTTTTGACCCAAGCAATTCTATGTGATAACAAGACCAACCTAAGCACTAGTATGGCCTATATCTTACAAAAGGTCAAACGGATTTGTGGAAAGTTGGAAATCCCTTCTTTGACAAAACAAACCCCAGATGACCAATAGTTGTTCGAAGAAACTTCCACATTATTACAAACTAGTCATTTTGAGAAAAATGAACAAACACCCTTTCTCACTTCCTTGATAATAGATGACCCATGTCTTCTCAACTGCATGCTTGACCCCAAGTCATCTGTCAATATGATGAGTTTGAAGGTTATGAACCAATTAGGGTTGGAAGTTACAGGGTCTTATGCCAACGTTTGTAGATTTGAGTCAAAGAGCATCAAGGTCTATGACTTGATGGAAGGTCTTGAAGTCCACCTTGCTGACTACCTTGATTTCCCCATCATAATAGACATTATTGTTTTTGGTATACCCAACACTTGGGGAATTATGTTATCTAGGGAATGGGCTCCTACTTTAGGTAGAAGTCTGCATATGGACTTGTCCTAGCAACTATCCCCATCAGGGACCAAGATTGTATCACTTTGCACAACAAGCCAAAGAGGATGGAACACATTGAAAGGTGTAATCATGGACATAATAACTACAACTGTGTATATCCCTGCTTATTTCAATATTGGATTTATCTTCACTTGGTAGAAGAAGACAATATTAATGAGATAAAATGGACCAAGGGAAAGGGTGACTAGAATCTTCCTAGCAATCACAAGGACAACATTACACAAGTTAATGGTGAGACGTTACATTTGCACGAAACATACATAAGGGATAGTGTTTTGGTAGAATCCCACCCCATCGTTATGGAGCGGGAGAGAAATACAAGTTGGGGTGATTATCCTGACAATGCGTCTAACCTCTCTGAAGACTGGGATGACTATTATTCTACACAAGAGGATGAAATTGACGATTTGATAAGGTTTGGACGGAAAGGAGTTGGCTTCGTCAAATGGAAGAGGGATGATGAAATTTTTTTAACTAAGCCAAACTAAAAATATGTACTTACTATAGAACCCCACCCCCTCCCTCAACACAATACACCGGAATACAAGAAATAGTTGATTCTGAAGGAGGGGACTACAAGCAAGGAGATTTTTTTTTAGAGTGGGATACAAAGATGGGGGAGCCTAACAACATTAAGGGATGCACAAAGTTTTGGCTTGGACCCTTCAAAATCAGAATGAAGTCAGTCAATGATGCCTACTATTTATCTACGCTCAAAGGGAGTAAATGTCCATTACCAGTTAATGGACACCTCCTCAAACCCCACCATGGGGCAAAGACTTGAATTCACAGGTAAGTACAGGTAAGTTAGATTAGGATGGAATTTTCATCCATTGTACATACCATTTGCATGTCATATTAGCATAGTTGTAGTTGCATTTTCATATTTTCTTGATTCATTATGTATATATGTATGCTCATGATCATATGCTAGACTAGAGATGTTTTTACTGGTGATAAGGGGTGATATCACCACCCTAGGGATTACTAATATATTTGGTTGAGATCTAGCAGGCATAGGTCATACCAGAGATGTTGAGGTTCTCATGCGCTCTATGGTGAGCACATGTCCCCGAGTTGGAGCCAGATGTTATCCCCTAGCCTAGGGATAACTAAGGAGATCAGGTCTTGAGGCCCATAGGTCCTAGAAATGGAGTACCAAGAGCCAAATGAATTGAGCATGGTCTCAGAGGGACCCTCTTCTCTTCAGTGTAGTCCACTTATCACCAGCAACAACATCCATCCCACCATCCTGGTCCTGAAGTAGCGACAAATCTTGCTCCATGAGGTAATGAGTCTGGGTATCATGGTATGTATCACTCTGAATTTTGAAGCACTTGAATATGTTGTATTGAATCATTCTTCATTTCATGACATTTTCTTGGAAATTATGCTCTTTTCCTCGTTCATACCTGGAAGGGTAACATGGTGCCCTAGTAAGTTGATTTCCCTTTAGGATGGGTTGCTACTGGGTGGGTCTGTGAAAAGTCATCGTCTGTTCCCTCCATACTTACCATTTTCCATATTTATTCCTTTCATCTCCTCTATCCTTGTTTGCGCATTAGGATTGGATACACTAGGAAGGGTTGTACCTTAACTCATGGGAAAAAGGGGCTAAAGGCCCAGAGGGTAAAAGTAGATGGCAATAGTTAAAAGCCAAATTTGAAACCTTCAAGATGCTTCACCCAAAGATCCTCGAGAAAGTAGTGAAAATATTCTTAGTAAGAAAAGGGGACCCATTAAATAAAATTAACACTCAAGGTATTAGTTGATGGATAGGGGGTCTCATCACGAGGTGACCTATTATGACCATGGGAATGTAGCGTTATGACACTACCAACTATCTGATCACCAAGCCAGGGTAGTGGCTCTTGGTAGAATAGCCAAAAAAAGGGGGTCTCACCACGAGATAACCTTCTCATCTCCATGAAATGTTTGTTGTTAACACTATCACCTCTAGTCATCAAGCTAGGACAGTGGACTTCAACTATTCCCTTGAAGCACAAGAGAAAAAGATCAAAAAATATAAATCTAAGAACAAAAGGAAATGAATGGGCTAGGAACAATTGCATTTATGACAAGGTGTATCTCGACCTCTATAAAGACACCCACAGGTAAGACTTTACATTTCCTTGTTATTACATGCACCCCATTCCCAAACACTTACCCCATGCCACCTCATACACTTACATGAATTGGATTAGATCCCACTTGGGAAACACCCCAAATTTTAGAAATGTTATCCCAATAGGACACCCCGAGACCTTCTCCAAACCTAACTTGTCAAATTGCATAACGTTCTTGAGAACTTCTCTGGGTTAAGGGGGGTTTGATGCACATGTTTGGGTAATTTAATTATTGGATGTGATTTACATGCTATGATCCCTGTGACTTATGGACCTCTGGAGGGCATACTTGTTGTTGTTGCAGGACCTTTCCCAGTGGATAAGTACACATGAGGGAATGATTAGCTTGGACCTTTATGGGGGGTTAAATCCCACAAATGGATGTTGCAACCCCAACCAGGGGTAAGAAGAAATTGAATACTTGCACTGAGAAAAATAATTCCTTTGGAGTCACCCTAGTATACCTAGACCCAACGAGACCTTTCTCTTCCACATGGACGCTAGCTCTTGAGGGCCCTGGACATCACCATCATAACCCTAGACGCCATCTAGAGATAGGGTTTTCATTTTGGAGGAATTTATGAGCCTCGTGGCACGTGTGGGCATCATCTGGGGCTTCTGGAGGCCAAGTGCCCCACATTTCTAGCTCAATGTTCCACCTATGGGCCTCAACGTCACCCTAGAAGGGCATGACGTCACCCTTGGAGGTGTCTTTAAATGAAAATTAATTTTAATTATTTCAAATTTGAATTTTATTGTAAATTGGCGAGGTCAGCCTTATTTTGACCTAAAATTAATTAAAGGTCAAAGGTTTTGTATAAATAAACATAAAGTACTCTCATTTTAGACATCACAACTTTTCATATAAGACAAGAGGTGTGAAATTTGTGCCTTAGTGAGGGTTATTGGTTGAAATTGTGAGGCACACTCTTCTATAAGGCTATTTTTTTTGCAACTTGGATCAAACTTGAAAGTTTGTATGGTGATATTGCATGGTATTCTCATGATTATTCTTAGTGAAAGTAAGTAAAATATGCATTTTTTTCATTTATTGAATGGTTTGTTGTATGGTTTTATTTGCTCATAGAGGATTATGAAATTGCATGGTGTACTTAATGCTTGAAGTAAGAAACTTAAATTGCTACTTTCCTACTTTCTATTTGCCAAGCTTTTTATTGAATTGATCTAGTAACTAGTAAAACCCTAGAGCCCTAAATTGCTAGCACTCTAAGGATTTTGACTTAGTTATCTTTGCATAAGTTTTACTCCATAAAAATCCTAAGGAGATCAAGACGCTAGGGCCTAGAATTTCCTACACCCTAGCATCTTGTCTCTTGTTAATGCATAGGGGGACTTAAGTTACTACTTGTACTGTGAATTTTCCCTCTTAGACTTTTGTGCATTATCATAAATTGATTTGCAACCTTAGAAGAAGCCATCTACTATGACTTCATTTCCCTTGAAGGAACTAGTCCTCTTATTGTTGGTTGTGGAGCCTGATTATCTTCCTGATTCATAGGTCTTTGTTTTTAGCTGTGTTTATACCCCATGAAGACTTTACACCCAAAAATAATGTACACTCATCAATACAGGGGAGTGCAGGGGGGGTTACCCCCCCTGTGGGGTCTGGGTTGGCTATCCCCCCGGCTGGGGGGTCCAGGGGAAAGCGGGCCCCTGACAAGGTTTGGGGGATAGCGTTTCCCGATGGGGGTTCGAGGGAAAATCCTTCAAAGGAAAAATTGCCTTGTAAATGTATATTGTAATTTCATTGTAAATCTGGACTATTCATTATAAGGTCACAGATCTAACGGTAGAAGTTATGTTAGGATTTTTTTCCCTAGAAGAAAACCCTCTTTTATGAGGGAAACGTATTGCGGCTATGTATCATAGAGAATATTATATTCTGAGAGAGGATACTATGAGAGAAAGAATAGGGAGTTACAACGAGTTTGTTGTAGGTTGTATCCCTTCATTTGCTGGATAATAATAAAGGAAGGACCTGGCAATTTCTTTGTTGGATGTAGCCCACATTGGGTGAACCATGTATATCTGTGTCTCTATTGTATTGTGTATCTTCTGTGGTTTATTTCCGCATTTGTTTTATTTTATTTCTCCATGATCCTGTTTTTCCAACAATTGGTATCAGAGCAAAAGGCAACTCGCAGGAAAAGAGGGTTCCTGGTTTGAGTGGGAGCAATGGCTGAAGATGGAAAATTTAGGGTCGAGAAATTTAACGGCCAAAACTACCAGTTATGGAAGATGAAGATGGAAGATTATTTATATCATAAGGATCTATTCCTACCATTGGGCGGAATAGAAAAGAATCTGACGACTATGAAGGACGAAGAATGGGAGATTCTTGACAGAAAGGCTCTAGGAACGATACGACTGAGCCTGACAGGGTCAGTGGCTTTCAATATTTCGAAAGAAAATACAACGGAGGATTTGATGGACACATTGACTAATTTGTATGAAAAACCCTAGGCATCCAATAAGGTATTTCTAATGAAGAGATTATTTAATATGAAGATTTCAGAAGCTGGGTCTGTTGCAAATCATTTCAATGAATTTAATATGGTTACTAATAAACTAAGTTCTGTAAAAGTGGACCTTGATGATGAGGCTAGGGCTCTTCTAATCTTGTGCTAATTGCTAGAAAGATGGAACGGTTTGGTTATGACTGTAAGTAAATTTGTCTCTGGTTCAAATACTTTAAAATTTGATGATTTTGTTGGTGTTATCCTTAGTGAGGAAATGTGACGAAAAAGCACAGGTGAGACATCAGGTAATGCGTTGAACATGGAGAACAGGGGAAGATAAAAGGATAGAGGAAAGGGCTCAAGGAACTGTGAGAATTATACGAAGGGAAGATCCAAATCCAAACTTGGAAAGATAGAGTGCTGGAATTGTGGGAAGAAAGGACATCTGAAGAAAGCCTGCAGAGCTCCAAAGAAACAAAGAGATGGACAATAGGAGAAAAATCAAGAAGAAAATGTAACAGGTGATGTGTTACAAGATGATTTGATTCTTTCTGTAGATAATATTTCTGAGTCTTGGGTGGTATATTCAGGGGCTTCATCTCATGCCACACCCCATAGGAAACATTTTATAGTTTATGTTCAAGGTGATTTTGGATAGGTTCATTTGGGTGATGATGTACCATGCAAAATTGTTGGAATGGGAAAGATAAAAATAAAGCAAAGCAATGGAAACTAGTGGTTGTTGAAAGAGGTAAGACATGTTCCAGATCTAAGGAAAAATCTAATTTCAACAAGACAGTTGGAAAGTGAAGGTTGTATATCCATATTTACAGATAAGGTGTGGAAGGTCACTAAAGGATCATTGGTGATAGAAAAGGGAGAGAAGGTAGGTACATTGTATTTATGTACTGGTAATAACGAATCTTCTATCTCTTTAGCTTCTACATGAGTGGATACAACACTGTGGCATCATAGGCTTGGACACATGAGTGAGAAGGGGATGCGGATACTTCACAAAATAAATTTGTTGCTAGATCTTAAACAAATTGATTTGGACTTCTGTGAGCATTGTGTTTATGGAAAACATAAGATAGTCAGATTTCTCAGAGTTGAAAAAGAAAAGAAGAGTGAAAGGTTAGAGCTTGTGCATACAAATGTATGGGGATCATCTCAGGTATCATCTCTTGGTGGCTCTCGTTATTATTTACTTTTATTGATGATGCAACTAGAAAAACTTGGGTTTATTGCATTCGACAAAAATCTAATGTGTTTGATACTTTTAAGAAATGGAAAGCTTTGGTTGAGAATGAGATAGGAAAAAGGTTGAAGTGTCTTAGATCAGATAATGGAGGTGAATATTGCAGCAAGGAGTTTGATGATTATTGTTCAAACCATGGGATTCGTAGAGAGAAGACAGTTCCAAGAACACCACAAGAAAATAGTGTGTCAGAAAGGATGAACAGGATAATCATGGAGCGTGCAAGGAGTATGAGATTGCATGCTGGTTTTCCCTTACAATTCTAGGCAGATGTTGTAGATACTGATGTTTACTTAATAAACACAGGACCTTCAAGATCTTTGGATGGTATAATTCCAGAGGAGGCATGGAAAGGTAAAAAGATAAACTATTCTTTTTTGAAGACTTTCGGTTGTGAAGCATTTGTCCATATTGATAAAGAAAATAGAACAAAGCTCTAGGAAAAATCCAAGAAGTGTACCTTTATTGGATACTTTGTTAATGATTTTGGTTATCACTTATGGGATTATGAAAATAACAAAATCATTAGGAGTAGAGATGTCATATTCAATGAGAAGGTCATGTACAAAGATCATTTGCAGGGAAAGAAACAGGAAAAATAAAAACCAGAATACACAGTGCTTGATGAGATCACTAGAAAATAAATTCCAAAGGAACCATAAAATCAAAATGTACAACTACAGGAGCAACATGTACCTCAAACTCTTGCAAGTGTTGTTAGAATATATACAAGGTTAATTAGATCCCCTGAACGATACTCTCCTTCATTGTATTATTTATTGTTGACTGATTATGGTGAACCAGAATGTTATGAAGAGACAATGTAGGTAGACACCAAAAAGAAGTGGGAGCAAGGCATTAAAGAGGAAATGTATTCCTTGGTAAATAACCATACTTGGGAGTTGGTTCAGTTTCCTGCAGGAAAAAGAGCATTGCAGAAAAAATGGGTTTATAAGTTGAAGGAATAAGATGGAGGAAAAAAGGTACAAGGCTAGACTTGTTGTAAAGGGGTTTGCACAAAAGAAAGGTATAAATGTTGATGAAATATTTTCTCCTGTTGTTAAAATGACTTCAATTAGGATTATTTTAAGTCTTGTGGCAGTATAAGATTTGCATCTTGAACAGTTAGATGTAAAACCAACTTTTCTCCATGGGGATTTGGAGGAAGAGATTTATATGCAGTAGCCACAGGGGTATGAGGTCAGAGGGAAGGAAAATTTGATATGCAGGTTGAATAAGATCTTGTATGGCCTAAAGCAAGATCTAAGACAATGGTATTTGAAGTTTGACAGGTTTATGACAGAAAAAGGTTATAGTAGATGTCATTCTGATCACTGTGTTTATTTTAAAAAGATAGAAAATGGAAGCTATATTATCTTGCTATTGTATGTAGATGACATGATTATTGGAGGGTCTAATATGCAGGATATAAATGTGCTCAAGAAGGAATTATCTAATTTATTTGTGATGAAGAATTTAGATGATGCAAATAAAATCCTTGTTATGAGAATAACAAGAGGCAGGAAAAATCGCAAATTGACATTGTCTCAGGGTGAGTACATAGATAAGGTGTTGGAGAGGTTTAGAATGCAGAATGCAAAACCAGTTAGGACACCTTTGGCCAGCCATTTCAAATTAACTAAGGAAATGTGTCCCAAGACATAGGAGGAGATATAATACATGTCCATGGTCCCTTATTCATCAACAATTGGCAGTGTGATGCATGCGATGGTTTGAACAAGACCATATATTGCACATGCAGTGGGAGTTGTGAGCAGGTATATAAAAAATCCAGGTAAAGAACATTGGGAGGAAATAAAGTGGATTCTGAGGTATTTGAGAGGTACTGCTACTCATGCATTATGTTTTGGAGGATCAAACACTTTTCTACAAGGATATGTTGATTTAGATATGGCAGGTGATAAAGATAACAGGAGGAGCACCAAAGGGTATGTTTTTACTATAGGTGGAACAACAATAAGTTGGATTTAGAAACTACAAAAGGTTGTTTCACTTTCAACAACATAAGCAAAGTATGTTTCTTCTATATAGGCTAGTAAAGAAATGATTTGGTTATAGAGGTTTATGGAGGAATTGGGAAAGAAGCAGGAGAATAGTAGGTTGTACTGTGAGAGTGAGAGTGCCATTCATATTGCAAATAAATCATCCTTACATTCGAAGACTAAGCATATATAGCTGAGGTACGATTTCATACGATCCATCTTGGAAGATGGACATTTGAAGTTGGAAAAGATACACACTAGCCATAATTCCGCAGACATGTTAACAAAGGGAGTAACCGGGGAGAAACTGAGTTCTTTCTTAGTTTCAGTTGATCTTCAAGCATGAAGGTGAAGATGAGAAATTTTCCAGGTCCAAGAAGGTTCATAGTCCAGCAGATACAACATCGGTGGAGTTGTTGAGATCAATCTCCAAGTGGGAGATTATTGGTTGTGGAGCCTGATTATCTTCTTGATTCAAAAGTCTTTGTTTTCAGCCGTGTTTATACCCCATGAAGACTTTACACCCCAGAAGAATGTACACTCATCCACGCGGGGGAGTGCAGGGGAGTTACCCCCCCTGTGGGGTATGGGGTGCTATCCCCCTGGCTGGGGGGTTCGGGGGCAAGCAGGCCCCCGAAGGAAAAATTGTCTTGTAAATGTATATTGTAATTTCATTGTAAATCTGGACCGTGTTGAGGAAAAGATATGAATTGATCTTACTCAAGCATTTTCATACTTTACTTGGCTAAATAAAAGTAGACGTGAATATCACCCTATGTTTATAGCCAACAAAAATAACATCATAACTCACAAGTATTAATTACGAGTGCTTAGGCTAGTCTTTTATCAACAAAAAGCTTGTTGGAAATTCACTTTTATGTAATTTTCTGAACATAATAGTTGCTGAAATAAATGTAAGAATAGAAGTAAACACACAAAGATGATAATCAAGACAGTTGAGACATAAAACAATCCTTTATTTCATTCCAATTCACCAAAGAGTCATTTTCTTTACAAAATCTCATACAAAAATCCTGGACCAAAGTCAAACTTAGACATCCCCGATGGAACATACAAAAGGACCTCTGACAGAAAACCAAAACTGAACTCTAAAAACTAGATCAACTTGCCACAGATTTTTGCTCACTCGACTCTACACAATAGTCTTCATTAGTCATGAAAATCAATTCACAAACAGACAAGTCTACACAAACTATCAAAGATAGATCAACACCTCTGAAAAACAAGTGTCTGAATGATTTGATTCAACCCTAAATATTGTTGTCTACAATAAGACCCTGCTATCACAAAAGAGAATTAGGCTATGAGGAATATATGAATGAATGAAAACTGAACTATCTCAGCATAAACTCAAAGAGAAAACCTTAGCATGCTTATGCTTCTATCCCTCTCATTCCTCCCTTTCCTTTCTCTTTTAACAAATCAGAATTGGTTGAAGTAGTTGAACCAACTCATTAGTTAAGTTAATTAAAGACTCAACTAACTTTAGTTAGGGGGAAAAGTAATAACCATAATAAGGGTCATAATTAAATAATAAATAGTAGGTGGGACCCCTTGTAGCTCCATTTAGTTCATAATAATCATAACAATCATAACATAATCATTAGTTAAGCAAAATACACCTCCTTGTATCTCCCATCAACACATTCATTTTTGGTAATTTAAGCTCATGGAATTTGAAATTATTTCAACAATAATCATCATATATCTAAAATAAACATGTTGTCCAAAGATCCCTGAAGTCAACTGTCATAAAATGATAGATATGATGAAACCCAAAGTCATATTTTCCCCTGTCGATGCTATTATCCTCTAGTCCTTCTTTTTGAAAGAAGAGTGATAGGCATTTGGCCTTTTATTTGAATGGTGCATCCCTGCATGCACGATTGATTAGGCAATGCTCTTTTATTTAACTATACATGACAACTCTTTCAAAATACGAAATGAATTTTGGCTCAGAATGTATCAGACTCATGCAAACCAATCCATACAAATTTCTTTACTGTCAATCAATGAGTTGGGGATGGAAAAAGGTTCTGGGATACTTGAGGGGGTTGTATTGAGAAAAAATATGATATAATGAGAGGGAAAAAACATGGTTACTTCTCAATGACAACAACAATCAACTGTAAAGCAAACAATAAAACCTTGTTGCGATCCACACAAAACACTGCTACTTCCATCTACTTTAACACAAACTTCTCATGACTATAATCAATCTCAGTACATGGAGTTAATAAATGAATATGGGAAGGCGAGGGGATTTGTAATTAGTGGAAAATGAAATCATGGAAGGGAAATAAAGGTGATTACTGTTCATGAAATTAACTAAGCGATCCCCAAAACATTCTGCGAAAAGAGATGTATCAACCATTAATCACTTTCACCAAATAACAATTTATGTGCATTTAACTAGTTCTTCATTCACAAACCAAATATCCAACACAATGTCACCACATGAAACATATACCTCACACAATTTGCAAGGGGTTTTGTTCCTGTCATTTACATTTTTTGCATTTTATAGAAATTTTTTAACAGTGCCCATTTCCAATCTGTAAACCATCGAAATCAACCACTGCCCATCATTACTCCAATCAACGAATATACTCCAAAAATAACAATGAAGTCATAGTATCACTGCCATCGGGTTTGTCACTTTGAATGAAATGACTTTCATTAAATAATATAGGCAATCACCCAAAAATCAAGATCAAATTGCCAAAACCTAATTGAATAAAACAGACAACAACCACCATTCCAACACAAGATGTGCACCAAATAATACAATCATGCAAGTGTAACTCCATCAATGTGCAGGCCCAATCTTACGCGACTGTGAAACTGGACCACCTATCCAACTGACGAGGTACCAACAACAACCTATCTCAACAAACGATCGGGCAACAACAATTATTCTTGAGACTCTATGGGTATTTCTGAACGTGAAAAACCCAATCATTTATAGTAAACAGTGTGCAACCAACAAAATACCATGATGCAACATTTTCACTTAACCAACAATACACACAGTCATCGTCCAGAGCTCTCAATTTAATACAAATCTGTTTCTATTTAGTTACATTGTAATCGAATATGTTTTGCAACCCCAGGCTTATACAATCTAACAACTGTGGTAAGTACGCATACCCACACATCAAATCTAATTGGGGCAGAGGCCTATTGACAATACTGAGTTATTGTTCAGAACCAAACATCAATATAACATAGAAAAACCTCAGAAAAAGTACTCAACGCCTTGAAAAAGAGATAATTTCAGATAATAAGCCTCTTCGAGGGGGAAACCTCCTTTTACCCCACTTAAATGTTCAAGTACAAGATGATTCAA
>ML783151.1:212765-234061 GCA_009831015.1 Picea engelmannii | reverse complement strand
AGTCCAAGTAGGATTTTCTGGAGGCTTAGTTGGTGTAGAAGTTCCCTTTTTGGGTGGCATGTTGGCCAAGTATCACTTTTGAACCTTGATTTTGAGGTGGTTCTGCTAGACAATATTTCTTCTGTTGTATCTCCCAAGTTTCGTTCCTTCTGGGTATGAAACTTTATTTTATGTAGTTCTATGATATTTATTCTCTGCAATGCCATAGGTGATCAAAATTGGATGTGCCAAGTAGAATTTACGGTAAATTCCCCACAACTTGCCGATTTTTGGCCTTTCCAGGAGATCTCACTTGTATAGCGTGCCCCGCCAAAAATAATTGATATAAAATTCTAAAACTTGCACCAGAAATACTGCAGACTGTCCATGATCCAATGAAACCAGTCCCACACAAGTTGGATACTCGAGGAAGAAGTTATGATTATTTTACCTGGAACGCCTTCTTGAGACTAGTCAATAGGACTAGTCAGATACCCTATCTTACACAAGGTGTATCTACAAATTTAAGATGACCCAGAAGCTCAACTTTTTACCACAGATAAATTTATAATTTATGTCAATAGCCTCCAGCTTTCAGGTTCTGAAACGTTACAGAAGAGTTTTTATAGCGAAAATTCCGCAATGACTCAGTTTAGGATGATTCAAGAACCCTATATTGTACAAGTTGTATCTCCGAAAGTATAAGGCCTCAGGAGCTGAAGTTTGAACCCAACATACCTTGATCCGTCTAATAAATATCCTCCAAGACGTTCCTTCTGAAACGTTGTAGATAAAACGTTATAGAGAAAATGCCAAGGTGTCTCAGATGTAGCAGTGAAACCCCAAGACCTTGAGCTCTGATACCATATGTTAAGAACCAAACATCAATATAGCATAGAAAACCCTAAGAAAAAGTACTCAACGCCTTGAAAAAGAGATAATTTCAGATAATAAGCCTCTTTGAGGGGGAAACCTCCTTTTACCCCACTTAAATGTTCAAGTACAAGATGATTCAAAATGAAAATGTATCCTTGGTATATATAGGAGACTAGTAGGTATAATTACAACTAATGGCCTAAAGACGACATAAATAAAATAACATTACTAATATAATATGCCCCAATTAAGGGGTAATGAGCCAATATTAGGGCTTAACAGTTATTAACATAAAGAAGGAGACTGTATAATTCAAAAAAGCGGTCACAATGTAGTGTTTGTCATTATTATCACGGAGGGAGTAACTAAACACCAAACTAAAATGACTGCCATACGACCAACTGGGTGAATCCATATTTAAAGTAATCAACCATGCCCTCAATCCTCAATAACCCGTAGCTACTTGACATGCACGACAGTCTCCTCTATGGAACTTCATACTAGGGTTAAGGGCTTGCTCGGTAGCCATCACAGGATGAACAGAGCCAACTTGGTGTGGCAAATGTAGTTTTAATGCACGCAGGGTATAACCCCTGTGCCTTTCGATCAAACGACCATCACACAACGATAAAGACAAGGCTGATTAAGAATAGGAAAACCCACTTTGTGGCCACTAGTGGTGAAATCAATCAATTGCCCATATGTACAATGCATGGTGATACAAATACTTTTGTCATTAAACCCCATAAAAACCCGCAGACTAATTATAGCAATGCGAAAATGAGAAGATAGCCCACTAAGACCAACAAGGATCTTCCCAGTAACCAACAAGGATAATAGAGATCACTCATGACTACTAACGCCCCAAGGTAACCAGTAATGTTATGACTTCAACCTCATTTCAAAGAGAATCATCAATGTTTCATTCACAATCACCATTACGCAATCACTATACTCAAGGAGAGCACAACTAACACACTTGAGCCAAAATCCATTTCATAACAAGAATAGATTCATGAAGGGCCAAAAAAAAGAACATACCTATAATCAATGCTTTAAACGTGATTCGATCGAGCGGTTCCTCCCTGTTGAAAAATCGGAGCATAACCACAACAGTAGTGTTTGGAGGATAGCCTGACCATGGTGGTGCCCAATGGTAAGGGTAAAGGCAATGTGCAATAAATGCACATCACCTACCTACTTCAAGTTCATTTAATTCTTAGTACGTGCCCGCTAGTAACCCAATAAATCATCTACCTTGAACCAACAACCTTTAATTTCCAAGAGCGCCACCCATATATTACCATTTCTATTATGCAAAAATGTATACCAACTATAATATATACAACCTTAATAACTCGCATGGCTATCCTATGTTAGCTAGGATTAGCCACAATCCTTTCAATGCATATAGTATAACATGTTAGCATAGGACAATTTTTTCTTCTATCTTTTCTTCCATTTGTTATCACTAACATGTGTTTGTGCAGGTGTCATAAATCGTAGATCCAAGAACAATCAACAATGATATCGTGAAAAGTTTCGGTATAACTTGATCCTGAAACATCAAGGGAACCCTAAAAAAAAATGCATGATCAAGTATCCAATAAAACAAGATATCATCAACCATGAAAAATAGTGTCGAACAGTAACATAACATCGAGTAAACGTCAGGCTTGATATCCAATGCATGAGGGGGTCCCACCTACTAATATTATTTAGCTTTTATAATAATAGGCTTTAGCAACACTTTGCAGGCCAAACCTCATTGTGAATTTAATCGTCAACAGACCGTTCATTATAAGGTCACAGATCTAACGATAGAATTTATGTTAGGGTTTTTTTCCCTAGAAGGTAACCCTATTTTATTAGAGGGTTACCTCTAATAAAAGAAGAAGGGTCCCAATCAAGACATTTAACCTTACTTGTAAATAGAGAAGGAAGATAATGAGGAAGGGGCACAATCAAGAGTTCAAGCCCAACTTGCAAATCAGGAAGGAATATAAGGAGAATTGATCTAGAAAACTTGCAAATTGAAAAGTAAGATAAGGAGGAAGGGGCCCATTTAGGATATTAGGCCCAACTTGCAAATCGAGAAGGAGAGTTGGAAACAAAGGGTTGTTGATAAAAAATTTGGTCACCTCTATTTTCCCGCTCCTGGAATAATAAAAGAAAATTGATATCAGAAGAATAAAATTTCAAACAATTATAAGTTCAATGTGTATCCCATAGTCTCAGCTTCGTCATGCATTTTTCGGATTCAAGATCTGAGTTTGTATGCTCAAGATATCCTTTTATTGAGAAAATAGTGCTCAACCTATGGGGGAGGCTAGCACATGTCTTCATCTTTATTTCTCTGTGTTTTTATTAAGAAAATCGTGCTTAGTCTGTGGGGGAGGCTAGCACATATCTTCACCTTTATTTATCTACGTTTTTATTGAGCAAATCATGCTCAACCTGTGGAGAGGCTAGCATATGTATTCACCTTTATTTCTCTACATTTTTATTGAGAAAATTGTGCTCAACTTGTGGGGGAGGCTAGCACATGTATTCACCTTTATTTCCATGTGTTTTTCTCCCTCTTTGCCCAAACAATTCTGACTGATACCTCTGCGTATCCCATTTTTATCTCTGCATGGGTTGGCGTCCTCCAGCTCAATGCAGTTCCAGTTACTTAATAAAAAGGTTGAATTACATGAATTATGATTATGGAGTAATTTCCATTTAACATTTACATTAAGAGTTCTTTAATGCTATCAACTCCTTTTATGTTAAATTTAGAGTCTTTAATGCTATATGCTCTCCTTTATGCTAAATTCAATGATTTTATGATCAAAGTCTTTAATGTTATAAGCTTTTCTTTAATGCTATATTCAGTGTCCTTAAATGTTATATGCTCTCCCTTAATGGTATTGTAAATTGTTGTCTCACTGCGCCTTAAGAATATAGTGGATGGATAAAATATTTAGTCATAAGTCTACTCACGCCATGATATATATAGCTAGGCGTGGATAGTCATGTGTGTAGTTTGTTATCACCATAACAAATTTTTGATGGAATCCAAGTCTCGCGACTTAGCGAGGGACTAAACTGGTGTAGAGATGCGATAAGTTGGAGGAAGGGGTCACACCTAGCAGAAAAGGGCTAAAATTAGCGGAGGCGTGGGCTGACGGGACACGGCGGACCACAGATCTCAGGCACCCCAAATCAATGGTCAGTAGCCTTATCGGGCGGAGAAATAGCGCGGGGTTTAATTGTTTGAAAGAGGGTCGATGGAAATATTGTGGTTTCGCCTCAATGCCACGTGGAGCCACTAGATGCATATTGGGGCGAAAAGCGGTCTACCCCAAACCGCTTTCCCTCGTCCCCGATGTCGGGAAGTATATATAAAGGAGGACCTTTGCCATCATTTTATACTTTTTCAAATAATTTGAAAGCTAAAAGTGGCGTGACTGCTCCAGTTGAACCCAAACTCAACAGTGCACCAAATTCACGCTTCTTCTACTCATTCGTAGGTATTTTTCATCATTACCATGGATCCTGTCGTTTTCTCCATAACAAAGCAAAACCCCTCATCGAGTGAAGAAGCCCTAATTGACAGGGATTTTGATGTGTTTGACACTAAAATAACCGTCTCACCCATCTCTATGTCCAGAGACAATTTGTCAGATCATGTAGGGAGAAAATTACCCTTTCTCGAAGCGGTTCAAGCCTCCATAGTCCCTTACACCGTTGAAGTTGCATTCCTGTTCCCAGAATTCATAGGCTGGTGCGCTGAACAATAATCACAGGAAGAGAAGGTTGTTTTAAATAGGTTAGGGTCAGAAGTCCTGTGTAGAATAGATTGCTCATCCATTCGGTACGCCCTCGACATACCAAAGTCCCCTTCCACAACGTTTAAACACTTCAATGAACAAAAACTAATCACAATTTATAGGGAATGTCCCCTCGAGATAAAAAACCTATTCTTGCAGACAATTGTCAAACTCAAGTAGTATTCTGAGAGTCTGTCCCTGCCAATGAATGTAAATTCCATGGTTATCAAGATCTAGTGGGTATGTTCCATACTTAGTCAGATTTTAGCTCTAGATAACGACAAATATGTAGTTGAGGTTATGTTAGTTTTTATGTTAACCTTTTTTTAGTCAGAGTCCAGTCAGTCAGTCAATATAAGTTTTGATAAATTCATAGCTGATAATATACACAAACAACTGGTGAACTTCAAATCACTGAGGCACTTCAGGTATTATACATACTTGTTGAAAATGTTCCTAGAGGCAAACAAGAAGGAGTTCCCTGAAGTAGCATTCATCTCCACTGAATGCAAAATAATCACAATGTTCATTTTCATAAATAAGATCATGTCTAGAGTTTACATCTTGATCTTCAACACCAGCCTGCCAAGACTGTTGGAGGACATGAGAAGTTACTTACAACCAATTAAGATAACAGAATAGGATATTGGGTGTTGTTCATGCATTCTACAATAATTCGGGTATATGGTTGTCAAGAGGCACCTTATCTTCTCCCTATATTTCTGACACCTAGATTCTTTGCCCTTGAATTCATTAGGCAAAGAATCATCTCAGAGAAATAACATTTCTTGAAAATGCACAATGTGTCCAACCTGAAATTTCCTTTCATCACAAGACCATTTGTTGTGAAGACTAGAGATTGCTTACCACAGATCTAGGCCAAACTCAAGGAGTTTGGATTTGCACATCTACAAGGGAGAAGATATGATCCACATTAGGTCATATCTAAAATAATATTGATGAGAAAACAAGGCCCTTATGAACATGAGTATGTGGAAGGTTTTGACAAATTGGATAATTTTGAAACCTGTGCTGATATGGAAGCCATATTGCATCCTTCTCA
This sequence comes from Picea engelmannii, assembly GCA_009831015.1. NCBI lineage: Eukaryota > Viridiplantae > Streptophyta > Pinopsida > Pinales > Pinaceae > Picea > Picea engelmannii. The sequence continues at coordinate 228,328 of ML783151.1, read as the reverse complement.
AACATAACAGGTGGGACTAACCCTACAACAAACCCAAACACAATAGACCCCTTAGAAGCTGACATTCCAAGTTCCCAAATTAACTGTCTACACCAAGAGAAGTAGTTTGGAGGCCCTAGACACTAGCAGTCAACAAAATGCTCCCAAGAAGATAAAGATCAAACAATCCCCACAGATTGTAGATCTGGAAGAATAAGAACCCAAGGAGCAAGTAAGTATGGATATGGTGGAGAGTGGCCCCAACAAGGAAGAATATGGTAAAAGAAGTGTGCCCCAAAGTGAAAGCATCTCAAGAGATTTCAACAACAAAAAACATATTTTTGATAAAGCACCTGGAGCAATCTACCAATCTAAAGAAGATTTGGCAAAAAAATATGTTGTGAAAGGAAGCTTGGTCCATGAGTGAAATAAGGGAATTGATACCTGAGGTGGAAAATATTTCTCAACATAGGTCTTCTCTGTTCTTAGTCAAATATACAGAGAAGAAGACACTCAACATAACAATTGTAGATGATGATAAAGTCTCTGTGGTCAAGTTGCATTATGAAAACATCAGTGCCCTAGATAAGGTGAAATTCCATAGAAACACCAGTGACATGATGTATTTGGATTACCTGGGTCTGAGCTTAAAGGTTTCAATATTGGAAACTCATGTACTTAAGCTGGAGGGACAACTGATACAAGAGAAAGCATCCAACAAAGCTTGGTAGACTCAAGTCAAGAGATTAGAATCTGAAGGCCCTCAGGGGGTAAAAGATTCTTTAGAGGAGAAAGAAAAAATTATTCAAAGAATGAATAAAAGGATAAATATGTTTGCCATAGATCATCCACAAGCAATAGAGATTGATGCTCTAGAGAAAGAGAAAGAGACATTTCGACAAGAAGCATTGAATTGCAAAGCCAAAGTGTTGCAACTGGAGAAGGAAAAGGTGAATTGGTCACAAGGACAAACATGATCATCAAACATGGTTGTTGTTACACCCTATACCATAGAAACAAAGCAAAGCACTGATGGATTGGTTCAGGCTATGTCCCAAGTTATCCTGAAGACATAATAAATTAAGAGCCTTAAGGGAGGCATGGAAAAGCTGCAACAAGAAATAAGAATAAAGGATGAGAAGATGGCCCAGTTTTAGAAAGAAAATCAAGCTTTACATGAAATAGTAGACAAGTTGAAGACAAGGTTCAAAGGCAAAGTACCGTTGCAGTGGGACAAACACGTCATCTGGGACTCTATCGCTACTGAGGTTGCTAAGTTCAGGGTATACTTGAATTTCATCGATGACAAAGACAACATGACCATTACATCCAGAAGCAGATGTACTGTTGTGAGTGAAACACTGGCCAAGCAACCCTCAGAGTGGGCCTAGAATGCTATAAATATGATAAATTCCATTCCCACTACTGAACTTCAGACCATTGGGGTCAAAGATAGGACCACATTGATCATTTGGGCTAGGACGATCATTGCCAAGCATAATTTGCTTAAATCAGTCCAAACCAAGGCCATGCAGATGGAGTAGAGCATACAGGAATTCAAAGATCTATTTGAAGAGTTATTCTTCAAAGGCCTCCCTTCATTTTGGGATGGAAAAGGGAAATTGTATGATCACGATGAGTACAACTCTCACCTCGCCCAATGCAGAATGGATCACTCCAAGTTTGAAATCCTGGAGGAAAACTTGAAGGGGACAAACCTGGTGGAATATTTAACCACGGATTTTGAGATCCTAAATCAGTTCAAGACAATGAAGATCAGTCTGCCAGCCATGAATTATGCCTCTTTCATTGACCTGGAGATTCTCATCAAAGAAAATATGGATTACGAGATCCCTTCTGACTTGTAGTGGACAAAGAGATAGTGCGACTAGGTAGGACAAAATGCAACTTTCCAGGAACCAACAAATAGCCTCCAAGTGTCACCGGGATTATGTGTGTGGTAGAGAACCAACGAGACAAATGGTGAAGACAAAAGTCGAGCAGTAAAAAAAAACAATTGTTAGTTTGCGAAGCGTTTTTTCTTAATCATTGTAAATCAGTTCGTATACCGAGACTATTAGTTGAAATTATTATATTCAATTTTAGAAGATGAAACTTTTCAGTTCAACTATTGTAATCGGTTTCTAGTCTAAAGAAACTCAAATTGTATAAATACTAGAAGTTTTGAATGGATTAATGTTGGCAGAAGTGCAAGGGCACCTTTTAGTTGTTTCTGAACTCAATCGTAATTTTTCTGGAGCTTAATTGAATACACATGCAGAAGCTTTTGAAGTCTCTATGAAAATATTCTAATGGTGGTGATATGAGTTTTGTCTTTCTCCCATTATATGCATTTCCCGTGTTCTTTTATTCCATTTTCATTGTCTTCTATTTAAATTGGATAGTTAAACACTCAAGATTCATCTCATGATGCTCTCAACTTAAGCAATTTAAACTGTGTGTATTTCTTCTCAACTAATTCAGAATTCATTTAAGTAATGCTCTGATGCATTTATTTGTTTTCTCCTTCCTCTTACACCCTACTTGAATACATTTTATAACTCAGATTCATTGCTTCATTTAGCGTTTATCCTCTGGAGAGTTCTACTGGCCAGTCATTGTTTTCATTCAATTTCAGAATTTTTGACTCCATAGCCCTGAGTGTCCCTCCCCTTCCTTGCCAACAACTTTATAAAAAATACCAAAAAAAACTAAATCTAGCCAATGATTTCCAAAGAACATCAAGTGACATGAGAGATATTTCTCTGAGATGAGCAGGCTAGTACCCATCTCTAAAGTTGGTTGAAACAGTTACCTCTGTCGTTTGTCTATCAGCCGGACAAAATTTACAGAGTGCTAACATTCTAGCGCCGTTGCTGGGGAACGAAAGTGAAATATTCCCTGGGAGAAGAATGACTTAAAGCTTTAATTTTGATCCCTGAGGGTGACAGTGGATTAAGTACCTTATTGGTTGAGATTATTTTTTCCCTGGCGACTCCGTTACCAAGACACCAGTTGCACCAAGCAGTGTGAGATAGAAATCCTGGATCCTATTGGCATAGGGGTAGACCCAGGGTTCAATGCTCAATAGCGCACCAACAAAACCCTTACTACCGACCCTTACGACAACACCTGTGAAGCAGATGAAGTCTCACCCGAGGTAGAAGCAGAGGTGGTTGCAGGACTCAGATGTCTGCAAACTTAGTTGGGACACATATATGTGATTATAACACCTTATCAAAGCACTTAGAAATTACAATTCATCAATATTAATCTAGTATTTACTTCACAGACAAAACCCTAAGTACAGATCAACGCAGTATTCAACCAGATCTAGTATGTTCAAGCATTGAGCACATCCACATAGGTCAGATCTATCATTCATCCATATTATTAAGCACATAGGATAAACAGATATATCTATCTATATCAAAGCATATCAACAAGTAAACACATCAATACATGCACAAAGAAACCATAACACAAGATATACATGGTTCACCCCCTCCCAGGGGCTACGTCCACCAACTCTTCTTCTTCTTTATCATCTTCTTTCAATTTTCTTACATGCACAGAGCCTCAAGATCAACTTCACAAGGAAAAGAGATCTGTGCACACTTTGCTTGATCCTCCTTCCTTGAGTTATAGCACAAAGCCTTTGACAGTCTCTTACAATCACTTGCACTCAACTTTGCAAGTCTCACACAGTGTGCATGAAGCACTTCCAACTATTACTTTCACTTAGCAGAACTTACAACTCTTCGATCACATAGATAGAACCATTTCCTACATCGCATAGCTTTTTATTTATACATTACAAAATAGGCCTAAGCATGGGTAAACCCATGGGCCAACATCCCCATACCCATTACATAACCCAAAAACCCAAAAATCCCTAAATAGGGGCCAAGATCCCGCAATCTCCGCTTCGTCTTGCAATCCTCCTTCGACAGCCCGTCGAAGTCCCAAAAATAGGTCAAACATGATCAAGGATCCTTAAAACTTGGTCAAGGGCCAACATGCCCCCAACACTCACCTGTGACTCGTCCCGAGTCACTCTGATCTAGGTAATTCTGCCTCAAAAGCCTCGAGCTTGGCTCGAGCTACTTCAACTTGTTGTTGTGCCATGGCCTCCTTTTCAACGAATTCTTGGATGACTGCTTCATTGACAGGTCCCTCTAGGCATTGTTCAGCTGCAGTGACGACTTGCTCTAGTTCTGCTCCTTGGCCTTCGATATCTGAGAACATTTGGAAAGCCTCATCTTGTATAGGTTGGAGCCTTTGAGTCACTTCCATAACTCTGCTATGAATGATGTGGACCTACTATTGAGTAGTGCACTTCTCTTGGGATCGCTTCATCCTTTCAACAACTGACAGGGGCTTCAACTGCGCCTGTGTTGTTTCTGCTTGTTGCTTCACCTCCTGGAGCTATGACTCTAGTGCCTTCAATTCTGGATTCTCAGTGAGTCGCTCATAAGTCTTGGCATTGCGATCACTTATTTGCTTACATTCCATGGCGAGGGCCTTTATTCTCTCAACTGCGCTTCAGGCAGTTGCTTCTCTTTGATCCCTCACCTCCTGGGAAGTGTCGGGTACTACTTGGAGATCTAAGTCTGCTATTATTTGTTGTAGCTACTGGATAGTTTCTGCGAGTTGATCTACTTGATGCTTGACGCGATCTTCTGCTTTTGTCTCTAAACCTGTCATAGCGAAAAGTGATCTGTTGACTGATTCTTTTACTTCGAGTTTCTCTGCGTGCAACTATTCTTTTTCTTGCTGAATCTGTGCTTTCTCCTCTTCAAAATTTGTCTGGAGAGCAACCTTCTCCTACTCCGCAACTCATCGTTGTTCTACGACTACTTCTTGCACTTGATTTAAGGCCTGGGTGGCTTTTTTTGTTTCTTTCTGTGCGCGATGAAGGCAAGCTTCGGTCGCATCATCTAGTCTGCGGAGTTGGGCTGGCTCATCTCCTAACTCTGGTTCTCTCGACGACAGGGGTGTAGTGGAAACTGTGCGACTGGACTGAAGGGCATGTTGTACCCCTCAGAGTTCAAATTTGATTATGTTGTACATATCCTCTTGCTTGGCTTCTTGTTTTTCCAAGATTTTCTGCGAGGTGTCATTTACAGTTGTGATGATGAAATCAAAATCATCGGCAGTGAGCACGGTCTGCATCTTAGTCAAAGGGGCTCTGGATTTCTTATGGGAAGAGGGTTTCGTGGGAGAAACCTTCCTCTTCTTCAAGGGATCAACCTCATCTGTAGGCAGTGTTACTTCGCGTTGCTTCTGCTCATATTCTTTGCCATTTATCTCTTCTACTTCATCATCACCCCCTCGACCAGGTGATACAGAGGAAGTATTTTCTAATGCGCTGCTTAAATCTTCGACTTCTGTAGTCTTCTTCCTTCTGCTGGGTCTGGGTGTGTCATGTTCTTTGTGAGTGGCCTTCGAGCTGTCAAGTTCGGGGTTAGACATCTCTGTAGGATCAACGGGGATAAGGAGTTCTGCTGATTAGTCCTTAGTTATCTCCTTGAGGTCCTCTTCTCTGATATTGTAGTATGAATGAAGCTCCTCCTTATGTTTGTCTGATCACGCAGTAATATAGATGAAGTGTTGATTTGCGCGGAACTTCATGAAGGGTCAGAACCCCTGTAGGGTGTTTGACGTCATGCGAGGTTCATCTTCGATAACCGTCTTCAGCTGGAGATAGTATGTGTGAAATACTATGTTCGACTTCCACTTTTTACCCATATCGCTCGAGTACCAGAGGGTGGTGAACTTCGCAACAAGCGGCTCGAACGACTCAATGTCTAGGAAGGTCACACCTTCCGACATCTCCCAAGCAATAAATGCTATGAGGATTAGAAGCCAACTGAAGTGGAACGCATAGCCATGATATTGAGCTTCACGATAGTCTAACTCCAATTGGTTGACTAGGTACTTGACCCAGTTCATCTATAGGCCTTCTACACATTCCCTGCGAGGTCAACGACAAACCCTGTGACCTGCGTGGCTATGTTCTTCCTTACTAGCTTTCCTGCAATTAATTGGCATGGTAGGTGCACTGTGCATCCCCTTCTCAACATCACCGTAGGTATCCTTGATCTTCTGTGCTAATGCGTGATCTGTGGCTTTCCCTGGGTAGAAGTTCTGTGGGTTGGGTATTTGCATGCTCAATCCAGTGATCCTATGGATCAACGTCATATCGACTGTGATACATCAGTCTAGCCATAAGTAGCTGCCATGGTAACATGAAAGCATGATCTTAACATAGGCATTAACCTCCTGGTTCCTTCTAAAGTGTGGGATATTCATTATGTTCAAGAAGGTGGATTGCGCGAGGTTCATCGTCCACAGATGGGGGATTATTTTCGAGTTCTTCCCCTTCGTCCTGGTCAAGTATTTATATGGGGTGAGCATACTATGGTTCTTGCAGTCTCCTAGGTTGAAGTCATTGAACTTAAATGTTGCGATCTTGTCCTGCTGCGCTCTAACTGCGCGTATCCCCTTCAGGAAGTACGCAGTAACCATGGTGTATTCAAAATCTCTTGGCACACTATCATGACTCACCGCGCCGGCTAGAGGCAGGATGTAGTCGGGTAATATGGTCGGGATTAGCTTCGCATTTTCTGGGTCATCTCTATGTTTGGTTCTCTTTTCTGTGACGACTTGGGATGGTCTGGATCTGCGAGTGGTTGACAGAGAGGCTTGCACTCCTCTCATTGAGGACCCTTGAATACTTCCAGACATTACTTTCTTGGCCATGAGATCGATGAGAACTTCTTCGATGATTTTCTCTGCGGTGCTGAGCTCGTCTGATATACATGCTTAGATCAGATGGATGAATGAGTGTGCAAAACAATAGAACTGGTATCGATCTTATTAATCATAGCTTGGTAGCAATGAGTTCTCTCTGATACAATTCACAAAAGTGTTCTCGGTGCAATAGTCGATGGAATAAGTAGGGAACAACATAACATATCTTTGCAATGAACAAGAGACCTTCATTAATTCAGCTCTATTCGTTACGACATGGTCCCAACGTTATGATGGTGAGACTTCTAGCCATAATTGTTGTTCTACCCGTTTAGGGCATCCATCTAACGGTTATAATGCTTTCAACGGTTATATCATTTTTCCATGGCGAAGTGCCATGTAGTGTTGTTCTGATATCCTGAAGAAGTTCCAGTTTTGCAAATTTTCCTTCTGCGAAGTTCCCTCTGGAATCTTTTGTAATTTTTCGATCTTTTCTCTCTTCTTACTGAGATTTCTAGCCGTTTTCCCAGTGATCTTCGTCTTGTTATTCCTCTTTCCATTATGATTCTTATCTCCTATTGGCATAGTAACTTCGTGTTGTTGATATTCTTTCCTACGATTCAGGGGCAATACTTCTTCTCTATCTAGGGCAGGTGCTTCAGTCTCTTGTGATTCTTCTTGTGTTCTTCCAACTTCGACATCCATGGTTCTAAATAGCTTTGACCTGTTCTCATGTTCTTCAATCAAGTGTGTGATCCTCCTAGTCATGAAATCTTTCAATTCTTACTTCTTATTCTTCTTTCCTTCTGGCCTGATCCTTTCCGATCCAAGGTTTTCCTAGTAACATAACAAATGGGGCGTTGTTCTCAATAAATTTAACAACCTTAAAATCTTCTTTTGTCGAAGTTCCATGAGCATTCATAGATATCTGGCTAAGTATTCCACATAGGGTTATCATCATTCCTCTAAATAATCCCATTCCTCCTAATGATCATAGTAGGCTTTCCTAAAATTTCCTAAGTTCTTTCTGTCATTATATTCATTTGTGTTTCCTCATCCATAATACAGTCAATGTCGAAGTCTCCTATTCTTACTTCGCTTTGCTCTTTCTCTTTTAAGATCTCTGATAGATTAGTATCTCTGTGGTCATTCAGGGTTTCTTTCATCTATAATAGTACAATCTCCGATTCCTTCTGGGGTTCTTCCATGGTCTCAATTTCTTGACCTTTCTCAGGGTCTACTTGTTCCATATTCATTCTTTCAAGCTTAGCAATCATTCTAGGGAAATCCAAAACTTCGTGATCCATAGCCTTAAAACAAAGACAACTAGGTCTTCTACCAGGGAATTCCTTAGCAAGATGTCCCGGTCTTCTGCAACTATAACAAAGAGTTAATCGTCTCTTTCTCTTAAATGATCCCCAACCTTTCCCGTACCGTGCACTAGGATCATAGTAGCTAACTTGCAAAAAATTCTTTCTAGGGTCCTGCATCCATTTATTAGTCTAAACATTTTTTCTATGCATAGGAATAACATATCCTTCACTATTCTTATCAGATCTACTCATATCAAATCTTCTTTCTTCTAACGACCCCCTAGTTTTAAGGCTAGGAATTTTTTTATGAAACATACCTAGATCCATATTCTTGAAACAAAAATTTCCACTTATCTTACTTTCGGCAGAGCACAAAGCTTCCATATCTAAAATTTTTCACTATTCTTACCTCTATTAGAGCACAAGGCATTCAGATCTTACCTATTTTCTTCATATCTGCCTCCTTCCTTAGAACAGAGCTTCGCAGGTCAAGCAATAGATCTATGCACAGATCTTTCTTTCTTTTCCTCAGTTCCCAACAATCACAGTTTCATGTAGATCTTCGCACAAAGATTCGTCTTCCTTAGTTCCCAACAATCACAGTTTCAGGTCCCAACAATGGAACCATTTGTTGGCACAGGGACAGACCCAGGGGTCAACGCTCAAGAGCGCACCAACAAAACCCTAACTACCGACCCTTACGACAACACCTGTGAAGTAGATGAAGTGTCACCCAAGGTAGAATCAGGGGTGGTTGCAGGACTCAAATGTCTGCAACTTTATATGGGACAAAGATCTGTGATTATAACACCTTATCAAAGCACTTAGCAATTACAGTTCATCATTATTAATCCAGTATTTACTTTGAAGACAAAACCCTAAGTATAGAGCATCGCAATATTCAACCAGATCTAGTATGTTCAACCACTAAGCACATCCACATAGGTCAGATCTAGCATTCATCCATATTATTAAGCACATAGCATCAACATATCTATCTATCTATATCAAAGCATCTAAACAAGTAAACACATAAACACATCAATACATGCACAAAGAAACCATAACACAAGATATACATGGTTCACCCCCACCCAGGGGCTACGTCCACCAACTCTTCTTCTTCTTTATTAGCTTCTTTCAATCTTCTTACATGCACAAAGTCTCAAGATCAACTTTGAAGAGGACATGATATCTACACACACTTCGCTAGATCCTCCTTCCTTGAGTTATAGCACATATCCTTCCATAGTCTCTTACAATCACTTGCACTTAGCTCTGTAAGTCTCACACAGTGTGCACGAAGCACTTCCAACTATTACTTGCACTTAGCACAACTTACAACTCTTCGATCACATAGATCGAACTATTTCCTACATCGCCTAACTTTCTGTTTATACATTACAAAATAGGCATAAGCATGGGTAAACCCATGGGCCGACATCCCCATACCTGTTACATAAGTCCCAAAACCCAAATCCCTAAAGAGGGACCGAGATCCCGTGATCTCCGCTTCGTCTTGCGCTCCACCTTCGTCAGCCTGTCGAAGTCCCAAAAATAGGTCAAACATGATCAAGGATTCTCAAAACTTGGTCAAGGGCCAACATCTCCCAAGAGAATTCGCACCAGGAGAAACCCAGACCCAAAAGTTGCAATCCTTGTGTCTGATCCTGAAAATATTGTACATAAAATAAAATAAAATCAATTAACCCCTGTGTTTCATTTAGATCGATATATTTCCATACCACAGACGCAGTGACAAGCATTGAAGATCTAGAGTTTGATGTGAAATTCGAACAAAATCTGTTCAGAACTAAATCTGGTTCTTGTTTGAGCGAGCTCATCTTTGACGAAAAGATATTCCAAGATTTAATTTTAGCTGCATCTGTGAAACCTATAGTGATTCATGCTCAGAACCAACAACCACTTTGACCCCTCACAACAACCATGGAAGCTATATTTTCCCCTCTTATACCGCCTACTCAGCTACATGATTTACCTCGAGAGTATAATTTGAGGATCAAACTATATGATGTTGAAGGTAGTGTGTCAACCGAGAAACATATAGACTGGTTCAATGCTTTTTCAGACTTGGAAGAAGTAGATTTTGAAGATGTAAAAATGAGACTGTTTGCACAAATTCTTGCAGGAGAAGTGAGGAAGTGGTTTAGAGCCCTTCCAACAGCTAGTATCATAGATTTTGAGGCCTTTGAAACCAACTTCCTTGAAAAATGGGGTGACAAGAAAAATCCCCTTCAGTTGTTAACTCAGTACAACAACATGAGGAGAGAACCCAATGAAACAGTGCAGGAGTTTTCAAGAAGATTTCTAAAAGTCTATTATTTGATTCCTACTGAGATAAACCCCCCCCCTAAAGCTGCTCAACTCAGACATGTTGATTCCTTTGAGAGTGATTTTGCTTTGTTATTGAGAGAACGAAGATCTTCTTCATTAGATGATATGATGACTAATTCCATATAAGTTGAGGTAAATCTAATGGCCTCAGGAAATATCAAATCTAACTCTGAGAGGGACATGAACAAAGCTCAAGATAAGGCACAACCCTCAACCTCACAAACATCAGAAGAAAGGTTCGAAACAATGATGAAAACCATGGAGAGAATAATCGAGAGAATGGCCTTAGATAATAGGCCTAACCCTAGAAAACATGCTAATGATCCACCCAGAAATCCGAGGAGACTAACAATCCCACAAATCAGACAAAGAAATCCGAGAAATTAGGGAAATCAAGGAAATAAGGGGAATCAAGGAAATCAAGGAAATCAGGGGAATCAAGGAAATAAAGGAAATTAAGGGAATCAGACAGACCAACAAATAAGGCCTCCTTTTCAAAATAATTATGCAAATTAGAATTATGATGGATATTTTGAAGACAACATGAATTGTTGTGATGATAAAGAAACAAAGGTGTTTTTGACTAAAGAAGAACATGACCAGTTCATCGATGCAAGTGATATCTTCATGCAAGAGGAGGAGGAAAGGTTATCAGTGGAAAGGGAAGGTTACCAAACAGGACTGCAAAATGCTATCATGCAATTCCAAAGACAATATAATCTTCGAAATCAAAAAATACCTTCAAACCCCCCAAAGGAAAATCCTCCAAAAGGAAACCCCACCAAAGAAGCTCAGAGTAACATGCCCTCTTCAAGTCATCCCAAAAAGGATTTTGCTGCAAAGAATGTTGTGGAAAAAGGAAAGAAGAAAGAAGAGCCCCAAAAGAAAGTACTAGAAGCAAGGAAAGAAGCAGTCACCAAAGAGGTAGACAAAACCTCATCCTCTTTTAATTTTGAAAGTGAGATTGTTTGCACAGGGGCTGACCCAGGGTTTAGCTCCAAGAGCACACCAATAAGCCCTAACTACTGGTCCTTTCGAAAACACTTGCGAAGTAGATGCAGTCTCACCTGAAGTAGCTATGAGGGGGTTGCAGGACAAAGATGTCTACAACCAAAGGAAATGTCAAGTGGATCTAACACAAGAACAACACAACGTTCATATATCACTTATCAACTTAGATCTATTCTGCACATCTACTTATCAGATCTAAAGCAGTAATGCAGTCACAGTATATCAATGACAAAGATAAAATACCAGTCACACACAACACTAAATATACGTGGTTCACCCTCTCTCTAGGGCTACGTCCAAAAAACTGTGCTTATGATTTATTAAGATAAAGAATATAGTTCTTTTCTGTGCTCTCAACTAGCAGATCTTCTTCCTTCTTCTCTCTTTCTCTCCCCTTCCTATGCACCCAGCTGCAGGACTTGACCTTCGTACCCAGCTAAAGATATTACGATACCAAAAGGCTCTCACACTCAACACTTCTCTCTCTCTCTCTCTCTCTCTCGATACAATACTCACTCACATCAACAATACAACTAGATAGACAACAATATCGTACCAACCCAAACTAGGTTCTCATGACCTTTATTTATACATTACAATCACTCACTGACATCCTTAGGCCAAAACCTAGGTGTCCAAAACCCTAGATACCAAAACCCTAGGTGTCTAAAACCCTGGATATTGATATCCTCCTTCAACAATAGCCCATACATCTGCTCCCAGATACTGAAGATAAGATCTCATCCTTGTTTTCCAGAAAATTAAATTGTTTGCATTGAAGAGTGGAGGCCTGATAGATGCTATTTCGTCTTGATTTCTCATTTTGATTGATCTTCCTTCTAGCGGCTAAGCCTTTTCAGAAGGACCAGGCTCTGATACCAATTGTTGAGAAATACTGAGAGGGGGGGTGAATCAGTATTTTGAGCAATCAATTGATTTTCTCTTTTCTTTTACTGAAAACCTTAGGCTACTTTGTAGAGACCAGCTATTGTATAGTCTTAAGAAAACAAGAGTGCATCCAGAGATCTTATTATGAATTTCTTCATTCATCAGATGTCTATTAAGCAGTAATTTAATGCAGTAATAACAAAATAAACCAACACACATGAATAAGACACATGAACACCAGGATTTAAGGTGGAAACCCAAATCGGGAGAAAAACCACCGCTGTCGTTGTCTCTGTCTTCAATAATTATTATTAAGAAAACATTTTACAACATTGTACTAGTGCAGACTCATACTAGTACGCATGCTTCTACTTGCAGAAGGCTGCAACCTTCTCTCGTTTACCAGCCTTGCCTGGAAGAGAGCTTCAACCCCCTGAAGATAGCACCAGTTTCTACTGGTAGGATGCTTCTACTGAAGGGTTTAACCCTTAGACTCACTGCTGACCGCGTTTCATCAATTTTCACACTGGATCAGACAGTTTCAACCCCGGAATCACATGTGTTCTATGCGCTGGCCATCATCTTCTTTTAGAAGAGACAGTTCTGGCATCTTATTAAGACTTGAATCCGGAAATCACATCAATACAATATTTTCTAGTGGCTATGACTATAATTGAAATTATCTCGAAAGTAAACACAAATCTACTGACTGTAAAGGCAGCTGCAAAAGCCTCCTAAACACACATTAAACAAGACAATAAACCTGAAGATGATGCCTCCACTCTCGCAGTTGCTAAACTCATAGCCGAGAACTCTCTGTCATTGTAGATCTGCCACCCACTGCCACAATGAGGTTCCTCCCTCCTCAAATCTTTTCTGCAGCCTGCACAAATGACCTCAACAACCTGTAGATGTGCTTACTATCATAAAATGGCCTCCACATCCTCCAAAAAGGACCCCTGCCCCCTATCACCGTCCTTACCGTCCTACTTTTCTTTTTCAGATCAACTGTAGAAAGGGCATCAACCCCTTCTTAAGCCCATAGGTCAAGGAACCGTTCAACGCTCATCGGGTCCCATATTTATTGCTCGGGGGAAATCGGGCCCCTTTTTAAAATTTGAATTAGACCTACGCGCACCCTTTTTTTTAAATCGGGTTTCGGCATTCCTTGTGTTCAAGGTTTTGTCACTTACAAATCCCGATCCCCAAAATCCTTCGTGCTCCTGACACGCGTCCCACCGAATGGATGGTTCAGATTCCGCGTCGGGGTTTCCTCGATCCTTCGTTCACGGGAATACCGATTTGCCGATTCCCGATACGCTGGTCCTCCGATGGGCCTTTGACCTGCCACCTGTCCTCCAGGGTGGCCCACACACTATCTTCTTTATCGGGAAATCGCGTATCGCAATTTCGCGATGTCTGATGCACTTGTTCACGGGACTCGCGAAACTCCGATTCCCGATTCTCCTATGAAGCACCTGCCACCTGTCCTCCAGGGTGGATGGTCCCTATTCCTCCGGGATTTCGAGACTTTCGATGTCTCGATTCACTTGTTCTCAGAAAATCCGATTTCCCGATGGCCAATATCCCGATGCCTCACCAGAATACTGACGCGTTTCCTGCCCAGATCAACAACTGGGATTCTCTCTCCAATATCCCAATGACTTGTCCGGGATTTCTCCTCTGCACACTAGGGCTTAACCCCTGCGCGACTCTTACAGATCCGATGGCTGTCAGGTTTTCTTCTCAGATCCTATGGCTCAGATCTGTTCTCCCTCTCTGCGCTCCTCCTGAGTCTTAACCTTCGTGCACCTTCTGCAGATCCGGTGACTGACGGGTATCTGCTTCCAATCTAACGGCTCATATCACTTCTTCTGCACACCTACTCCTATGCTTAACCTCTGCGTAGCTTCTCCCGATCCAACAGCTGTCGGTATTTCCGAGTGAGATCCGACGGCTCTCGGTCTCTTTCTCCTGTGGGCTCCTCCTGAGCTTGTTCTCCTCGAATCCTTAAAGGATTCTGACGTCTGTCGGCAACGCTCTATAGCAATCATACGCGCCCATCCAAAACTCAACCATACACTGATTTTCTTACATGAAAACTCTTCTTCCTCCTTTGCCTCATCCTTTGCCATCAATGACAATATTTCCAACAATCTCCCCCTTTATCATTGATGGCAATACTCTTCCTCTGTTTGCAATACTCTTCCTCTGGTCTTTTTCCTCCCCCTTTGACATCAATGGCAAAGAGTGGACAATACCATGCTCCCCCTGAGATCATGTTGCATCTGCTTAATAATCATTTTCATATGATCAAGGCTCCCCCTTAGCCAGAGCATTTAGAGATGCTCATCAACACCTTACAACCAATTGAGGATTTTGTACTTAAGTAGACCTGATCCTCTGCATGGCAGAGACTACTCCCAGTTTTTGTCGGAGATATTCGAACGCTTCCCTGGGTAGAGGTTTGGTAAAGATATCAACAACTTGTTCTTTGGAGGGAACATACTCCAATTTCACCTTTTGTTCAAGCACCTGTTCTCGTAAGAAGTGATATTTGATGGGAATGTGCTTGGTCTTGGAATGCATAACAGGATTCTTTGAGGTACTGATGTCACTTGTATTATCACACATAATAGAGACAGGGGTGAACATTTGATTTGAGAGTCTTGAAGGGTTTGCATCATCCAAAGAAGTTGAGTGCAACATGATGCTGCAGCCACATATTCTGCTTCTACTGTAGATAAGGCAATGGAACTTTGTTTCTTGCTGAACCAAGATACTAACCGGGGTCCCATGTAGAATGCACCACCACTAGTGCTTTTGCGATCATCAACACTCCCAGCCCAATATGCATCAGTGTATGCATGAAGAGTAAGATCAACATTCTTTGGATACCATAGTCTAAAATCTTGAGTTCCTTGTAGATATTTGAATATTCTTTTCACAGCCTGAAGGTGAGACTCTCTTGGATTGGCTTGAAATCGTCCAACAATCCCAACTGCATGCATAATGTCTGGTCTTGTCCCAGTGAGATACAGTAGACTTCCTATCATAGATTTGTATTCTGGCTGATTCACCGTGGGAGAATCATCATTAGAACTGAGATTACATCCAATTATCATTGGTGTACTTACAGGTTTGCAATTTTCCATGCCATACTTCTTGAGGATTTGCTTAAGGTATTTTGTTTGTGATAGGAAAATGCCATCTGTTGCTTGTTGCACTTGTAATCCAAGAAAGAATGTTAGTTCCCCAAGT
>ML783151.1:190179-210170 GCA_009831015.1 Picea engelmannii | reverse complement strand
TTTGAAAGGAAGCTTACCTCTGAACCGTCCTGTCCCAGTTTGAAGTTTCCTTACGAAGTTTATCTCATCTTCCTCTGAGATATACCCTGATCCTTCTGTTATTTGTACTTCCATTCCTTTTGTAGAAGTTCTAAAGACTGCTTATTTAACTTCAGATGGTCCTCCTCTTCTCATTTCATAAGCAGTTAGTATACCATGTAGTTGTACCACAGTAAGATTTTGAAGATCCTGCTTTTCTTCAAGAGCTGATACTTTTGACTCAAATTTTGCAGTTAGAGATCTTAATTTTTTTTCAACCAAAGTAGATTCGGTCATTGTTTCTCCCAGATTTCTCATGCGATTTACAATATCATCAAGACTTAAAAAGAAATTGGCAATGCTTTCCTCATTATTCATTTTAAGATTCTCATATTGAATTCTGAGGGTTTGCAGTTTAGCACTTTTTACCTTTGCATCACCTTCATAACTCAGAATGATTTTGTCCCATATTTACTTTGCTGTGTTCAGCTGCATGACTTTGACAAATTCTGATTCAGTTAAACTTCCTAACAGAGCATTGACTGCTTTTGCATTTGTTTCGTAGGTTTTTCTTTCTGTTGGATCTGTTGGTACTGCAGATGGATATTGATATCCTCCTTCAACAATAGCCCATACATCTGCTCCCAGATACTGAAGATAAGATCTCATCCTTGTTTTCCAGAAAATTAAATTGTTTCCATTGAAGAGTGGAGGCCTGATAGATGCTATTTCGTCTTGATTGCTCATTTTGATTGATCTTCCTTCTAGCGGCTAAGCCTTTTCAGAAGGACAAGGCTCTGATACCAATTGTTGAGAAATACTAAGAGGGGGGGTGAATCAGTATTTTGAGCAATCAATTGATTTTATCTTTTCTTTTACTGAAAACCTTAGGCTACTTTGTAGAGACCAGCTATTGTATAGTCTTAAGAAAACAAGAGTGCATCCAGAGATCTTATTATGAATTTCTTCATTCATCAGATGTCTATTAAGCAGTAATTTAATGTAGTAATAAAAAAATAAACCAACACACATGAATAAGACACATGAACACCAAGATTTAAGGTGGAAACCCAAATCGGGAGAAAAACCACCGCTGTCGTTGTCTCTGTCTTCAATAATTATTATTAAGAAAACATTTTACAACATTGTACTAGTGCAGACTCATACTAGTACACAGGCTTCTACCTGCAGAAGGCTGCAACCTTCTCTCATTTACCAGCCTTGCCTGGAAGGGAGCTTCAACCCCCTGAAGATAGCACCAATTTCTACTGGTAGGATGCTTCTACTGAAGGGTTTAACCCTCAGACTCACTGCTGACCGCGTTTCATCAATTTTCACACTGGATCAGGCAGTTTCAACCCCAAAATCACATGTGTTCTATGCGCTGGCCATCATCTTCTTTTAGAAGAGACAGTTCTGGCATCTTATTAAGACTTGAATCTGGAAATCACATCAATACACTATTTTCTAGTGGCTATGACTATAACTGAAATTATCTCGAAAGGAAACACAGATCTACTGACTGCAAAGGCAGCTGCAAAAGCCTCCTAAACACACATTAAACAAGACAATAAACCTGAAGATGATGCCTCCACTCTCGTAGTTGCTAAAATCATAGCTGAGAACTCTCTGTCATTGTAGATCTGCCACCCACTGCCACAATGAGGTTCCTCCCTCCTCAAATCTTTTCTGCAACCTGCACAAATGACCTCAACAACCTGTAGATGTGCTTACTGTCAGAAAATGGCCTCCACATCCTCCAAAAAGGACCCCTGCCCCCTATCACTGTCCTTACCGTCCTACTTTTCTTTTTCAGATCAACTGTAGAAAGGGCATCGACCCCTTCTTAAGCCCATAGGTCAAGGAACCGTTCAACGCTCATCGGGTCCCATATTTATTGCTCGGGGGAAATCGGGCCCCTTTTTAAAATTTGAATTAAACCTACGCGCGCCCTTTTTTTTAAATCGGGTTTCGACATTCCTTGTGTTCAAGGTTTTGTCACTTACAAATCCCGATCCCCGAAATCCTCCGTGCTCCTGACATGCATCCCACCGAATGGACGGTTCAAATTCTGCGTCGGGGTTTCCTCCCCGATCCTTCGTTCACGGGAATATCGATTTGTCAATTCTCGATGCGCTGGTCCTCCGACGGGCTTTTGACCTGCCACCTGTCCTCCAGGGTGGCCCACACGCTATCTGCTTTATCAGGAAATCGCGTATCACGATTTCACGATGTCTGTTGCACTTGTTCACGGGACTCGCGAAACTCCGATTCCCGATTCTCCGATGAAGCACCTGCCACCTGTCCTCCAGGGTGGATGGTCCCTATTCCTCCGGGATTTTGAGACTTTTGATGTCTCGATTCACTTGTTCTCAGAAACTCCGATTTCCCGATGGCCAATATCCTGATGCCTCACCAGAATACTGAAGCGTGTCCTGCCCAGATCAACAACTGGGATTCTCTCTCCAATATCCCGATGACTTGTCCGGGATTTCTCCTCTGCACACTCGGGCTTAACCCCTGCACGACTCTTACAGATCCGATGGCTGTCGGGTTTTCTTCTCAGATCCTATGGCTCAGATCTATTCTCCCTCTCTGCGCTCCTCCTGAGTCTTAACCTTCGTGCACCTTCTGCAGATCCGGTCACTGACGGGTATCTGCTTCCAATCTGACGGCTCAGATCACTTCTTCTGCACGCCTACTCCTGCGCTTAACCTCTACGCAGATTCTCCCGATCCAACAGCTGTCGGTATTTCCGAGTGAGATCCGATGGCTCTCGGTCTCTTTCCCCTATGGGCTCCTCCTGAGCTTGTTCTCCTCAAATCCTTAAAGGATTCTGACGTCTGTCGGCGACGCTATGCAACAATCATACGCGCCCATCCAAAACTCAACCATACACTGATTTTCTTACATGAAAACTCTTCTTCCTCCTTTGCCTCATCCTTTGCCATCAATGGCAATATTTCCAACAATCTGAGTGAGGGAAATCGCGCCTACAAAAGCTATGTCGAACAATGGTTTCAAGCGACTACCAGGTTAGATTCTTTTAATTTTGTTAATTTAGAGTTTCAACAACTAGATTCATTCAGTCTTGAATATTTCCATTATTCATTTGAAAAATTGCCACTGAACATATTGTTGTTACTGTTGCGTGCTTGGCTCCACTGGAAATTTGCCTACACGTAACTAATTTCTAATTCCATTTAGCATAAAGTAGGTAGGTTTTAATTTTCAGTTTTTCTTTTACCTAGAATAAGTATCCTCTCCTCTGCGCTTCATGCGATCGCGAGGATAAAAAAATAGGATGTCTAAATTGATTTCAGGAATGAATGTTTTTGTGTCCATCCTTTGATCTGCAAATAAACACAGTAATTTTTTATTTTATTTTATTTTTATTTTTTTTAACTAATAAAAACAAAGCGAAAATTTTACATGTTGTTACAACATGTTGATACAACAAATTTTTTACATGTTGTTACAACATGCTGGTACAACGTCATTTTTCATGCTATTACAATGAAATTGTACTTGCTAAAATAGTGGCGTTTTTGCTGTAACAATGATTGAATAAATTTGCAGATATGCAAACAATAAAACCGTAGGTGCATTAGGATTATTTTATTTAGGAATTCAGTAAAAACAAAACTTAAAACAAAATATAAAATAAAAAAATCTGCAATTTGTGCACGATAAGAGTTTCATTTTTCCATGTTGAAATAGTATGAACACCAGCTGAAACAATCTCATGCTTGAAAACTTCTCATTGATCTGAGTAGCAACAATGCCATATCTTGCATTTATATGAAACCTGCAAACATTTTCGCCCTCATGACTTGCTTTCATTCTTTCGACCATAAATTAAAACCTGCAACAAAACAATAAACATAAAAACCATTAGTTGCAATTAAAACTCATTGGGAGCATGGCGGGCTTATCAAAAGCATGGTTGTGGAATGAATTTACATCGTTCGGTGTTATATGATCCACCTGGAATAAGGGTGATTGATCTGAACTTCTCTGTGAGAGGCAAGCTCTAGAAATTTTACCACAACATACATCATCCAGTTTTCAATTTCTTCAGAGGTAATTGTCAGAACTGCGTAACTGTTAAAACACATGATTTTAAAACACATTTTATGAGCAAATCGAGGAAAATTAGAAAAAAATAAAACATGGGTTTTCTCGAGAACGGAGGCAATTAGGTAAATTGTAAGCAATTTTCTGGATTTCACAACCATTTGGGAGAAATTCAGGGTTCTTCAGAGATCCGTTTTGCAGACTACATGAGGGAAAAACGATTTGTTTTGAACTGTTTGAATACGACACCCTCCAAGATGAAGAATTCAAGTTAATAACAAACTCTGCTCCACATGGAACGTGATCTAAGAGTCCAATTTGATTTACTAATCAACTCTCTTTGAGAGGAAGGGGAGATTGAAGGCTGTGGATACAACGGGTGCATGAGATGCATTTGTAGGAGATCACTTTTATTTTGTTTGTTTTAAATTATATTTTGTTTGTAGATAAATAAAATAGTTTAAATAAATAAATGTTTATGTATATATATTTTTGTTTGTTTGTTTTGAATTAACAACACAAAACTAATATTTCTTTGTTTGTTAGTTTTTAATAACACAAATTATTTTTGTTTATATATATGTTTTTGTTTTGTTTTATTATAAAACAAAAACAATAAAAAAAAACAAAGAAAAATAATAATTGTTTTTGTTTCATTTTAGTGATAAAACAAAAGCACTAAAAACAAACAAACAATTTTAAAAATTGAAAAACACTAAAAATATATATCTAAAAATAGAAAACAGTTACAACATAAAATGAAAACAAACAAAAACAAAAATAAAATTTGCAAATGGACATTCTAAAAATTCCTGAGTTGTTTTCACGATTTATGTTTTTTTGAGTCACTGTCACAACAATCGAAGACAAACCAGTATGCAAGGACAACAGGTATAAAAACAAAATTTATTTCTATGAGTTTCTCGCATTCATACTTATTTATGTTTTGCATCATATATTCCTCGCAAATCTCGCAATTTTTATGCAGGAATTTGTACTAAGTTTTGCAGGAACGAGGACACTTGCACATTGCCGCTGAAGTGATTTTCAAGAATCACAAAATTCTTCAAAGAACACATGCTTTAATAGACAACTTTAAGGAGATGTTACACAAAAACATTTTGCTGTTACACATAAACTTTTTTCACATCTTGATGTTTGTTGTTACACATCGACCATGTTGATACACTATTATTTCCGCATTTTGCCAAATTTCATGCCGTGACACTATCCCATTTCTCCTTCAAAGTTGATTAGTCATCCCGTGTTGAAGCCATCTTCCATTCCCTTAACTTTCATGACTTCACACATGCCTATCTTTTTGAGATGCATACATCATTTCCTTTTTCTTTTTTTTAGTTCATTTTGGCCTTTCCAGTTTTCCTTCTGAATAAAAAAAACTCCCTTTCCATGATTACATTGCCTTGCCATACACACTGGTTCTACTGAGATCTATCTTTTAGTCCTACCAATCTTTTTATAAAAACTCACGTTGACTGATGTGGGATTCCTTAAGGCCCACCTTTCAACAGTCTTGCCCCATCGACCTCAACACCTTATTTGGGAAATAGACTATAGTCCATTTTGAGTACCTAGAGGCTTGCATGCCTTAATGGAAAGTTTTTTCGCTGACGATCATTGTAATACATCAATGCACCTTGATCACTAGATGTTGCAAGTGGCTTGACCTCAACAAATCCATTTGCACTTCGCAAGATGTACTCGGGTACCTTGACACTCATTGATATCACTGGTGAGTTTGTCTCGCATTGGTTAACGACATTCATCAATGGTCGGTAATCCAATGATTTCTCTTCATGCTCGACATCGACACATTCATTCGCATGATTAGAATTGTACCATTGATTTTTAGCGGGTGAAGACTATACACTTTTTCATGATCCCCTCAGCAGTTGCAGATGTTTGATTTTAGATCTATAAGAGTACCACAGTTCCATATTCTCTGCCTTCAACATTTCTCATGATTCAACAGTAGCAGTTCAGATTCCTTCACTTCCATGATCTAGTTACAACAACAACAACAACATTAGCAATTCCATTTTCATGATTCTGCAGTAGTGACATCTTCCATGCTCCAGCACCATCCATATTCCTATTGCATCGTTCATCATCATTCTTGGGTAAGTGGAGGTATGTTCTTTTCTAATATTTAATCATCTAATTCCTTATTTTCTAGTAATGAATAACTTTGGAAAATTCCCTCACCATGCTCTATTTCCTTTTTCACTTTCATAACCTATGCCAAGTTGCATAGGATATGCAACCACTTCAGTTGGGGGGAGGGGGGGGGGAGGAGGGAACCTATATTCACTACATACCATTATTCCATTTTACCATCTCATCATTCCATTTATGATTCACTAACATTTCTTTCCCAACGACACTTTGTTGCATTTCGATTGATATACATATTGGCATGATTCATAAAGATAAAGAAAAGGCTTTCTTATACACAATGATGCTTTCTTATGCACATTGACAACTTATTATTTCCAGTGAGTATATGGCTAAATTATTGTAGCAAGAAAATAAATAAGTGAAATGAATGTTGTTAACACAAGAACCAACATTATTTGTATTCATGGTTGTCACACAAGAACCAATCATAAGAAAATGTAAGTTGTTTCTCATGTATTTTACATGTTTCTACTCCTGTATTTCAAATCCTGGAAATGTTCCTTATTAAAAAGACATCATCAATCAAAGCCAAAGTTTGAATGCCAAATTTTTTTGAGAAGATCCATGCATGGTTGCATGAGGACATACAACAAGTTGAGTTGGGGGGCATGTTGGGCCTCAGAAATGTCACATTTATATCCTCTTTTTCCTTCACTATTCCTTACATTTCATCGTCCCATTAACCTTCCATCATACCATTTCCATAATGATACTTGGGTTTCTCCTTATTATTTTCCATTGTATTCATTTTAGTATTATAAGAGAATTTGTGATTAAATATTAGAAATTAATGCATTTTCATTATATATCAAGGTTGAATGAGTTTGATGATGAGTGCAGGCATATTTGAAGATTTCAACAAAGTCAAATATTACCACCTAGCCTCAAATTCGAATCTCATCTTCAAGCTTTGAAGATTTGAAGAATATTTGGGACAATCATTCAAGCATATTCAAAGGAGAAGATCATGGAGATTTTGATAGGATATCTTATCCAAGATATGAGTGGAGGATTTGAAGGAATAAGTTGAGAGAATAGTGGATCTGTAATTATGACACTCTTCAAGACCTTCATGTATATAAGAGAGTGCTCTCTCTTCATGAAGGAGGCATGTAATTCACAATGGGGTCATGTAATTCACAAGGGGATGTTATTCACAATGAGTCATGTAATCCATAATTTAGTCTTGTAATTAGGAGAAGGGGATTCATAGCTTTGATTTGATTCTTTCATTGTTATTATTTCATGCTTTGTCATTTGATTCTTGTAATATAATTTGAGATTGATTTATTGTGTGAGCTCACATATGTATTTTGTCATTCAAATCTTCACATGTTGTATTTCTTTCCTAGATTAATTTCATGCTTTCTTAGTTAGTCTTTCATTGCTTTCCTAGATTGATTTCATTTTAGCAATTTAGATTAGATTACTTCTACTTCAGTCCTACATATATAGTGCGTGTGCTTCGTAAGACTATGAACCTGGGATTGGCAAATTAAATAGTTGGGAAAGTACTACAACAGAATTAAACAACAACATTTCCACCTAACAGTACCCAGTTTCAACTGCACCTGGTATCTAGACCCTTTTCTTCATGCTTCTACTGAGAGATGTGAGGCAACTGGTTGTCATAGTACAACTTCAGCCGCCTCCCATTCACTAATCCTTCCTTCCATTCCCCATTCAGAGTCTTCAATTGAGAAAATCCTCCCTCTGTAACATAAGCGATCTCATATGGCCCTAGCTAATGCGTTCTGAACTTCCCAAGATGTTTTATGAACTTGTTGTCATATACCAGTACTAGATCACCTTGTTTAAATGCCTTTTTCTTGATGTTCCTATCAGGGTAGGCCTTCTCTCTTTCCTTCTGTACTTGTTGATGGAATCCTACAACAAATATATCTTCCTCCAATTCAACCAAATGTGCAAGCCTCTCTTGAACAACGTCAGGGTCATGCATATCTGTAAAGGAAACAATTCTCAGGCTTGGTACCAAATATTCCATTGGAACAATAGCATCAAGACCATATACCAAATTGAAGGGGGTCTGCATTGTTAGTTTCTTGCAAGTGGTCCTATAGGCCCATAATATTGCTAGTAATCTTAAATCCCAATTGTCCCTGTTCACACTGCAAATCTTTGTCACTGTTATCTCCAAGATCTCATTGAATGCTTCAACTGTCCCATTTTCTTGTGGATGGTACGATGTGCTCTTCTGATGGTGGACTGCAAATTCTTTAGTCAAGGCTTCAACTGTCTTATTGATGAAATGTGTTCCTTGATCACTCATAAGGATTTTTGGGCATCCAAACCTGGTTATGATGTCATCAAATATGAAGCATGCAACTGTAGTTGCACTACATTCCTTGACTTCTCTTGCTTCGACCCATCTAGTCAAGTATTCTGTTGCTGTAATTATGTACCTTGATCCTGTATGCTTTCCTGGTGGATTTATAGGTCCAACGAAGTCAATGGCCCATTTCTCAGAGGCTTGTAGGGTTAGTTGTGGGGCTAATGGAATTTCATCTGTTATGGACGGTTTCCCAACTCTTTGGCATACATCACAGGCTCTGGAATAGTCTTTAGAATCTCTGTGTAAGGTAGGCCACCAAAGGCCAACTCTTAGAACCTTCTGCGTAGTCGCTTTTCCTGCATAGTGCCCTCCTGCGAGGCCTTCATGAGATTCTACAAGGATCATTGGCCTCTCTACCTCCATAACACATCTTCTTAATATCTCATCAGGTCCCATCTTGTATAGATGTCCAACTATAAGTGAGAAGTCTGCAGCGCGCACTACTAGTTGTTTCTTCTGTGGAATTGTATACTCACTAGGTGCCATTCCTGTTGATAGGAACTGGACTATCTCTATGAAGTGGTCATCAATATTTCTAATGGTCAGTAGCTGTGCATCCGACAGTGCATCCTATAAATTGGTCAGTTCTTCACCATGTTCCAACCTTGACAAGCGGTCAGAACCTTTGTTCATTCTCCCTGGATTTACTATGATCTCAAAATCATATTCTTGAAATAGCAGCAGCCATCTGCATATCCTTCCCCCCAACACTAGCTCATTGACTAGGTATTTCAGCGTGGAGTGATCAGTAAACATTTTAAAGTGTCCTCCCAACAAGTAGTGGCGAAATTTCTGCAATGCATACACCATGGATAACCCTTCTCTCTCAGTGGTGGTGTAATTAATCTCAACAATAGATAGCTTCCTGCTAGCAAAGGATAATGGGTGGTCAATATCTCCTTCTCTCGGTTGTGCTAACACATCTCCTAAAGCAATGGAAGATGCATAGACATGCACATGAAACTCCTTGGTCCAATCTGGGAAAATCAGAATGGGCACAGTAACCATTTTCTGTGTTAGTGTGTCGAAGCTTTGCTGGCATTCTTCTGTCCAACTAAACTGGCAATCCTCCTTCAACAGTTTTTCCATGGGTGCTGTGATCTGAGCATATCCTTTGATGAACTTCATGTAATATCCTGTGTTTCCCAGTGCAGTGCGCAACTATTTAACTGAAGTAGGAGGGCGTAGATCAACTATAATGGCAATTTTGGATGGATATATCATCAATCCTTGCTTGCATACAATATGACCTAACAACACTCCAAATGGTGAAAAGAAAATACATTTCTTCAGGTTCAAAGAAATTTGGCACTACCTGCATTTATCCAACATTAGCCTTAGAAATTCAATATGATTCTTCAATAAACTAAAGACAATCCAATCATCAAAATATGCTTCCAAAAATGTATGCATAAATTCCTTGAATGCTTCGACAACCACCTTGGAAAAGATGGCTGGGGCGTTTTTCAATCCAAATGGCATTACTGTGTATTGGTAGGATCCCCATTCTGTTGTAAATGTGGTCTTATGGCGATCTTCCTTGGCAATTCGAATATGATGGTATCCTGAAAATCCATCTGTAAAAGAATATACTTCCTAGCCTCCCACATTATCTAACACTTCGTCAGTGAATGGTGTAGGGAAGGGGTCATGCAAACAAACATCATTCAGCTTCCTCAGATCTACGCATATCCTGATTTCTCCTGTCTTCTTGTCTTGTACCACCATAGGGATAATCCACTCTGACTCTTCGACAGGTTCTATAATTCCTGCTTCTAGCATTCTGTCAAGCTCAATCTTCACTTTTTCCTTATATTTAGGGTTCAGTCTGTAAGGTCTCTGTTTAACTGGTCTTGCATCTGGCTTTAGAGGAATCCTCATCTCACCCATAGGCCCTTTAATTCCCTTCATATCAGTGAACTTGGTTGGAAACAAGTCCTGATATTCATGCAGTAACCTTGTAATCTTGTCAATGGTGGCAACATTGTTACACATGAAATTTGCACACCTAGGTACCTTGGCCTAAGTGTCGTAAATTGTCGTATAAGTGTCGCATACACCTTGACACCATGGAATAACCTATGTCACAATCCCTAGTCAACGTGGGGGAGGGATATATTACATGAAGGAAAAGGAATACTAAGTAAACATGAATTATTATTAATATTCATGGAAAATAAATTGATTAAGTGAGAGAATCAAGTGCACATGAATTATTATTAATATTCATGAAAAAAGAAAGTAATTAAGTGTGAGGATCCACCTCGCATTTGGTTTCCTATTTTTTAGGGAAGGTGGAGGATCTCATGGATGGTTGAAATATTTCCTCCTTAAAATCCTTGAGAGATATTTCCTCCCCAAAACCCTTAAGAGATATTTTCTCCCTAAATATCCTAGAGATCCCTTTCTTAGTGGATCTGATGAGAGATTCTCTCCATGGTGGTTAAGTCTCCAAATATTATATAATGAGGGATTTCGATGGAGGAGGGGGAATCGAGATTGATAAGTATACCAAACTTATGATCTCATGAGTGGTATGTCATTTGGAGCATCAACATTCTGTGTGTGGACTGTTTAAGTAAGGGTTTGGACAAGGGGAACTTGATGAAGCTGCTGCACTCACATCTATGGTTGTAAGTTTTCTTCATTGTTGTTCTCATTAGTATAATATGCTTGGCCTGTTTCTTTCAAGTCTGTGTTTGATCTCACATGAACTTGTCTCTAATAGATAGATCTGTTTCGAGCTAATATCAGTAGAGTAGGAAGCTAGTTGTATCTTTGTTTGTCCACAGGGTTTATCGAGGAGTTTAAGATTGGAGCTCAACTCGGACTGTGTAGGGACAAACACTGGAAAAAAGGTACTTCTTTTCTCCTTCCTCCTCACACATTAGTTTATATAGATCTAAAAGGAAGTCAGTGTCCATGTTAAGCACCTTCTATCTTAAGAGTTAAGAGTCTAGCTCTCAAGAGGAGATCTACCTGTCCGCTGGTAGGTTTTCCTTCAACAGAAATTGGCGACTCTGCTAAGGATCGAATCGAAACTTTCAGTTTTGGTTTTCCTCCAAGACATTGTCTTACCCTTTGTTCTTTTTAGACCTTGTTCACCCCGTATGTTTGATTTCATATGCTGATTGAATCCTTATTCCATCACATTCATCTTGATTGACAAAGTTTGACTGAGTTTTTGGTTTTTTCTGACAATTTTCTGAGCTGTGGAAGCCTGACGCTCCCTTGCCTATGTTAGCAGAGCACTGGTGCTCCCCCTTGGTCTTAGAAAGAGCATTATAACGCTCTGGTGCCCCTTACACCAGAGCACCAACCTTTCCCCTGCAAAAAAATTTCCAGAATTTCCTTTTTTGTAGTCCAGTCTCTGCTTTTTCCCTTGCTCAGCTTCTTTATGATTCAATGCTTCTTCCTCTTGACCTTTGACACTCTGATTTCTGAGAAATAAGCACTTTGTTGTTCATATTTTTTGACCTTCTTCCTTATTTTGAGTTTTTCTGCTATTGAGAACTTGGAATCAATCCACTACTTTCTTCTCTCTTATCTGTCTGAGCGGGAACTCTGGTGAAGGGCATCAAAAATCTATGAATCATCTCATTTGGTTCTTTGAGGTCATTTCTCTTAGCATCTTTATTTTTTGTGAAATTCTTGATTTTATTTGTTATCTTTTGTTTTCTTTTTGCTTCTTGTTTCAATCATAGCAAGAGGGTGTGTCGTTTGTGTGAAATCTGCTTATACTTGTTTGAATCTCCTTGATCTGAAAGGGTAGTTGGTAGGAGAAGTTTTGCATTGAATTAATCATCATTCGCATACAAACGACAAAGATACATCTTAGTGATTGGTTTGCATATTAGAAGGTATTTCTGAATTTGTTTAGCATTACATTGGATTTGATTGAGAACAAATTGATTGACGATATTCCTTATTAGTGTTTGATAGTGAAAACAACTCTTTCTGTCTCCCTTAAATAGGCATTCATTGAAAAGAAACGACTGCTTATCATATTTTATGCATGCTTTGGGAATTGAGTCATCATTCCATCAGTTTCACTTTCATACACCCTTTGAGTAAAGAACAACTTTAAAATGAACGCTAATTAAAAATTATCTAGAACATTTTTGTTTTTAGGATCTTCCACCAACAATGGACTAGGGTTAGCACTTTGGATTAGGCTGTGAGTACAACTCTCCAAAGTTTTCAAAACAAACATTAGCGTCCTGAGCTAGGGAGAGTCAAATCCAATTGTCGTATCGGTTTTCTGGGATCCCCCTCTCACACAAGGGTTATGCACGAGGTCGCATTCAGGCGAATTATGGAGATTATCCCTCCGTGGTTCAACTGTTTGTAGTGGTCGGATCGTATATTGGGGGTCACTTGAAGGTATACCCACGATTATGTGTGGGAGCCTCTCGGGTTGATTTCAGACTTGTTATCTTGCCCATACGTTTCGTATCTGACTGTTGACTGTACCCTCCTAGGGACTCACTACGAATTGGTGTCTTTAGTTTCCATAATATTTAGGTACTTACACAAGGTGACGGTGAAGGGAAGTCTCACTGTACCTGGAATAAACATTGGTCAAACTCACTCGGGCTCCTTGGAGGGTAAATCCACAATTACTACATGGAAGCTTTCACCAAGGTGAAAGTCCGTTAAGCAGGTCACCATTGTAACTATTGCACCATATCCTAGCCCCTTCTCGACTTGATCACGCGACGTTGGATTTCATCACCAACTAGTACGATCATCGAGAGAAGTTTTGTTTGCTTGGTTGATTCCTAGATTTTATTAGCGTATGTTGTTTCTTCTTGTTAGTTGGCCCTAGATTTTCAGTGTGTTCTGTTATTCTCCAAAATTGAGCCTGTAGACGATAAAGGTCTTCGTCGATCACGTAGGATGCAAGGGATTCCTCTGGAAGGCTATCAACCCTTACCTCCTAACTCTCCATAAGACAACTACCGTAGAGAGGTATAAAATCAATCTGACGCTGGAAGTGTTATTCCTCCTCCGTTAGATAACTCAGAAGGTGATTTGATCACGGTTGAAAATCCCATTCCTCACACTACATCTGTGTCGGTAACCCCTCTCGAACCACTTTTGGTTCGTTTAGACTCCCTTGGGAACATCATAGACGAAGAGGTCCCACAATTACTAGAGAGAACTTTTACCGAAACATATATGGGATCCACAAAACCAATCTTTGGTGATGAGTATAGGACTCATGTTCATCCTAGCACCACAATAGATACCAATCCCACACCTTCTCATTCTGTATGGAGGACTTCATTGGGACGTGATATCTATGAACATTTTGAATCCTTTCGACAACCCTTTCATCCTCATGACCCTCCTAGTGAAACAGGACCATCCGGTCAAACCATGAATCACCCAGTTGATCAGGTTATTAACCCTACTGTTACGCCATCACAAGTCCATCCTAATGCTTGAATCATCACCTCTACTCATCTCAAAGGCACTTTAATCCCTACCCCAGTTTCTACAAGATTTTACTCTACAGCTCCACATGTTCCACATGATCCTCCTGGGACATCTTTTCACCCGAGAATGCAGACCCCTACTGGATAAACACAATCGACTGGAGGGAAACCACCATCTAACAAACCTTTCCCTCCTGGAGGACTACCTTTCTATGGCGGGCCTACCCCTCCCAGGGGATAACCCCCTTTTCATGCTCCTCCTAGAGGGCAACCTCTGTTTGCTAGTCATACCCTGATCATAAATCCACCACTGGCAGGGGGGCAACCTTCGTTTGCTGGAAACCCTTCACAATCCTGGGGAGTATCTTCAGGAGGCACTTTTATTCAACCCCACGTTGGGGGGAACTCATCTCATAATCCACTAGGAGGAGTATCAAATATTGTTCCTTCTGGAACATCTTCCAGACAACCTTATCCGGGCGTTATCCCAAACACCACCTGGAGTTCTCCGGGACCACAGTCTTATCCTCCTCATGGGTCTAATGTGTATCCGCCTCTGGGATCTACTCCTTACCATCCTCAAGGGAAAAATGTTTATCCTCCTCATGGGCAAGCAAATCACCTGGCCTATAATGCTCAGAACCCACCGGGTTATGCAAATGTTTCTCATCCATCATCGAATCCTACTTATCCTGGCCAACAACAACCGTATGTAGGAGGACCTACTAGTTACAACTATCCACCTAACCCAGTTTATGGTCCTACTAGTGTTCCTATGTCACACCAGTATCATCCACAAATTAACCAACATCTACCTTTCCTTGTGACTTTGGATCTCCCATACTTGTCTCGGTTAACTAATGATCCTATTTTTCATTCACCGGTTTGGCCAGTTATTCCAGCTAAACTTCCTTCTGATATTCCAAAATTTGACGGAAAATCTGGTGAAGATCCAAACAACCATGCCATGAATTTCCATTTGTGGTGTTCATCAAAATCCCTCATGGATGATTCTGTACGTTTGCATCTTTTCCAGCGTACACTTACAGGCTCGACAACAAACTGGTATATTGAACTACCATGTGCTTCTTTTCATGATTTCAATTCCCTTGCCATGTCTTTCCTCATGCACTTTCAACTACCTATTCGCTACGAGACGGGTACTAAACTCTTGAAATCCCTTCGTCAAACTGACTCCGTGCATATCTCTAACCATATTCATGAGTGGAGGCGATGACGAAGGATGATCAAGGTAATCATTCCTGACATATTATTGGCAGAATGGTTTAGTAAATCACTTTTACCCCCAATCGCTCGCGATGTCGCTCTGGGTGGCGCGGTCACAGAGGAACAAGCCATTGCTCGGGATCAGTACTTAGATTTGGTTTATTCACAATTGGGTACTTTGTATGATTTTCTTCCAAATACTTCTCGGGCTAATACCGATCCATCTAAGTCGTCATCCTCATCTCATGCGGATGGTGTTATCGGCTCCATCAAAACTCAATCTATTTCCCAATCGACCACACTCTCCTCTACCTCCCCCAAAACTCAGATCTCTGAGGTGAATGCAGTTCAATCTTCCCCTTCACAACAATCTGGAGGTAAGAAGAAGACAAAGAATAAATCAAAAAATAACAATGAAAAACCAAAAAATCAGGCTCAAACACCTTCTACCGAAAAGAAAACACAACGGAAACTGAAATTCCCATGTATCATTTGTGGTGATGATCACTACACTCGAGACTTTCCACTTCACAATGAAGTGTCCACAATTTTCCAAGGAAAGTCACAACCCACTGTGCTTACTCAGCCTTTTCCACAGTAGCAATCCATGGTTTCTCAAACCCCCTCTCCTGGGGGCATTTATAGCCATCCTAATGATGAGGCCTCGTCGAGTGCACATATTTATATGTTTAATGGGATTAATTTGAACACTCTCTCTAAGACATACGACACACTAGGTAACCCTGACAAAGGAAAATACACTAACAGTACTGGTAATTTACCGGATCCATCATCGTCCTCCGTTAGTCTTCCATCGGTTAATCCTCCGTCTGGACCACTTCCGATTGAGAAACCTGCATTTGACTCTATCTAACGCCCTCCTAAGAGCACTATACATAAAGCTACCTTTAATCCTAGTTCACGTGCCACCCATAACTACAACATTGTTGAAGATTTGGCTCAAGCACCGTGTGCTATGTCTACGTTAGAAGTTTTACAGCACTGCCCCAGTCAACGTAGAATGCTCTTGGCCGCTATTGGTGCTTTTTATCCTGAGTCCTCCAACCATATAATGTTTAACCTGGACAATTATGCGTCTCGACTCTCTCACCAACTTTATTTTCAAGTTGATGTTGTTGTTCACAATCAACAAATCCATCGAACTATTCTGGATGAGGGAGCCTCAAATTGTGTAATGTCTTTGGCATGTTGGAAAGGTTTAAAATCACCCGCACTTAACAAATCCCCAACGATGTTACGCGCCTTTGATGGGTGAGGTTTTCATCCCCATGGGATTTTACAGTCCCTTCCCATCCAATTGGGTGGAAAAACTGTTATTGTTGATGTCGAGGTGGTCAATGCTCCCCTCGACTACAACTTGTTACTTGGAAGAAGTTGGTTTTATGATATGACTGTCGTTGCCTCGTCAGTGTTTCGATGTGTACAATTTCCTCATCAAGGCAAAATTGTCACTGTTGTTTAGTTGTATTTCTGCACGACCGATGCTCGTGCTCCCACTACCAACAATATTCCTTTCTTGGGAGACCACAAGATCACATATGAAAGCATTGGTGTTCGCTTACTAAAATATTCTAGCCTCATGGGTACCTTCCCTACACCACTTCCACCGACTACACATCATATTTCCACCGTCGATATGATTTCGACCGCAACTTATCAATCTTTGGAATCATCTGACCCTTGGATTGTACCTCGTCCATTGGAATTCGATGCACTAGGTGACACCGTGCCACTTAGTCCAGCCGAACCATCATACATTTCTATCCAATCCTCTTCTCCCTCGTCAGATGACCAACATCTATTGGCACCCGACAGTTCCTCGATGCAATCACGGTTGAGTTCCTTGTCATCTGCGATCGACTACATCTCCCCAATTTTTCCTTTTGATGAATCTATTCTGGAAATGCTTCATATTGACAAGTTACCTCGGGATAATAACAGTCACCGATCCTCTTTTCTTCCCCCTCATGAAGAAATTCAGGGAGATATAAACTCTATCTCCCCTCCTGATGTTGATTTTCCATCATCTCCCATGATTTCAACTTCCGATGATTTGGATCCAGTAGTGGACATGGTGATTTCTTCGGTGGGGTTATTGGAGCCTGATCTCCTTACCCCTATCGCGACCCTCGACATGTGTTCCTTCCTGAGTGATTATCTTCCATCCAGCGAAGATCTCCTAGAAGCCATGACCGAGTTTTGTCCCTTGACATGGTATCCTTCCAAAGCATTATTCTCTTGGAAGCCATGATCAAGTAGAGTCTACGAGCATAGTTTCTCTTCTCTGTAGCAAGCTCGTTAAAAAATGAAATAGAGGCCTTGAGCATAG
The DNA here is from genome assembly GCA_009831015.1 of Picea engelmannii. Classification (NCBI taxonomy): domain Eukaryota; kingdom Viridiplantae; phylum Streptophyta; class Pinopsida; order Pinales; family Pinaceae; genus Picea; species Picea engelmannii. The sequence continues at coordinate 192,505 of ML783151.1, read as the reverse complement.
TTTTTCTCTCTATAGAAAGCTCGTTAAAAACTGAAACAACAATCTGGGGATCGAACCCGGAACCCTAAGCATAGTTATTTTCCTGTGTCAAGCTCGTTAAAAATGAAACAATCACCTCTCTTGAACCTTCTTTCCATCCACCCTTCTCCTTTTTCTCATCTACTAGAGAAATTGGTGACAACCTCAAAGTCGGGAAATGAATTGAAGCTTGGAGGGCATGTCTCTAGCCTTTGATGATCATTCTGGAGTTAAACCGCTAGCTTTCAAGATGGGGGCATACCGAGCTTAGTCTTTGTTCTTTATCGTGCTCGTAAATACATGAGAATGCATCCGGGTAAACTTTTATCTCTTTTTAGGACCTGTATGGATACACGAAAAAGGAACCCCCTAGAGTCGTCTTTAAGCTCTTTTCAGACTCTCTAAACATGAAAATATTTCCGAGTGATCTTGCTTCCTTTCCCACTCGTTAAAAGGTTTGAAAGGGCATCTTTAGAGTGATAATTTATCTCTTTTTCAGCCTCGTGAGACTAACATTACGAAAAAGGACAACATTGGAGTCATCTTTAAGTTCTTTTCAAACTCTCTAAACATGAAAAGATTTTCGAGCAACCTTGTTCTCTTCACGCTCGTTAAATTATTTGAAGAAAATGTCTTTTGAACGATAGTTTATCTCTTTTTCGGTCTCATCATACTACTTTACGAAAAAGGAACTGAGAGAGTTCTCTTTTAAGTGTTTTTCCAGACTCTATAATCATTAAAAACCTTCAAGTTTTCTATCTTTGGACTCGTTAAACAAACATCAACAGGCCCATACAGGATCGAACCCTTACTTCTTCCAGTTCGTTAAACAAAGGAAGAGGAACTTACCAAAGGTGAGTTATATCGAGCATGTGTTACCCTCCTCGAGCTCGTTAAATCAAAAAGAGGTACTCGTCTATCTGGATGGGGGAAAAAATTGAAAGAAGCAAGCCAAGCAGTTTTTGAGAACATTACCAGTAACTCTTAGAGTCGCCCTTGAACATGGCACTTTGTTCTTGCACACATATTAATCCACTGAACCTCTACACTGAACCAATCCTCTAAGTTTTTCTTACTCCTTTGGGTCACCTTGCATTATCGTGTTTTGGTCCATGTCATGTTTCTGCTATTGTGCCTCAGTGTTCAAGGGAAGTATCTGCCTCGAGAGTCAACCATCACAAATATCTTGTCTCAATACCCATGTCAGCCCATGTTCATTTGATCTACCAATTACATCTCTGTGTCTGTTTCGTATCGTTGATGGGGGATACATCAAGGCCCTCCTTCGACGAGTCTATTCCTATTGACTTCAACACATTATCCAGGAACTAGACTTAGAAACCAATTAGTACTTTGGCACCTGCATGCCTCAATGGCAGGCCTCCTCACATTCGACAATGGGTTTACATCATTGACCTCTAATCGGATGATTCCACGGATGTTCGACTTCAGCTCATCCATTCACATTCGTCAGAATGTACTAAGGTACCTTGGGAATCATTGACATCAATGGTGATTTCCCTCGCGCTTGTTAACGGTTTACATCATTGACTGGTAATCAAGTGGTTTCTGCCATGTTCTACATCAGGACATCTATTCACATGGTTATATTCGTACTACATCGGGATCGGTAAGAAGACCCTAGGTTGAGTGATCACTCTGATATGTACTTTTCCCAGGTTACGACAAAGTTTCTCTTTAACAATGACACATATAATGTCACATAGATCCACTTTGTATTGGTTGTGGCTATGTCTTGTCATCTCGTAGATCCATTGTGTATTCTTCGTGGCTATGATCAATTCAAGTCATGGGAGTATAGACCCACCGTGTATCTTCAGTGGCTATACCGTTTTGTCAATATAATCATGGATCCGCAGTGTATTTTATGGCATCCATATCTTGCAAGTCTTTATCACCCAAGCATAAGTATGCCTGCCTTGGGTTTGAAACATGTCATAATATGTGTTGGATGTTTGTGTGCATCTTCTATCAAGTTATTTGTGTCTACACCCTTGCTTTAAATATTTGTAAAGTGTTTCAGCCATCATTCTCTCTTCTGACCTCACACTTTAGGGGGCATTCTGTTACACATGAAATTTGCACACCTAGGTACCTCGCCCTAAGTGTCGTATAAGTGTCGCATACACCTTGACACCATGGAGTAACCTATGTCACAATACCTAGTCAATGTGGAGGAGGGATATATTACATGAAGGCAAAGAAATACTAAGTACACATGAATTATTATTAATATTCATGGAAAAGAAATTGATTAAGTGAGAGAATCAAGTGCACATGAATTATT
>ML783151.1:177163-190129 GCA_009831015.1 Picea engelmannii | reverse complement strand
ATCTTAGAGATCCCTTTCTTAGTGGATCTGATGAGAGATTCTCTCCATGGTGGTTAAGTCTCCAAATCTTATATAATGAGGGATTTCCATGGAGGAGGGGGAATGGAGATTGATAATTATACCAAACTTATGATCTCATGAGTTGTATGTCATTTGGAGCATCAACATTTTGTGTGTGGACTGTTTAAGAAAGGGTTTGGACAAGGGGAACTTGATGAAGCTGCTGCACTCACATCTATGGTTGTAAGTTTTCTTCATTGTTGTTCTCATTAATATAATATGCTTGGCCTGTTTCTTTCAAGTCTGTATTTGATCTCACATGAACTTGTCTCTAATAGATAGATCTGTTTCGAGCTAATCTCAGTAGAGTAGGAAGTTGGTTGTATCTTTGTTTGTCCACAGGGTTTATCGAGGAGTTTAAGATTGGAGCTCAACTCGAACTGTGCAAGGACAAACACCGGTAAAAAGGTACTTCTTTTCTCCTTCCTCCTCACACATTAGTTTATCTAGATCTAAAAGGAAGTCAATGTCCATGTTAAGCACCTTCTGTCTTAAGAGTTAAGAGTCTAGCTCTCAAGAGGAGACCTACCTGTCCGCAGGGAGGTTTTCCTTCAACAAGCATCCCAATAATCTCCAACATTTGCAAAATTTGGTGTCTTCTCTGTTCCAATATTGACTTTCTTAATCTTAATCGGCTTCCAATAAATGGTAACTCAACTTCTGGTCATTCCACATCTCTTTGGCCTTCTGTTTCTGCGATGTTCACCTTCCTCAGATCATTGTCTTCATCGGCATTGATGTTGTAGCAGCCCTGCAATTTATGGAGAGGCACAGTCCATTCCTCCTCTTCTTGTGCCATAGGGAGGATGGATGCCTCTTCAAATAATTTATGTTTCACAATCTGTAATGCTTGATCTACTGATAGGTATTGACTTTCAAATAAGAAGGTAGTTATGAAATTCTGAGTCATACCTCCCCAATCTGTAGTGATGCTTGACACAACTCTGCTTGAAGGTACCAGTTGATAGGGATGGTGTCCACTGTATTAATGAATTTGTGCACCCACTTTTCTTGCATAAAGTCACTCCAGGATGCTTTGCAGCTTCACACATGGTCCTTTGGGCAACTTCGACCTGTGTACCTTACTTCGCAACTCCTGGTTTGTGCTGAGAACCCCGTTGTCATCAAGGTGTGACATTACATCCAATATGTAATATTAATTTTATGTTCCCCCGACCATCTTGTTGGTGTGGCTTTCAAGGCCCCATCCATTGCCAATAATCTATGTTGTGTTGGTACACTCTCTTCAAACTCCGACAAGAAGGTTTCTAAAGGATTTAGACCATCATAGGTGGGTAAGTTACTTACTATTGTGCCGATCCAACGAACTTATCTGGTTAGTCTAGCACATATTCTTGTAGATACTTCATACATCTTATTCTTCCAGTTCTCCAGTGCTTCTTCTGAATCTGATAAACATGCGCTATCACTTCACCAACTTAAGTTTCCATCATCTGTGGGATTAATGTAATCCTGTTGTCTGGCTGTTAATTTGTATATGTTTTCTAGTGCATATGCGTGGTCTTCTTCTATGATAGGTTCTGTGTACCACTGACCTTCATATGTATCTAAAGGTGCGATGACCCTAAGGCCATATTTTTCAAAAGTCATACGTCACTTCTTTAAATCGACCACCATGGAATTATTGAAAGCCCAATCAATTCCTAACAACACTGGGTAAGGACAACTATCATCAACAATCTCGATTACCTCAAAATATGCAAATGTTCTTACTCCATAAATGTCCATAGGGACATGTTCTAATCTTCCAAAAGGGCTTACATCTTGCTGATTAGCCATCCTAAGCCTGATAAAGGAATAGATCAACTTTGGTTTTCCCATCAGTGCACATGTTTTCTTCATCATGACATTGACCTCCGACCCTAAGTCGAGGACTACATAGTCTATCTCATACTCCCCTATTTGGGATTTCAAATGCAATTCCTTATTTGTCCTTCTCTTCTTACCGATTTGGTGTACCGCCCTATTCAGTAATGGGTCTATCTTTCCTAGCTCATATTGTCTGATTAAATTTTGTAATTCTTGTACAACGCTTTCATCCTGAATCAACTTAATACACGTATATAAAAATTCCATGAGCTTGCTTACCTATTTTTCTTCTTTTGGTGAAGCAAACTGATCGAATGCTAGATGCATTCCATATTCTCTCACTTCTGGTCTTTTATTTGATGCAGAGCCTTGGTATCCTCTGAATTCTTTTCTGGCTTCCTCAAATATTTGTCTTTCTCTCTTTGCATCAACGGTTTGTGTCTTCTGTGTAGCTTTCCTGATTCCTGAATCTTTTGTGGTCTTCCCTTGGGTCATTTTTTCATCTCCTGTAACAACACATCCTCTTGTTATAAAAATGACTCTAGGGTCTTCTCCGTGAGGCTCAACATATTTCAGTTGCACTTGCGAGTTATGCTAAGGTCCTTGTCTTTATTGAAGCTTAGCTAGCATCACAAGACAATCTTCTATAACATGGTCAAATGAGCTGCAGTAGCTGCAAGTGGTACACGGGTTCTGACAATCCCTTGCAAGGTGTCCACATTGTGCGCAGTTATAATAGATGATCTATCCATGGCCTCGACCCATTCCTCCTCCTCGTCCTCTTCCTCTGAGTCCACCGTGAGGATTGAAGTTGCCTCTCCCAGGAGAGTTATACTGCGTAGTGTTTCCTTCTTGTTGTACTTCGCCTTGAATTTTGTATATGTCTCTTGATATTTCATGCATGAGATTGTAAGCCTTTCAATCTATGTCATCATGTCCCATGGACTTACAGAACGTGCAATACAAATTTGTATTTGTCTGAACATACTTTTTCATGTAGTAGCACTCACCAGGGCGATGTCTGTCTCTGCATACCTTGCACCAAGGTAAGGTGACTTGCTTCAAAGGGCTTGGAGCTCTAGAAGCCAAGTATTCATTGAATAGGGGGAAATGTTCCTTGTCATGGCCTTCTGACCTGCATCTGACGCACCAGATGTCTTCTCTTTTATCTTTTCCATTATCTTTCTTCATGTCTTCGACCTACAGAGATAAACTGGTTAGTTGACTCAATATCTGGCTCATACCTGAGATGGATTCTCCCATAGGGGTTGATTCTAACTTCATGGCGATATCCATCGCCTCAACCTGGGAATCAATATTTTGTTGCATTAGGGGAACTTTGATGTGTGGTAGAAGTGAAGCAATGAACCATTCCTTGTTCTGCTTGACAGGGATTTGAAAGGTCAATCGGCCTGTTAAGGTCTTGAATCTCTGGTCAAATTCCCAAACAGGTTCAACCACCTTCTTCTTGATCTCTTTTAGCTCTGTAATACATTGTGACTCTAAATTGGGTTTCTTGAACTCTGCAATCAATGCATTCTTAATCTGATTCAGTGGGTTAGGTTGTGAAAGTCCTTGGACAAGCTTCATGTACCAACTCAATGCGCGATCCATTAGAGTGGTACTAAACTGGGTTCTTTTGACAGCTTCGTTGGTGACATTTTTAATGTTCCATACGACTTCACATAGGAACTAGTGTTGGTCGGGATCTTCGGATCCATCTCCCCTAAATATAGGGAGCCTCATATCATCTACCATAGATCTTCTTGGGGTTCCTGATTGAGTGTGTGGTGGGATACTATTGACAGTGCTCTGGATTCTATAGTGACTGGGATTAATTTGATGGCTTAATACTACTGAATCAACAAGAGGGATAACATAACTTACTTCAATGGTCTGCGTAGTTCCTGAAGTTTTAGATTCTTCCTGGCGAAGCTTTTCAGCTTTCCCTTCCTCTGTCCTAGCAGGTTCTAAATGCTCTTCATCTGTCAGATCTGTCTCTTCTCCACTATAGAAACCCTCTTCTCTGTAGTTTTTCTTAAACAGGTTCGCAAGGTGAACTTATCTAAACACTCTCCCACCGCACGTATGTCCAGCTTCTGCGTCGTTGTCGCTGTCAAAATTCTTGAACATTATCCTTTCTAGATTCGACCAATCTACTGTATCTTCAAGATGTTCTTCTCATGCAATAGAATCTTGATTCTCAGCTTCAGAAAATGCAAACATTTCCCTTTGGGTCCCTTAAAGAAATATCTCTCGACTTGGCTGTATGATTCTACTCTGTCAACAATAAACTCTGTGATGTATCCTCCAATGGTGCTATCAAACCAGTGGTCTACTTCTTGTGATACAATGTTATCAACTCTTTTGATCTTCTTGATCAACTCTGACGTCCAAACCACAAGAGGTCTAGATCAGATCTCGAACTGGGTATATGCTAATCTAGCTAGCCACTCATATATCTCCTGATGGATTCTCCCAAAGAAAATTTCATGTGTATCAGTGAAGATATATTTCTCCAACCAATCCTCTGTACTAAGATTACTATTCCTGTTATGGTCTTCATAGAAGTCCTTTTCTTGATCCTCTATCCACTTTTGAGTCTCTGTCTTCGATGGAAACCACCTTGACATCCATTTGTTGGCACAGGGGAAGACCCAGGGTTTAGCTCCAAGAGCGCACCAACAAGCCCTAACTACTGGCCCTTTCAGCAACACCTGCGAAGCAGCTGCAGTCTCATCCGAAGTAGATATGAGGGGGTTGCAGGACAGAGATGTCTACAACCAAAGGAAATATCAAGTGGGTCTAACACAAGAACAACACAACGTTCGTATATCACTTATCAACTTAGATCTATTCTGCACATCTACTTATCAGATCTAAAGCAGTAATGCAATCACAGTATATCAATGACAGAGATAAAATACCAGCCACACACAACACTAAATATACGTGGTTCACCCTCTCTCTAGGGATACATCCACAGAACTGTGCTTATCATTTATTAATATAAAGCATACAGTTCTTGTCTACGCTCTCAGCTAGTAGATCTTCTTCCTTCTTCTCTCTTTCTCTCCCCTTCCTACGCACCCAGCTGCAGGACTTGACCTTCACACCTAGCTAAATATATTACAATACTAGAAGGCTCTCACACTCAACACTTCTCTCTCTCGATACAATACTCACTCACATCAACAATACAACTAGATCAACAAAAATATCGTACCAACCCAAACTAGGTTCTCATGACCTTTATTTATACATTACAATCACTCACCGACATCCTTAGGCCAAAACCTAGGTGTCAAAAACCCTAGATACCAAAACCCTAGGTGTCTAAAACCCTAGGTCAACTTTGACCCATATTTTTAGGGCTTTGCCAGCCTGTCTTTCCTTTCTTCTCGCGCGGTGCTCCAAAGCATCCAACGATGGTTTTTTCTGCTTGCTGACTTGTCCATGATCCTTCTTCCTTTCTTATCTATCATTCTTGATATTGTCATCCAACTACTTGCTTTCCCAGACTTTGCTCCATATTTTTTGCTCTTTTTCTCACTTCGACCCAATAACAGTCACTGCATCTTGTGTGAAGTTCACATTTTTCCTTTTCTTCCTTGATCTTTGCTTGCTTACACACCCAAGGGCCAATAGATATGGCCAAGATTAAAATTTATGTTCCCTTCAATGAATTGACCAAGAACAATGAATATAGAAATCATATCATCAATATGCTTAAGGCATAGAAAACTTATGATACCTTGAACATACAAGATGATCACCCAACCATCTTGTTTGGCCCGCGAGTGGAAGAAAATAATGATGCTGAAGAAGTTCCCCATTTTTATGTCAGTATGAAAATCCATGATATGACTTTGCACAATTCCATGCTTGATTCAGGAGCATCTCATAACCTGATTCCCAAGGTGGTCATGGACCAACTAGGCCTCAACATCACAAGGCCTTACAAACACCTGTTCTCTTTTGATTCCAGGAAGGTGAAGTGCCTGGGTCTTATCAAATATTTAGTGGTATCTTTAGCACAAATCCCAGCAAAGAACATGGTTATGGATGTAGTGGTTTCTAATATTTCTCCCAAGTTTGGCATGTTGTTATCCATATCGTGGGCTACAAAATTAAAGGGAACTCTCCAGATGGACATGTCATATGCCACCATCCTTGTCTTTGGTCAAGACAGAAGGTTGTATAGAGAAGTTTTGCTCAAATACATGGTCAACAACAAATCACAGCCGAGTAATCATCCCATATACTCCGTGGAAACTGAGTTGGGGTTGTCTATTTTCTTCAATGACCTGTGTTTTGAAGAGAAAGAGCCAAAAATTGATATGGTTGGAAAAGTTAGATCTGATCAGCAAATTGAGAAGTTTTCAGAGCAACATGACAATGCAAAAGATCAGATATGGAATATTAGTTTCGATGGAGCTACCTGCAGAGAAGGAGCATGGGCTGGTGTATGGATTAATCACCCCATAAGAAATTTGGGATTGTGTTCTTATAAAATTGTTTTTGAATGCACGGATAACATGGCCGAATATGAAGAATTAATATTAGGGTTGAAGGTTTTGAAAGAATTGGGTGCCAAAAGAATAGTTGTACATGGAGACTCTGAGCTAATCATCAATCAAATGAAAGGCATATACCAAGCAAAACATCCCATACTGAGGGCATATAGGAACCTAGTGTTAGACCTCCTTGAGAAATTTCCAGAGTATAATCTTTTAGTAGTTCCAAGAGGGCATAATCAGATTGTTGATGCCTTGGCCACTTCAACAACAGTTTTCAAAGTTCCAATTTTTCCTAGCAGAAAATATGAGGTTGAGGTCAAGTACAGGCCCAAAAGTACTAGATAACATTAAGTACTGACAGATTTTTGAAGATGACAAGAAAATAGAAAGCTTCCTCAAGATGGAGAATGAATTTGAGAATATGAACATTGATGAAGAATATTGTGATGAGGAAGTAGATGCAAATGCTTTCACAAAGGATGGATACTTTGACAATCAGATTGCAGGCAGAGATATAGTTCAGTTAAAGAGAAACATCATCCCCAAGGGTCTAGTCCCATTGGAGAAACTCTTTGACAATAATGATGTGGCCAGAAGTACAAAAATAATAGTAAATGAAGAAGATGTAGAAGATTGCAATATTGGGACTCAGGAGGATCCCAAGATCATCAGGATATACAGAACACTCAGCCCTAAAGTCAAGGAGAAATATATGAAATCAATGAAAGAGTTCCCTGATGTTTTTGCTTGGAGATATGACGATCTGAAAGTTTATGACACCAGTATAATCCAACATGTGATCCCAATCAAAGAAGATCGCAAACCTTTCAAACATAAATTAAGAAGGATAAAACCTCTATTGTTTCCCTTGATTGAGAAAGAGGTAAATAAGCTATTTGAATCCATGATCATAGTATCCCTGAGGTTTTCTAAATGGGTAGAAAATCTGGTGCCAGTCAGAAAAAAGAGTGGAGAAATCAGGTTGTGTGTGGACTTCAAAAATCTGAACAGAGTATCTCTAAAGGAAAACTACCCACTTCCTAAGATGGATCACATTTTACAGAAAGTGGTGGGTTCTCATAAAATGTCAATGTTGGATGGCTTCTCTGGATACAATCAGATTATGGTGCACCCTGATGATCAGGAAAAGACAACATTTACAACTCCATTGGGAAAATTCATGTATGCCAAAATTCCTTTTGGGATCATGAATGTAGGATCCACATTAAAAGAGCTATGGACATAGCTTTTGTCGATGAAAAAAAAATTCATTGTTATCTACCTAGATGATATCACTGTGTATTCTGGTTCAAATGAAGAACACCTCAAGCATCTAAGAAGGGCATTTCAGAAGTTTAGAAAGCTCAAAATCTCATTGAACCCTAAAAAGTCAAATTTCTCTATGGAAGAAGGAAATCTACTGGGTCACATTATTTCAAAAGAGGGAATTAAAGTAGATCCCAACAAAGTTGAGAGAATCTTAAAAATTGGAATACCCAGAAGTAAAAAAGGAGTACAATCTTTCCTGGGAAAAGTGAATTTTCTGAGAAGGTTTATCCCTAACTTGGTTGAAATCATAAAGTATATTACCAACATGCTCAAGAAAGGAAATGAAATAAACTGGACCCTTGAAGCCATAAAATCATTTGAGGACATCAAAGTGGCATTGACCAAGGCTCCATTACTGGCCAACCCTAATTTTGAAAAGGACTTCATATTGTTCTCTTTTGCCTCAGAGCACACAATTTATGGTGTTTTACTACAGAAAAATGAGCAGAATTTTGAGAAACCCATAGCATATTACAACAAGACATTGAGGGATGCCCCTTTGAAGTATGATATCATGGAGAAGCAAGCATATGCACTGGTCAAGGCCTTGAAATAATTCAAAGTTTACATCTTGCATTCCCATACTACTTCTTATGTGCCAATAGTTATGTGAAAGACATCTTAACCCACCCTGATCTTGAAGGAAAGAGGGGTAAATGGATAGAAATGCTATTAGAATATGACCTTGAGATAAAACCCACAAAGTTGATCAAGGGACATGGGCTTGCGAAGCTGATGGCATAGACCAACTGTGAGCTTTTGGGAATAAATTTCATGATTGACTTGTCAACAAGTGCAGAAGAAGAGAAAACTCCTCAGATATCCCAAAAGTTTCTTGAATCCCCATGGTATGCATACATCATTTATGTATTGACGAATTTGCAGGTTCCTCCTGAATTTAGTAAAACAAAGGCCAAATTCTTAAAGTTGAAAGAAAAAACGTTTTGTATAGTAAATTAGTCTCTATATTGGAAGGATCCAGGGGGAATTTTTCTAAGTTGTTTGTTGGAAGAAGAAGTTGAGAAGACCATCAAATAATTTCATGAGGGTGATTGTGGAGGGCACCATTATTGGAAAACCATTGTGCACAAGATTTTGAGGGATGGGTTCTATTTGCCTAGCATTTTTTCTGATGTCTATAAAGAGGTTTCAAGATGTCATGAATGTCAAATTTTTTATGGGAAAAGAAAATTGTAGCCTCTGCCCTTGAAACCCATCTCAGTTGAGGCACCTTTCAGAGAGTGGGGCCTTGATTTTATAGGAGAAATACATCCACAATCCTCAACTCAGCACAAATGGATTCTAACAATAACATATTACTTCACTAAGTGGATTGAGGCAGTTCCCACCAGGTAGGCAACATATGTTGTCATCATCTAGTTTTTAGAAGACAATATTTTGTCCAGGTTTGGATGCCCAATCAAGGTCATAACAAATAATGCAACAACTTTCAAGTCCAGAAATGTTAAGAACCAAATATCAATATAACGTAGAAAAACCTCAGAATAAGTACTCAACACCTTGAAAAAGAGAGAAATTCAGATAATAAGCCTCTTCGAGGGGGCAACCTCCTTATGCCCATATAAATGTACAAATACAAGATGATTCAAAATGAAAATGTCTCCTTGGTATATATAGGAGACTAGGAGGTATAATTACAACTAATGGCCTAAATCTGACATAAATAAAATAACATTACTAATATAATATGCCCCAATTAAGGGGTAATGAGGCACTATTTAGGGCTTAACATTCCCCTCCCCTTGAGATAAGTGTTGTTCGCAACACTTGAGTAACTCTGGATGCTTCTGTATAAAAGAATCATCTTCCCAAGTGGAATCTTCAGCCGGTAGTTTCCTCCATTTAATGAGATACTCTGAAATGGATCTATTCCTCAACTGGTGAATTCTTGTGTCACTGATGGCTTCAGGCTCCAATATGATTTTTCCTTCCTTGTCAAGTTCTGGCAATATAATTTGAACCAGGATCTTGTCACCTATAACCTTCTTTAAGCATGAAACATGGAAAACTTGGTGTACTCACGAAGATGTAGGAAACTCCAATTTGTATGCCATAGTACCAATCTTTTGCAACACCTTATAAGGGCCATAGTACTTTGGTGATAATTTATTATCCTTCTTGGCTTGCTTGAGGGACATCTATTTGTATGGTTGTAGTCTTAAAAACACCCAATCCCCGAATTCAAAACTTCTTTCACTACGATGTTGATCTGCTTGTTGTTTCATATGATTCTGTACCATGGTCAGGTTATCCTTTAATATTTGGAGAACTTGTTGTTGATGCTCGATGTGATATTCCACTGCTTGAACCTTAGATTTTTTTTTTAGAGAAGAAGTGATGGAAAGAGGGTGGTATCCATAGAGTTCCATAAATGGTTTCATTTTTGTTGCAGTATGAAAGGAAGTGTTATACCACCATTTTTCCAAGGGTAACCATTTGAACCATTGTGTTTGTTTATTTGAGACAAAGCAATGAAGGTAGCCTTCCAAACATTTGTTCACTATATCGGTTTGTCCATCATATTGAGGATGATAGGATGAGTTATGAGCCAATTGAGTACCTAAACAAGAAAATAATTCTGTCCAAAAATGTCCAGTGAAGATGGGATCTCTGTCACTTACAATAATCTTTGGGATGCCATGTAGCTTTTGAACTGTCTCCATGAATGCAGTGGAAAATGTACTGGCTTTGAAGGGATGAGAGAGTGCACAAAAGTGTGCGTACTTGGTCAGTCTATCAACAATCACCATGATGACACTCTTTCCTTCAGACTTCGGTAACCCTGTGATGAAATCCATGGAAACCTCCTCCCAACGATGACTTGGGATAGATAATGGTTTTAAAAGACCTGGGGTATTAATCATTTCCACCTTATCTTGTTGGCAAACCAAACATTCTACCACAAACCTTTGAACATCAGTTTTAAGGCCATCCCAAAAAAATTCCTTCTTGATCCTATGGTAGGTTTTCAAAAATCCCGAGTGCCCTCCTACTGGAGAGGTGTGCAATTCCAATAGTACCTTTTGTTTGAGTTGAGAGTTCTTACATAAATATAAGCGATCTTTGTACCATAGTGAATCATTTTTCCATGTAAATGTATTTGATGCACTGGAATCCTATTGCAACCTTTGAATGAGAGTCCACACTTTTTCATCATTCTTCCATTCATCTCTTGCTTCTATTAAACAATAAGGTTTGATGATCGAGATAGCATAGAGAAAGGGCTCAACATCTTCATCCTTTCTTGAGAGTGCATCTGCCACAACATTTTGCTTACCTTTTTTATAGACGATTTCAAAATCATAACCCAATATCTTGGTTACTCATTTTTGTTGTTATTCTGAAGATAGTCTTTGTTCCAAGAAATATTTAAGACTATCATGATCTGTTTTGACCTTGAAGTGCCTACCTATTAGGTAAGGACACCATTTCGTCAATGCATGTAGTATTTCCATCATTTCCTTCTCACAAATGGGTTTATGCAAGTCCTTTCCCTTGAGTGGTAGACTTTCAAAATCCAGGGGCCTTCCTTCTTGCATTAAGACAACAACAATTCCATTTCCCGAGGCATCACATTCCACAATAAAGGTTTTTGTGAAGTATGGAGTGGTCAAGACATGATATTTTCACATTACCTCTTTAAGTTGTTCAAAATATTTAGTTGCCTCTGGAGTCCATGAAAATGCATCCTTCTTAGTTAGTGCCATTAAAGGTGCTACTATTCTTCCATAGTGCCGAAAAAACTTTCGGTAGTAACCTGTCAAACCAAAAATCCTCTAAGATTATTCAATGTTTTGGGAATCGTCCAGTCCATCATGGCCTTAATCTTGTTAGGGTCTACCTTGACACCTTCATGAGATACAATATGACCCAAATACTCTACCTCCTTCAATCCAAAGAAACATTTGGACGGTTTGGCATATAGTTGTTGCTCCTTTAGTTGTTGTAGAACCTTTTTAACATGTCGCACATGATCCTCCCAAGATTTGCTATAGATTAGTATATCATCAAAAAATACTAACACAAATTTTCGAAGGAAGGGCTTGAAAATGGAATTCATCAACCCTTGGAATGTGGAAGGTGCATGTGTAAGGCCAAAAGGCATGACGAAAAATTCATAATGGCCTTCATGAGTTCGGAATGTTGTTTTTGGGATATCTTCTTCCTTCATTCTAATCTGGTTATAGCCTGAACGAAGATCCAACTTTGTGAAATAGATTGCTCCATGCAGTTCATCTAACAATTCATCAATGAAGGGAATATGAAACTTATCTTTAATAGTGATCTTGTTGAACTCTCTATAATCTGGACACATACACCATGAGCCATCTTTCTTGAATACCATTACCACCGGTGCAGAGTAAGAACTTTGGCTAGGTCTAATAATGTCAGACTCTAACATTTCTTCAACCACGTGCCCAATTTCACTCTTTTGGGAAAAAGGGTATCTGTATGGCCTGATGTTAGGAGGAACATTCCCAGGAATTAGGTGAATATCATGATCATGATTTCGAGTGGGTGGAAGACCTTTGGGAATATCTTCAAATACTTTGGAATGCTTATCAATGATCCCTTGGAGATCTAGAGGAATAGATGGCTTATATGTTTGAACATCTAGTGAGCATAGTTGTGCAATAACACCTTGATGCCCCTTTTTCAATAATTTTGTCATTCCATTAGAGATTATCACCTTACAAGGTTTCCCTTTGATACCTCTTAACTCAATTTCTTTTCCTTCCAATGAAAATTTCATGAAAAGTTCTTGAAAATTAAAAGCCACCATTCCTACTAATTGTAACCATTGGATTCCTAGTACAACATCAACACCACCCATGGGTATAGCAATCATTGGACTATTCATTACATATTCCCCCATAGTAAGATTTATCTTATTGCATTTTCCTGAGAAATTGATAGTTCCTCCATCTGCAATCATTACTTGAAACTCTAGCACTGGATATACAAAGCAACTGAGATCATTGGCTAATTTATAGTGAATGAAATTATGAGTACTACCAGAATCAATTAGTACTATTACCTTTTTCTTTTTGATATATCCTTCAATCTTGAGGGTTTGAGGAGTGCTAATTCCAACCAATGCATTACACGATATCGTGGGAGTCAACTCTTCAGACGAAATTGCTTCTACGTTTTCATCTTGAGATGGTTCTTGTTCTTCTTCCTCTTCACAATCTATGTAGAATAA
>ML783151.1:163992-177113 GCA_009831015.1 Picea engelmannii | reverse complement strand
CTTCAGACGAAATTGCTTCTACGTTTTCATCTTGAGATGGTTCTTGTTCTTCTTCCTCTTCACAATCTATGTAGAATAATTTCTTCTCACCACACTTATGTCCCTTACTATACTTGTTGTCACAATTAAATCATAAACCTTTTGCTTTTCTTTCCTCCAATTGTTGAGGTGTCAACCTTGCAGGTTGAGGTGTTTTAGAATAAAGAGGATTATTCTCTCTATAGCTGTTAGGATTTGGGTTCCTAAAGGCGAACCTCATGTTGAATGTTATCCTTTAAATTTCCTATGAATACATCAATCAAGTGCTCATCTGGAATATTTGTTACCTTTATATTCAATCTTTGTAAGTTCTCAATGTGCTCTGTAACTGAACCCTTTTGCTTGAGATTTATCAATTGGCTAAAGAAGGTATTTCTCTTTGTATCCTCATAGTGTGTTATCATTTCTTCCGTGAAAATTTTCCAAGTGACGAGTGATTTGCGAGAACAAAGCCATCGATACCATACAAATTGATTGGGTTCTAAATACAAATAAGCAATTCATACCTTTTGTGTATGTGGCACATTATGTAGCTCAATGAATTGCTCCATCTAAAGTATCCATGTGATTGGGTCCTTGCCATCAAACTTCCTCATATCGATCTTAGGAACGTGGTTGGTATTCAACCCAAAGTTGGAGTTTCTCCATTCTTGATTCATCTTCCTTGTGTCCTCATCATGAATTTCATGGGACACATTTTCACTTTCAGGTGTCCTCTCTATTAGGATTTTTTTTATTCCTTCCATGATCTCCCTTTTTAAACCATCCATCTTAGTATCCATTATTGCCTCCAATTTAGCTTTAGTTGAATCCAGCATCCCTTGTAGTTCATCGTTTGTCACTGTCTTCTTTTGTAATTCATTTATGTGCCTACACATTTCTTCACCTTCATCAAGAGTCTAAGTAGGACTTTCTGGATGCTGATTTGGTGTAGAAGTTCCCTTTTTGGGTGGCATGTTGGCCAAGTATCACTTTTGAACCTTGATTTTGAGGTGGTTCTTCTGGAAAATATTTATTTTGCTGCATCTCCAAAGTTTTGGCCCTTCTGGGTATGAAAATTTATCTTTTGTAGTTCTATGATATTTTTTCTTTAGAATTCTACAGGTCTGATCAAAATTGGATGTGCCAGGTGGAATTTACGATAACTTCCCCACAACTTTCTGATTTTTGTCCTTTCCAGGAGATCTCACTTGTAGAGCATTCCCTGCACAAAATAATTGATATAAAATTTTGAAACTCATATTGGAAATACTGCAGATTGTCTGCTATCCAATGCAACCAGTCTCACTCAATTTGGATACTCGATGAAGAAGTTATGATTTTTTTACTTGGAACACCTTCTTGAGACTAGTCAATAGGACTAGTCAGATACCCTATCTTCCACATGGTGTATCTACAAATATAAGATGACCCAAAATCTGAAAGTTTTACCACAGATACCTTACTAATTTCTATGAATAGCCTCTGGACTGCAAGGTCTGAAACGTTACAAAAACATTTTTGTAGCGACAATTCCGCAATGACTCAATTCAGGATGATTCCAGAACTCTATCTTGCGCAGGCGGTATCTCCGAAAGTATAAGGCATCAAGAGTTGAAATTTTAACTCAACGTACCTTGATCCGTCTGATAAATATCCTCCAAGCCGTTCCTTCTGAAACGTTGTAGAAAAAATGTTATAGCAAAAATTCCAAGGTGTCTCAGATGTAGCAGCGAAACCCCAAGACCTTGAGCTCTGATACCATATGTTAAGAACCAAATATCAATATAGCATAGAAAAACCTCAGAATAAGTACTCAATTCCTTGAAAAATAGAGAAATTTAGATAATAATTCTCTTCAAGGGGGCAACCTCCTTATGCCCATATAAATGTACAATTACAAGATGATTCAAAATGAAAATGTATCCTTGGTATATATAGGAGACTAGGAGGTATAATTACAAATAATGGCCTAAAGTCGACATAAATAAAATAACATTACTAATATAATATGCCCCAATTAAGAGGTAATTAGCCACTATTTAGGGCTTAACAAGAAAAATAGAGAAATTTTGCATTGATTACAATATCACCCTTGGCCATTCAACATATTACTACCCTCAAGGAAATGGGTTGGCTGAGTCTTCAAATAAAAGCCTAGTCAGAATTATCAAGAAACTATTGCAACATAACAAAAAGGCTTGGCACAAAAATCTCATCCATGCACTATGGGCCGACAGAATCACCGCAAAGAGATCTATCTCCACCTCACCTTTTCAGATTGTTTATGGAACAAAGGCTATTTTTCCTACTGCATTGGGATTTCCAGTGATGAGGTTATTACAGGAACAAGATGTAGAAATAGATGCCACTCGAAGAAGGAAGGATGAACTAATCAGTGTCGAACAAACCGGGGAAAGGGATTTCAACAATGCTTAGCTACGCCAGGACAAGATCAAGAAGGATTTTGACAGGCATAACAAGGATGATGACTTCAAACCAGGAGACTGGGTACTGAGATGGGATGCCATAAATGAAGATAAGGGAAAACACGGGAAGTTCAACCATCTATGGTTGGGACCGTTTAAGATTGCAACATATCATGGAAATAATGCCTACCTGTTACAAGAAATTAATGGAGACATTGTTGGAGGAGGGTCTGTGAATCGTAGGTTCCTCAAACATTATATCATTTAAACCATTATCGCCCCTTCCATTCATTGTATATAATCATTTTCCTTTTTCCTTTTTTCATAAAGAAATTGAAAGAAAAGTAGCATAAATGAAGCTCGAGGTGAAGGCCCTGAGCCATGCTGAGTCAATTTTGAGTTCTTGAATAAAGGTTGGTAGTTTTAGATTTCAAGAATAAATCACAACCCAATGGGTAGGCACTCAGTCTACCATTCTTTGCTACCTCACAAGGAGGATAACATCCCCAGTTGGAGCCCATGTTATCACCATAACAAATTTTTGATGGAATCAAAGTCTCAGGACTTAGAAAGGGACTAAACCGGTGTAGAGATGCGATAAGTTGGAGGAAGGGGTCACACCTAGTGGAAAAGGGATAAAATTAGTGGAATCACAGGTTAACAGGACACGACGGACCACAGATCTCAGGCACCCAAAATCAATGGTCAGTAGCCTTATCGGGCGGAGAAATAGCGTGGGGTTTAATTGTTTGAAAGTATAACGATGGAAATACGGTGGTTTCTCCTCAAGGCCACATGGCGCCACTAGATTCATATTGATGCAGGAGCATCGTAAGTATCCAACCAAGCGATCATGAAGGTGGAAGACAGCTAGAGGAGTGTAGCACACATTTTGCACATTTTGAAATGTTTTTGAAAAAATAATGAAACAGATGTTAATGTAGTAGTTAAGGGAAACATACTTGCATGTTGTAAACATATCTTGAGCGATTTTCTCTCATCTGTCATTGCAAAAGGAATTTAAGCCCAGTTAATGAAAGTAGGTAGATTTGAATTCATAGATTAGATAGTTAGAGCGTAGGAGGGAGAACGAATATAGACACCCTCGCCTTTGTATCATGGTAATTTTTGTTGTATCATTAGAACATAAGAAGAGAGATTTCACAAGATGTTGAGCTGTAGCAGATAGATGTAGAGAAGAACCCATGTACAGGAGTATTTGAGTTAATATATGAATCTTTGACTCAGATTTCACGGTATTATGATGCTTACTATTTACATATGATGAGTGGTATGCTTACAGTTGTTTTATTCTCTCTGTTATGCATTTGTTATGATGCTATGTTGTGTTGAATGTATGATTTCATGTTGAATGTATGAAGTCTGAGAGAGAAAGAGAATGAGTTACAATTGTTTCTCATCCTGAGAGAGTTCCCGCAAGGAGTGCAGTGAAACGTCTGCAAGGTGTGCATTGACAAGAGTTCTGAGTTTTATCTCAGAAATCTCAAGAGGGATACCGTTGTTATCATTCTAGTAGAAGTGCAAGTGAAGCACAGAAACCGTGCAAGGTGTGCGTAGGCTAGTCGAGGCCTTAGAACTTATCAACTAAGGTTGAAAGGTTGAAGGATTGCTGTTACAGAAAGTGCACAGAGTCGAAAGATCAAATACCAAGGAGTGTTTGAAAGATTGTCGCAAGGAGTGCGTGCATGAGTCCTTTTAGAGACTCGATTTTACAAGTTAAATCTCGGGAGGATCAACACCTTTGAAGTGTTCAAAAGGGAGACGAGGAAGAGAAATCATCGCACACAAGGTTAAGTTTCGAGGGAAGAACATTGGCTCATTTCACAGAGATTCTTGAGGAAGAAATCGAACGATTGAAATTCTCCATGGAGAACACACGAAGCTATGAGGACCGTAGGATCCAGAGGAGTTGCAGGGTGGATAAGGGTTGGACGAACCCATTACGTTGGTGTCAAGGATCAATGATGATCGTCGATCATGGTCAGTTTGGGCCGCTGGATAATTTTGTGAACTCCGGGTTCGTGAGTTTGGAGGTGGAAGACCAAACTCTTGGAGTCGCGAAGTCTTGAGTTGTGAGAAGTGGAGGAAGAGATTCAAACCATTGGATCCAAGCCGCGGGAGAACTGTCAGATCTGAATCTTCGTGGGGTATCGCATATCATGAGTTTGGAGGATAGACCAAATCCTTTGGTTGTGCAAATTTCCGAATAGCGAGAAGTAGGAACAACCATTGGATCATAACCTCTTCGTTATATCGCGTATCAGAGTTTTAGAGGTTGGGAGGAATCAGTTTCGACTGTAGGAGTCATGAAGAGAGAGGGCCGAGGTCTCGGGCGATCATGTGGTGCGTCCATCAAGTGGGTCCATGTGGTTGACAGGTGGACACTCGTCGCCTGGGAAGGAGTCAACACCCTATTGACTTCTCATGCTTCGGGTTCTTGTAAGAAAGGAGCACAAAGGCTCAACAACTCAAGCCGCGAAGTTGCGAGTTTCGAGAAGTGCTGAAGGAGTCAAACCTTCTCTGACTTTCACATCTTGGAGTTTCGTAAAAGAAGGGCCCGAAGGTTCAACCTTCCAACTTGCGAGTTGCAAGTGAGACTAGTGCTTATCCCTAGCCGATGGTTATGCGTGGAGGGCGCTAACAAGGAGGAGCCATATCCCATCGCGTCTCGGGTATTGGCGTTGGGTGAAGAAAAAGTCTAGGGTCTTCAACCCGTGAACATGCGAGTTGCGAAAGGAGCTTGTGCAGGGACTAGGTCATGGTCGTATGGAACTGTAAAGCTCGCTCTTGGTGTTAGTTTCTCAAGGAAAGTTTTCACAAGGATCGGTGGATCAGATTTGTTAAAGGTTTCAGTAGGGAGCCAAAGAAGCCACTTCGGCTTAAGGAGAATTTAGAACGATCCTGAGCATATCTCAGCCCATGGGTTGGGGTCAACACCAGTTGTGGTATCAGAGCACAGAACAAGTCTTTTCTTTCTGTAGCAGGGAAAAGAAAGAAAGAAAAAAAAAAACAATTCTCATCCATGCCGCTAAGAAGAAGAGATAGACCAATGCTTGATCCAGTAGTGGAAAGAGAAATGCGTGAGTTACGTGCCAGGCTTGATTCCATGGAGACAACACAGAGGCACAAATTTGACACTGGGGATATCAGCGAAGCTGAAAGTGAAAATGAAGCTGGACATGAAGGAGAAGAAGTCGCAGTCGAAGATGCTGCAGACGAACGCCTATTCAGGGTTTTTGCAAGGATAGGTGCCAGAGAAAAAATGGACATTCCAGTGTATGAGGGAAACCTCGATGTTGAAGAGATTCTAGACTGGATTAGAGCTCTGAATAAATTCTTCGACTATGAGGATGTCGAGGAAGACAAGAAAGTCAAACATGTCATTACTAGACTTAAAGGGCATGCAACACTATGGCAGGATGAACTGCAGGCTGACAGACGCTGCAAAGGCAAGCAAAAAAACAAAAGTTGGGATAGAATCGTTGCAAAGATGAAAGCCAAATTTATACCCAAGGATTATCAGATCACTCTGTTTTGGAAGATGCAAAATTTGAGACAGAAGCTGATGTCAGTGAAGGAATACACTGAAGAGTTCTACAGGATAAACATCAGATTAGGTCATAGAGAAAGCAATGATGAAAAAGTTACCAGGTACATGAATGGTCTGTGATATGACATTCAAGATGAGATGAGCATGATGGCTATGCAAAATGTGGAAGATGATTATGAGATGGCTCTGAAAGTTGAAGAGAAGCTGAGCCGAAAGCGAGGTCAAAGAGGCCGAGGCAGAAGTCAGGCTAGAGGCAAAACAATTGCCCAAGACAGAACTCAAAGACCTAAAGAAGAGGGAAATAAACCTCAATCTCAACATGAGAGAGGAGGAATCTCACAAAGAGGGTAGTATGCTGATAGAAATACTTTTCCTTGAGCCAGAGGAAGAGGAAGAGGTAGAGGCGGTGAAGTAAAATGCTTTGTCTATGGGAAAATTGGACATAAATCTTATGAGTGTCCAGATAAGAAAAAAGATGGTGGTGAAACTCACATTGCCGAAGCTCAAGGAAATAATTTTGAGGCAGAAGATGTTGAGGGCGGAAGATCTTTGATGACGAGGAAAGTTCTCTTGAAGCTAGAGAAGGAGGCAGATAACCTAGCCCAAAGAAACAGTCTATTTCAGACTGCTTGCAAAACTGAAGACAAAGTATGCAAAGTCATAGTGGACAACGGTAGCATAGACAATATCGTATCTACAGAGATGGTAGAAAAGATGGAGCTGGAGACTGTTGTACATCCAAGCCCATACAAAGTTTCGTGGCTACAAAAAGGACATCAGGTAAGTGTCACTAAACTGTGTTTAGTTGAATTTAAAATAGGGGGATATAAGGATGAAATATTATGTGATGTCATTCCCATGGATGTTTGTCATCTATTGCTGGGTAGACCATGGAAATATGACAGGGACATGATTCATGATGGGAGAAAGAACACGTACACCCTAGAGAAGAATGGGAGGACGTGCATGTTGTTGCCGATTAAAAAACAAGAGGTGAAAACAGAGATGAGAAACACTGTACTTCTCATGAGTGGGAAAGAACTTCTTAAGGAGGTTAAGAAGAAGGAAGACACACAATTTATTGTGGTCAAGAAGCCTAAAATTGTTTTAACCAGTACAAGGATAGATGATTTACCAGAAGAAATCCACAAGTTGTTGGGAGAGTTTGCTGATATAGTAGTGGATGAACTACCTTGTTCGTTGCCACCTATCAGGAGTATAATCCATCACATCGATCTTATACTTGGAGCCATTTTATCAAACAAAGCCACGTACAGGTTGACGCCGTAGGAAAATGAGGAAGTCAAGAAGCAGGTCTAGGACTTAATGGACAAAGGATTGATTAGAGAAAGCTTGAGTCCATGCATTGTTCCAACAGTTCTTAGCCCAAATAAATATGGAGGCTGGAGGATGTGTACAGACTCAAGGGCAATCAATAAGATTACCATCAGATACAAATTTCCATTTCCAAGGATGGATGACTTGATGGATTGCTTGAGTGGAGCAAGATTTTTTTCAAAGGTTGATTTGAAAAGAGAGTATCATCAAATTCGAATGAGATAAGGTGATGAATGGAAGACAACATTCAAGACAAATGAAGGGCTATATGAATGGCTTGTCATGCCATTTGGCTTAACGAATGCACCTAGTACTTTCATGAGACTGATGAACGAAGTCCTGAAGGATTTCATAGGGAAATTCGTCATTGTATATCTTGATGATATATTAATTTTCAGAAAGATAGAAGGAGAGCACTTAAGGCATTTAGCTGTAGTGATGAGGAGATTACAGCAAGAGAAATTGCTGATTAACATGAATAAATCATCATTTATGAGGACATAACTCATTTATTTGGGTTTTGTTATCTCTGCGAATGAGTTGAAGATGGATCCCGAAAAGGTAAATGCGATTAAGAATTAGCCATCGCCGAAAAATGTGTTTGAAGTTTGAAGCTTCCATGGTTTGGCAAGTTTCTACAGGAAATTCATCCGAAACTTCAGTGGAATTAGTGCACCAATGATGGATACGGTGAAGAAAAGACACAAATATTTTCACTGGACATAAGAAGCAGAGAAGAGCTTCAATCTACTGAAGAAGAGGATCATTGAGCAACCAATTCTGGTTTTGCCAAATTTTAGCAAGACATTCCAGGTCAAGTGTGACGCGAGTGGATTTGCAATTGGATCAGTCTTGAGCCAAGATGACAGACCGATCGCATACTTCAGTGAAAAACTGAATGAAGCGAAGATTAAGTACTCAACATATGACAAGGAATTCTATGAAGTCATACAAGCACTGAAGAAATGGAGACATTATTTGGTTCCCAAAGAGTTTGTTTTGTACAGTGATAATCATGCTTTACAATTCGTGACTCAACAAGAGAAGTTGAACCAAAAACATGTTAAATGGGTTGAATTCATGAAGAATTTTACTTTTGTAATTAATCATATTTCTGGAACTGCTAACAAAGTTGTTGATGCTTTGAGCAGGAAATGTTTGCTTATGCAGGAATTCAGAGTCAAGACTTTGGGTTTTGATAACCTCAAAGAAATGTATAGGGATGACCTAGATTTTAAGGAGGCATATGAGGCATCTGAGAATCCAGTTCTCAGGGACAGAAGCCAATGGACCGAGTGTATGATCCAGGATGGGTTATTATTCTGGGGCAATCAACTATGTATTCCAAAATTCTCCATGAGGGAGAACTTGCTGAAGGAAAAAAACAGTGGAGGATTGGCCGGGCAATTTGGACCTTGGCCATGATAAGACGTTCTCAAAGTTGAATGACTCATATTTTTGGCCAGGGATGAGGACAAATGTTAAGAAATTTGTGGGCAGATGCAGGATTTGTCAGCACACAAAAGGGAAAAGACAGAACACAGGGTTATATCAACCATTACCCATACCAGAAAGGCTGTGGGATGCAGTGAGCAGGGATTTTATATTGGGACTGCCAAGAACACAAAGAGGATGTGATTCAATCTTTGTGGTAGTCGACATATTTTCAAAAATGGAACATTTCATACCATGCCAGAAAACCAGTGACGCAACTCATATTGCGAACCTGTTTTTCAAGGAAGTTGTCAGACTTCACGGCTTACCAAGGAGTATTGTGTCTGATCGGGATACCAAGTTTGTTGGACATTTCTGGAGAACTTTGTGGAAAAAGCTGGGGACAAGTTTGTCTTTTAGCTCAGCATATCATCCTCAAATGGATGGGAAAACATAAGTCGTGAACAGAAGCTTGGGAGACTTGTTGAGGAGCTTAGTGACTGAACACCACAGTCAGTGGGATCACATTCTACCACAGGCAAAATTTGCTTACAATGAATCGCTCAACAGAAGCACATGACAGAGTCCATTCCAAATTGTATATGGAATGCAACCAAGGGGAGTTTCTGAATTGAAATATTCAGAACAAACTGAATTCACGAGTGCTAGTGTAGAAGACTTTGCCGAAGAAATGAAGGAGATTCACAGCCGAATTAAGGAGAGATTGTAGAATTCAAGTCAAGAATACAAGCAGAGAGCAGATCAACATAGGCGAGAACTTCAATTTGAAGTTGGTGATATGATTCTTGCACATCTGAGGAAGGAAAGGTTCCCAAGGGGAACATATAATAAAGTGAAGATGAAAAATATTGGACCATGCAAGGTCATAAGGAAATTTGGGGAAAATGCATATGAGATTGAATTACCCGATGGGATCGGAATCTCACCGATATTCAATGTCGTAGATTTGTACCCTTACAGAACTAAAGAAGCAGGAGCAGAAAATGAACAGAAAGAGGTTCAATGGACAAAACAAATGCCTGTAGCTGAAAATCCACAGATGGAAAGTATAATTGACAAGAGGGTCAGAAAAAAGACCAGAAGAAAAGAGTATTTTGAATACTTGGTCAAGTGGAAAGGACACCCAGTTGAAGATGCTAGTTGGGAAGATGAAACAAAAAACCATAAGCATGGACAAACCGTGCAAGAGCTCATGAACAGGAGTTCATGAAAATTTTCAAGCAAGGGAGTATGACGCAGGAGCATTGTAAGCAACTAGCCAAGCGAGCATGAAGGCAGAAGACAGCTGGAGGAGTGCAACACACATTTTTCACATTTTGAAATGTTTTTGAAAAATTAATGAAACATATGTTAATGTAGTAGTTAAGGGAAACGTACGTGCATGTTGTAAACAAATATTGAGTGATTTTCTCTCATCTGTCAATGTAAAAGGAATTTAAGCCCAGTTAATGAAAGTAGGTAGATTTGAATTCATAGATTATACAGTTAGAGCGTAGGAGGGAGAATGGATATAGACATCCTCACCTTTGTATCATGGTAATTGTTGTTGTATCATTAGAACAGAAGAAGAGAGATTTCACAAGATGTTGAGCTGTAGCAGATAGTTGTAGAGAAGAACCCATGTACATGAGTATTTGAGTTAATATATGAAGCTTTGACTCAGATTTCACGGTATTATGATGCTTACTGTTTACATATGCTGAGTGGTATGCTTACAGTTGTTTTATTCTCTCTCTTATGCATTTGTTATGATGCTATGCTGTGTTGAATGTATGAAGTCTGAGAGAGAAAGAGAATGAGTTTCAATTGTTTCTCATCCTGAGAGAGTTCTTGCAAGGAGTGCAGTGAAACGTCCGCAAGGTGTGCACTGACAAGGGTTCTGAGTTTTATCTCAGAAATCTCAGGAGGGATACCATTGTTCTCATTCCAGTAGAAGTGCAGGTGAATCACATAAACCATGCAAGGTGTGCGCAGGCTATTCGAGGCCTTATAACTTATCAACTAAGATTGAAAGGTTGAAGGACTGCTGTTGCAGAAAGTGCACAGAGTCGAAAGATCAAACACCCAGGAGTGTTTGAAAGATTGCCGCAAGGAGTGCATGCAAGAGTCCTTTTAGAGACTCAAGTTTCCAAGTTAAATTTCAGGAGGATCATCACCTTTGAAGTGTTCAAAGGGAGACGAGGAAGAAAAATCATCACCCAGAAGGTTAAGTTTCGAGGGAAGAACATTGGCTCATTTCACAGAGATTCTTGAGGAAGAAATCGAACGGTCGAAATTATCCGTGGAGAAAATGTGAAGTTGCGAGGACTGTAGGATCCAAAGGAGTTGCAGGGTGGATAAGGGTTGGATGAACCCATTACGTTGGTGTCAAGGATCAATGAATACCATCGATTGTGGTTAGTTTGGGCCATCAGATCATTTCGCGAACTCGAGGTTCATGAGTTTGGAGGTGGAAGACCAAACTCTTGGAGTCGCGAAGTCCCGAGTTGTGAGAAGCGGAGGAAGAGATTCAGACCGTTGGATCCAAGCCACGGGAGAACCGTCAGATCTAAATCTTCATGGGGTATCGTATATCGTGAGTTTGGAGGATAGACCAAATCCTTTGGTTGTGCGAATTTCTGAATAGCGAGAATTAGGAACAACCATTGGATCAGAACCTCTTCGCTATATCGCGTATCGGGATTTCAGAGGTTGGGAGGAATCAGTTTCGACTACAGGAGTCACGAAGAGCGAGGGCTGAGGTCTTGGGCGAGCAAGTGGTGCGTCCATCAAGTGAGGACCGCGTGGTTGACAGGTGGACACTCGTCACCTGGGAAGGAGTCAACACCCTGTTGACTTCTCGTGCTTCTGGTTCTTGTAAGAAAGGAGAACAAAGGCTCAAAAACTCAAGTCGTGAAGTTGCGAGTTCTGAGAAGCGCTGAAGGAGTCAAACCTTCTCTCACTTTTGCATCTCAGAGTTTCGTAAAAGAAGGGCTTGAAGGTTCAACCTTCCAACTCGCGAGTTGCGAGTGAGACTAGTGCTTAGCCCTAGTCGGTGGTTACGTGTGGAGGGCGCTAACAAGGAGGAGCCATATCCCATCGCATCTCAGGTATTGGCGCTGGGTGAAGAAAAAGTCGAGGGTCTTCAACCCGCGAACATGCGAGTTGTGAAAGGAGCTTGTGCAGGGACCAGGTCGTGGTCATATGGAAGTGTAAGGCTCGCTCTTGGTGTTAGTTGCTCAAGGCAAGTTTTCACAAGGACCTGTGGATCGGATTTGTTAAAGGTTTCAGCAAGGAGCCAAAGAAGTCGCTTCGGCTTAAGGAGAATTTAGAATGATCCTGAGTGGATCTCAGCTCAAGGGTTGGGGTCGACACCACATATCGGGGTGAAAAGCGATCTACCCCAAACCAATTTCCCTTGTCGCTGATGTTGCAAAGCGACCACTCCAGTGAAACCCAAACTCAACAGTGCACCAAATTCACGCTTATTCTTCTCATTCGCAGGTATTTTTCATCATCACCATGGATCCTACCATTTTTTCCATAACAGGGAAAGAACCCCTGCCGAGCGAAGAAGCCCTAATTGACAGGGATTCTGATGTGTTTGACACTGAAATAACCGTCTCACCCGTCTCTGTGTCTAGAGCCAATTTTTCAGATCATGTAGGGAGACAATTGCCCTTTCTCGAAGCGGTTCAAGCATCCATAGTCCCTTACGCCTTCAAAGTCACATTCCCATTCCCATAATTCATAGGTTGGTGCATTGAACAACACTCATAGGAAGAGAAGGTTGTTTTAAATAGGTTAGGGTCGGAAGTTCTGTGAAGAATAGATTTCCCATCCGTTCGGTATGCCCTCTGTTATCACTGAAATTTCGTCTACACAGGGCGACAAGAACTCCACATCATCAACATAACAATGAAGTCATTCATGGCACATAATTAAGTTTACAGCATTCCAGAAGGGTCAAAAACTATACAGAAATTGAAAGACACTTCACATCAGTAAGGTGCGCGCGTATGCGCGGGAAAAGAACGTGTTGTGCGCGCTTAAGCGC
Source organism: Picea engelmannii (assembly GCA_009831015.1). NCBI lineage: Eukaryota > Viridiplantae > Streptophyta > Pinopsida > Pinales > Pinaceae > Picea > Picea engelmannii. Next base: position 164,266 of record ML783151.1, on the reverse strand, counting down.
CCGATGCGCGACTGTCCACATAAAAAGCCGCGCACCTGTTAATACGGCACATTAAATGCTTAAGTCGGCCTCCCGACCGCCAATAGACCTTCACCCGAGATGATTTGACATCCAGATCAGGGTCGGTCCTACGAAAGCGACGAATTAATGGCTTAAACAAACCCTAAACAACACCTTGTTTACACCGGAAGCTAGTTTCGTGACCGCTTGGAAAATGTTATAAATAGCAGTGAAGGCTCGTTGTTTCAGCAGAGAATTCCATGCAAAGTTATGC
>ML783151.1:135022-151727 GCA_009831015.1 Picea engelmannii | reverse complement strand
TTCACAGCTTCTAGATTAGATTGTTTTCTGTTTTGTTTTTCTGCTTTCTGTTAACACTCTTGCTGCTATAGATGTTCTGTCTTGGTGAACCCTGCAAGGCATGCAGAGCGGTCTCTATTTTTCTCATCTGCTGACAGATTGACCGTGAACACCCTCAACATACCAGATTTCCCTTCCATAACATCTAAACCCTTCGATGAAGAAAAAGTAATCACATTTTACAGGGAATGCCCCCCTGAGATAAAAAACCTATTCTTGCAGACAATTGTCAAACCCGAGCAATATTTGAGAGTCTGTCCCTGCCAATGAATGTAAATTCCATGGTTATTGAGATCCAATGGGAATGTTCCATACTCAGACATATTTTAGGTCTAGATAACAACAAATACGTAGTTGAGGTTATGTTAGGTTTTCTGTTAACCTTTTTTCATTTAGATTCCAGTCAGTCAGTCAGTATCAATTTTGATAAATTCATAGCTGACAATATACACAAACAACTGGTGAACTTCAAATCATTGAGGCACTTCAGGTATTATACATACTTGATGAAAATGTTCCTAGAGGAAAACAATAAGGAGTTCCCTGAAGCAGCATTCATCTCCACCGAATGGCAAAGAATCACAATGCTCATTTTCATAAATAAGATCATGTCCAGAGTTTACAGCTTGATCTTCAACACCAGCCTGCCAAGAGTGCTGGAGGATATGAGAAGTTACTTACATCCAAATTCAGATAACAAAGTAGGAGATTGGGTGTTGTTCATTCCATCTACAGTAATTTGGGTATATGGTTGTCAAGAGGAACCTTATCTTCTCCCTATCTTTCTGACACCCAGAGTCTTTTCCCTTGAATTCATCAGGAAAAGAATAATCTCAGAGATATAACATTTCCTGAAAATGCACAAGGTGTCCAACTTGAAATTTCCTTTCATCATAGGACCATTTGTTGTGAAGACTAGAGCTTGCTTACCACAGATCCAGGTGAAACTCAAGGAGTTTGGATTTTCACAGCTACAAGGGAGAATATATGATCCACATCAGGTCATATCTAAAATAATATTGATGAGAAAACAAGGCCCTTATGAACATGAGTATGTGAAAGGTTTTGACAAATTGGGTAATTTTGAAACTTGTGCTGATATGGAAGCCATCTTGCAGCCTGCTCAAACACAATAGGTGGGAATAACCCTACAATAGACCCAGACACAACAAACCCCTCAAAAGATGACATTCCAAGTTCCCAAATTAACTGTCTACACCAAAAGAAGCAATTCAGAGGCCCTAGACACTAGCAGTATGCAAAATGCTCCCAAGAAGATAAAGATCAAACAATTCCCACAGATTGTAGATCTAGAAGAAGAAGAACCCAAGGAGCAAGTGTTGGGGCTCAGAAATGTCCCATTCTCATCCACCTATCCCTTCATCATTCTTCACATTTCATCACCCCATTAACCTTTCACAATATCATTTCCATAAATATACTTGGGTTTCACCTTATTGTTCTCCACTTTATTCATTTTAGTATTTAAAAGGAATTTGTGATTAAATGTTAGAAAATNAACATGTTTTCATATATATCTCAAATATGTGTGAGCTTTGTAATGTGTAGGAATATGTGAAGGATTAATTCAAAGGACTTCTCGAATACTTCCTCCACCATTTCAATATTTGAGGAGATAATTCAAGCCCATTCCAAGGAGAAGATTGTTGTAGGAAAATCTCCATGCGGACAGGTAGATTGCCTCTAAGAGCTTGACCCTAACTCTAGACAGAAAATGCTTAACTTGGTCACTGACTTCCTTTCAAATCTATCTAAGCTAACACATGAGAAGGAAGGATTACAGAAGTACCTCTTTATCGACGTTTGTCCCTGCACGCTCCCAGTTGCGCTTCGATCCTTTGCTCCTCGCTGGACCCTGTGGACAAAGAAAGATAAGACCACTTCCTACTCTATTGATATTAGATTGAAAATAGATCTATCAGTTAATGATAAGTTCATGTAACATTAGACACAAACTAGAAAGAAACAGGCCAAGCGTGTCATATTGATGAGAATAACGACAACAATACTTACAATCGTAGATGCGAATGCGACAACTTCGTCGAGTCCTCTTCATCTAACCCTTGCCTGAAAGATCCACAACCTGGACAACAACAACTTCACTGATCACTCTACTTTGGCTGACTGTGTACTTTCTCCAAGATCATATGTTTCATACCAACAGTTCTTCCCCCAATCAGCTCCAACACCACTTATGAGATCATAAGTTTGGTGTAATTCTCCATTTTCAATCCCCCTTTCACCATTAGAAAGCTTGCTTATATAGCCTTGGAGAGGCTTTAACCACTTGAGATATCCTTGGGGAAGTTGAGGATTTTCCTCCTTCAGTTGAGGATCTGCCCTAGGATCATGGCTGGACTAGGGATTCGAATCCAACTGCCTTCCAAGAATGAAAGGTTTCTTCCCCCATTCATCTAAACAGCCTAACAACTGCCCAGAATAGGTAGCGCTCCCTCAAAAGGGCCATCAGAGCATTGTAGCGCTCCCTAAAAAGGTTAAGGTAAGTGCCAGCGCTCCAAAATCTATAGCGCTCCCTCAAAAGGGCCAGGGGAGCGTTATAACTCTCCCTGACAGTGTAAGGGGGAGCGCCGGCTCTCGAAGACAGTGTAAGGGGGAGCGCCCCCCTCCAAAACTCAGTTTTTGAGGTGCTTTCAGATGGCAAAAGGTTTGCAAGACTGCTGACTCATTTCTCCTCTTCCAAATCAAATGTTTGAGGTGTTTCAAGTGTCCTTCTCGTGTCGTTATAGGCACGACATAGGCATCATGGCAGCATGCTTTGTTTGATGCTTGCAACACTTGTGAGCAACATGCGAAACTTGCGACCTTGTGAGAAAAATGCGACACTTGCGACCTTTGTAATGACGACACTTGCGACACTATCAAAGTGAGTAATTTTGATGTGTAATAGATTGCCCCCCAAAGTATGAAGTTAGAAGATAGGAACTGATAACTGAAATGCTTTGTAGACTCTCAAGCAAGGGTATAGACTCGGAGAACCTGACGTAAGCTACACACAAACATCCAACAAATATCATGACATATTTCAAAACCCAAGGCAGGCATACCTATGCTTGGGTGATCAAGACTTGCAAGATATGGCCGCCATAAAATACACTATGGATCCATAATTGTATTGATAAAAAAGGTATAGCCATCGAAGATACAATGTGGATCTATACTCTGATGACTCTGACTGATCGTAGCCACGAAGAATACACAGTTGATCTACGAGATGACAAGACATAGCCACGACCAATACAAAGTGGATCTATGTTACAATGTATGTGTTTTTTGTCCAACAGTAATTCCTTCGCAGCCATGGCAAAGCATATATCAAAGTGATTGCTCAACCCAGGGTCTTCTTACCAATCCCAATTGTGGTACGAATCCGACCATGCAAATAGATGTCTTGACATCGAACATGGCAGAAACCACTTGATTACCGGTCAATGGTGTGAACCGTTAACAAGTGCGAGGGAGATCACCATTAATGTCAATGATTCCCAAGGTACCCTAGTACATTCCAGCGAATGTGAATAGATGAGCCGAAGTCGAACACCCATGGAATCATTCGATTAGAGGTCAATGATGTAGACCTACTGTCGACCGTGAGGAGGCCTGCCATTGAGGCATGCAGGTCCCAAAGTACTAACTAGTTTCTAAGTCTAATTCTCGGATAATGTGTTGGAGTCGACAGGAATAGACTCGTCGAGGGAGGGCCTTGATGTATCCCCCATCAACGACACAAAACGTACATGGAGATGTAATTGGCAGATCAAACAGACATGGACTAACATAGGTTTTGAGGCAATATATTTGGGATGGCTGACTCTCGAGGCAGATACTTCCCTTGAACACTGAGGCACAACAACAAAACGTGACATGGAACAAAACTATGTAGTGGGTATTGTGACTCGCGTCGGGTGACCCAAAGGAGCGAAAGGAACTCGAAGGATTGGCTCAGTGCAGAGGTTTAGCGGATTATGATGCATGCATATGACAAAGTGTCGTGTTCAAGGGCGACTCTAAGAAGTGTTGGACGATGTTCTCAAGAGACTGCTTGGCTTGCTCCTTTAAATTTTTCCCCCATCCAGATAGATGAGTACCTATTTTTGATTTAATGAGCTCGAGGAAGATAACACATGCTCGATATAACTCACCTTCGGTAAGTTCATCTTCCTTTGTTTAACGAACCGGAAGAAGTAAGGGTTTGGTCCCATATGGGTCTGTCGATGTGTGTTTTAACGAGTCCAAAGACAGAAAACTCGAAGGTTTTTCGGGATTATAGAGTTTGGAAAAACACTTAAAAGAGAACTCTCTCAGTTCCTTTTTCGTACAATAGTCCAATGAGACCGAAAAAGGGGTAAACTATCGCTCGAAAGACGCCCTTTCTGACCTTTTAACGAGTGTGAAAGGAAGCAAGGTCACTCGAAAATCTTTTCATATTTAGAGAGTCTGAAAAGGGTTTAAAGTAGACTCCAGGGGGTTCCTTTTTTGTGTGTTCGTGTATCCGTACGGGTCCGAAAAAGAGATAAAAGTTTACCTGGTTGCATTCTCATGTATTTACGAGCACGAGAAAGAACAAAGACTAAGCTCAGTATGCCCCCAGCTTGAAAGCTAGTGGCTTGACTCCAGAATGATCATCAAAGGCTGGAGACAAGCCCCCCAAGCTTCAATTCATTCACCGATTGTGAGGTTGTCACCAATTTCTGTGCTAGATGGAGAAAAAGGATACAGGTGGATGAAATGAAGGTTCAAAAATGAGACCTAGCGACAGACTCGACTCGACATCTACGAGATCTGACGAAAGACTCAACTTGAAGAGAGAGGTGATTGTTTCATTTTTTAATGAGATTGACACAGAAAAATAACTATGCTCAAGGTTCCGGGTTCGATCCCCAGATTGTTGTTTCATTTCTTAACGAGCTTGCTACAGAGAGGAAAACTATGCTCAAGGCCTCTGTTTCATTTTTTAACGAGCTTGACACAGAGAAGAGAAACTATGCTCGTGATCTCTGTTTCATTTTTTAACGAGCTTGCCACAGAGAAGAGAAACTATGCTCGTGACCTCGTCTGGATCATGGCTTCCAAGAGGATAATGCTCTGGAAGGATACCATGTCAATGGATAAAACGTGGTCATGGCCTCCAAGAGATCTTCGCTGGATGGAAGATAATCACTCTAGGAGGAACACATGTCGAGGGTCGTGACAGGGGTAAGGAGATCAAGCTCCAACAACCCTACCGAAGAGATCACCATGTCAACTACCGGATCCAAATCGTCGGAAATTGAGGTCATGGGAGACAACGCCACATAATTGACATGCGGCGGGGGTGATACTGTCTGCATATAAGAACCACTTAGGGAGGTAACCCCGTCGGGGCCGATGAATGAAAGTTGATCAATAGTCACAATTCTTCCATTGTGAGGGAAAGATATCACACGGAAAAGGGTGGATACAAGAGCTTTCATAGCATATACATAATCCCGCCCAAGGAGTAAAGATAAATCCAAGGGGTCTCGGACTACCATGACATCGATAAAGACAGTTTTCCCTCCCAAAGTTATAGGAAACTGAGGAAGGATCCCTAAGGGTTGACTAGTTCTTCTGTTAAAAGCTAACAGATTCTGTGTAACCGGTGCAAGTTGCGGACAACCCAAAGCGTACCAAGCAACATAAGACAAAATACTAACAGACGCACCTTCATCTATCAACGTTTGAGGAACGTCCCGACCACGGACCTATACTGTAATCTGGAAAGGAATGTGGGAGGGAAGACAAGGTCCAGTTAGTGCACCCCAATCAAAAAGGATGGCTTCAGTACTTGGAGGGGGTTCCACAGGAGGAGGAGGAATGCCCCCAGGCATGGTAGAGTCTGTATTAACAAGAAAAACATGGGCAGTATCAGGTTTACTCTCTATAAGGGGAGTAGGATTGACCGATGATTGGATCGGATCGACCAATGGTGGACTTGGATAGACCACTTTAGCACTCTTCAGAGGAAGAGTGGGACTGACCGAGGAAGGGACTGTATCAACCACTTTGGCACTCATCAAAGGAGGAGTGGGATCGATCGATGGCGAAATTGGATCAACCACTTCAGTTTCATTCTCCAAGGGAAGAATGGGGTTGACGGAGGGAAACATATCGACCACTTTGGTGTCACTCTCTAACGGGAGAGTGGGATCGACTGAGGATGAAAACAGATCGACCACTTTGGTGTCACTCTTTTGATGAAGAGCGGGGCTGATCGATGATGGAACTGGATCAACTACTTGGGTTTGTGGTTCAATCGAGGAGGAAACTAGATTGACCACTTGATCAACTGGACTGACCGGGGATGGAACCGGATTGACCAGTCCATCAACCAATGATGGGTCGGAGGAAAGCTTACGATAACCTTTTGGAAGTTTAAGTTTTTCCAAAAGAGAAGAAGCCTCGTCCATGCGAGGACAAAGGTGAGAGTAATGATTACCTTTACATAACATGCAAGGGAACTTGACAGTTTTCTTCTTCTTACGAACCTGAACATCACTAGTTGACGGGGTATCATCGACATGACTGACAGAGGCCGATGACGTGGAGGACCACATTTCTAAGACCTTGATAAGACCGGGGAAATCCCTCAGAAAATGGTCACCCTTACAAAGGCTGCAAGGGAATTTGGGTTTTGGATTCTTCCTTTTAATCTTGTTGACTTCATCAACACTCCCAGTACTATTAACAGTAACTGGTTTCTTAGAGCCAACATCTGATGTTGTTGGGGTCTTGGTCCTTTTAGGGCTCTTCTTCTTCTTCTCTTTCCGTTTCTTCTTCTTCTGATCAACCTGGCTACTTGCTTTAGAGCTTTCACTAGGCGAAGAAGGGGAAATGGAAGGAGACTTGATGGACAAAGAAGGTGAAAAGTTGACATGAGGTTGATGTGTGGGTGGTGTATTGACATCCAAAGCATTAGGTGCAACTGAAACATTGGGAGGATTTGGGATCACCGGAGTGGGGAACAACCAAACTGGTAATCCAATAGTGAGTCCTGGAAGACTCAGAGTGGAAACATATGGAGGACCAAAGTTTCCAAATGAAGGAAAGGTATAAGGTTCCCCAGAAGAAGGGGTTCCTTTGTTGGTACTCCAAGGATTCGATGCCATTAACACTGACTCGACCTAAGGTCCACTAAGTAAAAGAAACAACATACGCTAATAGAATCTAAGAATCACAACCAAGCAAACAAGACCTTCTTTTGATGACCGTACTAGTTGGTGATGAAATCCAACGTCTCATGATCAAGTCCAGAAGGGGTGGGGATAGGGTGGAACAATTACAATGGCGACCTGCTTAACGGACTTATGCCTTGGTGCAAGCTTCCACGCAGTAATTGTGGATTTACCCTCCAAGGAGCCCGAGTGAGTTTTACCAATGTCTGCTCCAGGTACAGTGAGACTTCCCATCACCGTCACCTTGTGTAAGACCCTAAATATTATGGTCACTAAGGTTACCAATTCATAGTCAGCCCCTGGGTGGGAATAGTCGACAGTCCGATCCGAACGTACGGGCAGGGTATCGAGCCCGAAATCAACTAAAAGGATTCCACGCAGCAATTGTGGATTTACATCAAAGTGATCCCCATAATACGATCTGACCACCACAATCAGTTAAACCACGGAGGGTTAGTCCCCGTAGCTCACCTGAATGTGACCTCGTACGTAACCCTTGTGTGAGAGGGGGATCCCAGGCAGACTTTTACGATAACTGGATTTGACTCTCCCTAACTCAAGATGCTAGTGTTTGTTTTGGAAACTTTGGAGAGTTATGCTCACATCCCTAATCCAAAGTACTAATCCTAGTCTATTGTTGGTGGAGGATCCTAGAAAAAAAAAAGTTCTAGATAACTTTTAATTAGTGTTGATTTTATGGTTGTTATTTATGCAAAAGAGGTGTATGGAAGTGAAACATATGGAATTATGACTCATACCCAAAGAGTGCATCAAATATGATAAGAAATCATTTCCTTTCTATGAACATCTATCTAAGGGAGAGAGAGAAAGTTATTTTCACTAACAAACACAAATACAGAGTGTCCTCAAACAATTCTTTTTCTTGATCAAATCCTGATGTAATGCTAAAAAAATTTAGATACCTTCTAATATGCACAATCAATCATGCAGATGCCTTTTTGTTGTTTGTATATGATTAGTGATCAATTCGACACAATGCTCGTCTTGCTAATTATCTTTTTGTATGAATGAAAATCAAACTAGCACAAGAAAAAATCATACAAACAATACACCCTTTCGTCGTAATCAAAACGAAAAGCGAAAGAAAAGAACCAATCCAAGAGAAAAACAAACTTCAAACCCAAAAATAAAAGCTTGAAGAACACTGATCTTGACTAACAATCGAGATGAAGAGGTCTGTAGGCCTTTGATGACCTTCACCAGGGTTTTGACTCAGTTAAACAGAGAGAAAGACAATGCAGGGGTCTCAAACTCCAATCAACAAAAAAAACCAATGACAATAGTGAAGAAGGCTTACAAGATCAAAATAGTAAGATTCTTATTCTTCAATCAAAAGACAGATGTCAAGGCTGAAAGGGAAGAAACATTGACTCACAAGGCTACTCAGCAGAGAAGACACAGAGGAAAAACCCAGAAAATGCAATTCTGGAGGGTTTTTTAGCCTAAAAGAGGATGGCGCTCTATTGCCAAAGGCCAGGAGCATTATATCGCTCTATGCAAGGCTATGGAGGAGCGCTGACGCTCTGTTAACACTAGGACAAGGGCGCCGAGGTCTAAAACTCCCAAAAATGTCAAAAAATTCCAAAAATTGAAATTCAAACTTGACAATTATGCTGAGTATAATGGGACAAGGAGCCAATCAGCTCATGAAACCAATCAAAAGAGGAGTGAAGCAGGTTTGAAACAATCAAGGGGTAAAACTAGGTCAATGAGGAGAAAATCAAAACAAGAAGTTTCAATTTGAGGCTATCTCCCCAGTGGAGTCGCCAGTTTCTGTTGTAGGAAAATATCCCTGCGGACAGGTAGATCGCCTCTAAGAGCTTGACCCTAACTCTAGACATAAAATGCTTAACATGGTCACTGACTTCCTTTAAAATCTATCTAAGCTAACACATGAGAAGGAAGGATGAGAGAAGTACCTCTTTATCGACGTTTTTCCCTGCACGCTCCCAGTTGCACTTCGATCCTTTGCTCCTCGCTGGACCCTGTGGACAAAGCAAGATACGACCACTTCCTACTCTATTGATATTAGCTTGAAAACAGATCTATCAGTTAATGATAAGTTCATGTAACATTATACACAAAATATAAAGAAACAGGCCAAGCGTGTCATATTGATGAGAATAACGACAACAATACTTACAATCGTAGATGCGAATGCGACAACTTCGTCGAGTCCTCTTCATCTAACCCTTGCCTGAAAGATCCACAACCTGGACAACAACAGATTCACTGATCACTCTCCTTTGGCTGACTTTGTACTTTCTCCAAGATCATAAGTTTCATACCAGCAGTTCTTCCCCCAATCAACTCCAACACCACTTATGAGATCATAAGTTTGGTGTAATTCTCCATTTTCAATCCCCCTTTCACCATTAGAAAGCTTGCTTATATAAACTTGGAGAGGCTTTAACCACTTGAGATATCCTTGGGGAAGTTGAGGATTTTCCTCCTTCAGTTGAGGATCTGCCCTAGGATCATGGCTGGACTAGGGATTCGAATCCAACTGCCTTCCAAGAATGAAAGGATTCTTCCCCCATTCATCTCAACAGCTTAACAACTGCCCAGAATAGGTAGCGCTCCCTCAAAAGGGCCATCAGAGCGTTGTAGTGCTCCCTGAAAAGTTTAAGGGAAGCCCCAACGCTCCAAAATCTATAACGCTCCCTCAAAAGGGCCAGGGGAGCGTTATAACGCTCCCTGACAGTGTAAGGGGGAGCGTCGGCGCTCCGAGACAATGTAAGGGGGAACGCTCCCCTCCAAAACTCAGTTTTTGAGGTGCTTTCAGATGGCAAAAGGTTTGCAAGCCTGCTGACTCATCTCTCCTCTTCCAAATCGAATGTTTGAGGTGTTTCAAGTGTCCTTCTCATGTCGTTATAGGCACGACATAGGCATCATGGCAGCATTCTTTGTTTGATGCTTGCGACACTTGTGAGCAACATGCGACACTTGCGACCTTGTGAGCAAAATGCGACACTTGCGACCTTTGTAATGATGACACTTGCGACACTATCAAAGTGAGTAATTTTGATGTGTAACAAAGATCATGGAGATTTGGTTGGAATGTATTATCTAAGATATATGAGAGATATGTGTGAGGATTTAAAGGGATTATATTTTGTAATAATGGGAAATAGGTTGAGAGAAAAGTGGATCTGTAATAATGAGATGATTATCTTATCTTCAAGGCTCTCATGTATAAAAGAGAGTGATCTCTCTTCATGAGGATTCAATTAGATTATTCAAGTAAAAGAGGAATTAGATTATTCAACTAAGATGTAATTAGAATTAGAGTAGTCATTAATGGTAGTCATTAGGATTCGAAAGAGAAAGGGATTCTTAGCTTTGATTCATGGTTTTGGTTTTCATGCTTTCATTATTCTTTTATGAAGATTGATTTGATTATTGAATGTAAGATTGCTTCATTGATGAGCGCTCTCATGTGTTGTTGTGCCATTTAACTCTTCACTTGTTGTATCTGCTTTTCCTTCATGTAGTTCTCCATTTCTAGATTAATTTCCTTTACACAATTTCCCATTCTTAGAGTAATTTCATTTATGCAACTAGATTAATGATTCAATTCCAGTCATGTGTTAGATTAATGATTATATTTCAGTCATAGCTTAAACATTAGATTAAATTAGTCGCACTTCAATATTGCATATACTTTGCGTGTGCTTCGTCAGTTTACGACCCCCAGGTTGACAAATTAGATAGTTGGGTAAATACTACAATGCAATTAATTCAACATTAGTTCGGCCCAATGTAACGATTGTTATTCCTTTTGCAAGCCGTGTTGTTCCTTTAAATAGAACAATTGTCGTTCCCTTTACGATTGCTGTTCCTTTATAGGTGTTGCATCTATGGAGGCTGGGTATTGAAAACGAAAGGTAAGAACCTACGTAAGTGACAAGTAAAATGCTTGTGCCAGTGCCTACCTTTGGTTGATGCATAGAGGTTGTTTTTAGGACATCTTTAGAGCCCAACAACAAGTAAGTATGGATATGGTGAAGAGTGGATCCAACAAGGAAGAAGATGGTAAAAGAAGCATGCCCCAAAGTGAAAGCAACTCAAGAGATTTCAACAACAAAAACCATATTTTTGATAAAGCACCTAGAGAAATCTACCAATATAAAGAAGATTTGGCAAAACAATATGTTGTGAAAGGAAGCTTGGCCATGAGTGAAATTAGGGAATTGATACCTGAGGTGGAAAACATTTCTCAACATAGGTCTTCTCTATTCTCAATCAGAGATATAGAGAAGAAGACACTCAACATAGCAATTGCAGATGATGATAAAGTGTCTGAGGTCAAGCTGCATTATGAAAACATCAGTGCCCCAGATAAGGTGAAATTCCACAGAAACACCAGTGACATGTTGTATTCAGATTACCTGGGTCTGAGCTTAAAGGTTTCAATATTGACAACTGATGCACTTAAGATGGAGGGACATATGAGACAAGAGAAAACATCCAACAGAGCTTGGAAGACTCAAGTCAAGAGATTAGAATCTCAAGGCCCTCAGGGGGTAAAAGATCATGGATAATTTTAAGGATGGAAATCTATATTAAAATGTAGAAACCTGGGCTAATCTTACTAGTCCTTAATATGAAAAATGTAAAATGTTTGGCGATAGTTTTGTAAAAATATTCAAATTTCTAAATATTTTATATAGTTTCTATAAAATGTGTGCAATTGTTAAGGTAAAATAATTGCATTCTATGGAATTTGGGTGAATTGTTTTTAGAAAAAATGGAAATCGGCGAATATTTTTTTGGGGAAAACCATGGAAAATTAGTCCATTTGCGAAATTTAGCCCCTAAAATCATCTATGTAAAAGATTCTTTAGAGGAGAAAGACAAAATGATTCAAAGCATGAAGAAAACGCTAAATATGTCTGCCACAGAGCATCCACAAGAAACAGAGATGGCTGCTCTAGAGCAAGAGAAAGAGACATTTCGACAACAAACATTGAATTACAAAGCCACACTGTTGCAACTGGAGAAGGAAAAGGTGAATTGGTCACAAGGACAAACATGAGCATTAGGCATGGCTGTTGTTACACCTTCTACTGCAGAAGTAGAGAAAAGCACTGATGGATTGGTTCAGGATATGTCCCAAGTTAGCCTAAAGACATAAGAAATTAAGAGCCTTAAGGGAGGAATGAAAAAGCTGCAACAAGAAATAAGAATAAAGGATGAGAATATGGCCTAGTTTCAGAAAGAAAATCAAGCTTTACAGGAAAGAGTAAACAAGTTGAAGACAAGGTTGAAAGGGAAAGGACTATTGCAGGGGGCCAAACACGTCATCTGGGACTCTATTGCTGCTGAGGTTGCTAAGTTCAGGGTATAATTGAATTTCATCGATGACAAAGACAACATGGCCATTACAACCAGAAGCAGATGCACTGTTGTGAGTGAAACGTTGGAGAAGAAACCCTCAGAGTGGGCCCAAAATGTTATAAATCTACTAAATTCCATTCCCACTGCTGAACTTTAGACCATTGGGGTCAAATACAGGACCACATTGATCATTTGGGCTAGGAGGGTCATTTCCAAGAATAATTTTCTTAAATCAGTCCAAACCAAGGCCATGCAGATGGAGCAAAGCATACATGAATTCAAAGATCTGTTTGAAGAGTTATTCGTCAAAGGCCTCCCTTCATTTTGGGATTGCAAAGGGAAATTGTACAATCAAGAGGAGTACAACTCTCACCTCGCCCAATGCAGAATGGATCACTCCAAGTTTGAATGCCTGGAGGAAAACTTGAAGGGGACAAACCTGGTGAAATATTTAACCACAAATTTTGAGATCCTAAATCAGTTCAAGACAGTGAAGATCAGTCTATCAGCCATGACTTATGCCTCTTGCATTGACCTAGAGATTCTGATCAAAGAAATGATGGATTACGAGATCCCTTCTGACTTGCAGTGGAAAGAGATAGTGTAGCTAGGCACGACAAAATGCAAATTTCCAAGAACCAACAAATAACCTCCAAGTCTCACCGGGATTGCGTGTGTGACAAAGAACCAGGCAGGACAAATAGCGAAGACAGAAGTCGAGCAGTAAAAAAAAAACCGTTAGTTTGTAAATTTTTTTTGCTTAATCATTGTAAATCAGTTCATATACCGAGATTGTCAGTTGAAATTATTATAGTTAGTTTTAGATGCTGAAACATTTCAGTTCAGCTATTGTAATCAGTTTCTAGTCTAAATAAACCCGAATTGTATAAATACTAGAAGTTTCGAATGGATTAATGTTGGTAGAAGTGCAAGGGCACCTTTTAGTTGTTTCTGAACTCAATTGTAATTTTTCTGGAGCTGAATTGAATACATATGCAGAAGATTTTGAAGTCTCTATGAAAATATTCTAATGGTGGTAATATGTGTTTTTTCTTTCTCCCATTGTATGTATTTCCTATGTTCTTTTATTCCATTTGCACTGTTTTCTGTTTAAATTGGATAGTTAAAAGTTTAGGATTCATCCCACGATGCTCTCGGCTTAAACAATTTAAACTGTGTGTATTTATTCTCAACTAATTCAGAATTCATTTCAGTAATGCTCTGATGCAGTTATTTGTTTTCTCCTTCCTCTTACACCCTGCTTGAATCCATTTTATAACTTAGATTCATTGCCTCATTTAGCCTTTATCCTCTGGAGAGTTCTACTGGTCAGTCATTGTTTTCATTCAATTTCAGAATTTTTGATTCCATATCCGTGAGTGTCCCTCCCCTTCCTTGCCAACAACTTTATAAAAAACCCCAAAACAAACTAATCTAGCTAACGATTGCCAAAGAACATCAAGTGACACGAGAGATCCCTCTCTGAGCTGATAAGGCTAGTACCCAGCTCTAAAGTTGGTTGAAATAGTTACCCCTGTCGTTTGTCTAACAGCTGGACAAAATTTACAGAGTGATAACATAGTTTACTCTTACGCCATTATTTGAGTTGACGCATAATTGTTGAAAGGAGGATATCTCCTTACACACTGAGTTAAATGGATGATACTATTGCTCCTAAACTTAATATAATGTATGTTGAATTTATGGTTTAGATTTCCTTGCGCAATACATATTGATGATGAGATTAATTAGAAGTTAGATTTATCGCGTAAGTAAATTATAGTGTAAGTAAATTATTTTGTGGACCTTAGAATTTTGCGCAAATGGAATGTGATGAAAGGAATGTTGTTCTAGATAATAAATTTTGCATGAGCACAAAAAATGATGTATTGAAGGATTTTTTTAGTTACTTAGGCGCCGCAAAAATTTAATGAATATTTACCTCGCGTCGTTGATTTGTTGTGTTATAATAATATAATTACATGCTCAACTTAATTTAAGTGGGCATGTGATTTCTTCATCTTTTTTCTCTTGCACCTTGATTTTAATGTTAATTGATCTTGTGTCTTGAATTATTTGATTTATGACTGATTTAGTGGCTAGTTTCTCTTGCGCCTTTACTTAAGTCGACATGTGATTGTTCTAGAATTGTTACTCACGCACACCAAATATTTAATATGGATTTATGATTGATGGCAATACTGATTACCATTGCGCTATGATGATTGATGAATAGGATTGATGGGCTGATCTAGATGATGATTGGACTTGTTGTTAGTGGGTATGTAGACACCTCCTTGTTCCTCAGAACAATCGCCAACCTTGAGAACTTAAATGGTTAAAATCAATTGGAACATGGGCTTGAGCATTCCTTATGTGTCTTGGAGGTCCTAACCTTATAGGGTAGGTTGGGAGGATATCATATTATGTCATTATTATGATTATCTTTATGATCCTTAAGTTAGCGCTATGTTATCTCATGTTATCATGGTGTTATCTGATAATTATCTTGATGAGAGGAGTTGAGATCTTTGTGATTCGTACTGTTAATGCATCCTTATTTATTTGTATGAATGCAATGATTA
Organism: Picea engelmannii; assembly: GCA_009831015.1. Taxonomy (NCBI): domain Eukaryota; kingdom Viridiplantae; phylum Streptophyta; class Pinopsida; order Pinales; family Pinaceae; genus Picea; species Picea engelmannii. Next base: position 136,510 of record ML783151.1, on the reverse strand, counting down.
TGAGCCACTATTTATTTGTGTTAATGCATCAATATTTGTATCGTTATTCATGGCAATGACGTGTTAGATTTATGTCGTGAATGATTTATAATGTGTTAATATTGTTTTGCTAATATAATATTGGATTATATGTCAATGATNAGAAATTTTTTATAATTAAAAGTTGTTAATGGTGTTCATAAATTTTATATTGTATACTATTAAATTGGTGATCTGTAGCAATAACTTATGATTTATATTGTTATGTAAAAAGGGAAACCTTTCGATATTATAACTTTTCTGTGAAATGAGATTTATCTTGTTTGGGTATAAAATTGTTAATCGATCAATGATTACTAAATAATTGAGATCAATAGAATTTGCTGTCTTGTTAAGCCCTAATATTGGCCCATTACCCCTTAATTGGGGCATATTAGATTAGTAATGTTAATTTATTTATGTCGTCTTTAGGCCATTAGTTGTAATTATACCTCCTAGTCTCCTATATATACCAAGGAGACATTTTCATTTTGAATCATCTTGTACTTGAAAATTTAAGTGGGGTAAAAGGAGCTTGCCCCCTCGAAGAGGCTTATTATCTAAAATTATCTCTTTTTCAAGGCTTTGATTACTTTTCCTGAGGTTTTTCTATGCTATATTGATGTTTGGTTCTTAACATATGGTATCAGAGCTCAAGGTCTTGGGGTTTCGCTGCTACATCTGAGACACCGTGGAATTTTAGCTATAACTTGTTTTCTACAACGTTTTAGAAGGAACGTCTTGGAGGATATTTATAAGATGGATCAAGGTACGTTGGGTTAAAAATTTAGCTCCTGAGGCCTTATACTTTCGGAGATATAGCCTGTACAAGATAGGGTTCTGAAATCATCCTGAAATGAGTCTTTGCAGAATATTCGCTATAAAAAACGTTTTGTAACGTTTCAGATCCTGAACTCCGGAGGCCATTTACAGAAATTAGTTATTTATCTGTGGTAAAAAGTTTAGCTTCTGGGTCATCTTAAATTTGTAGATACACCATGTGTAAGATAGGGTATCTGACTAGTCCTGTTGGCTAGTCTCAAGAAGGTGTTCCAGGTAAAAAAATCATAACTTCTTCATAGAGTATCCAAATTGTGTGGGAATGGTTGCATTAGATCATGGACAGTCTGTAGTATTTTGGGTACGAGTTTCATAATTTTATATCAATTATGTTGTGCGGGGCACACTATACAAGTGATATCTCCTGGAAAGGCCAAAAATCAGAAGGTTGTGGGGAAGTTATCGTAAATTCCACTTGACACATCCAATTTTGATCAGACCTGTGGCATTGAAGAGAAGAAATATCAGAGAAATATATAAGATAAATTTTCATACCCAGAAGGTCCAAAAATTTGGAGATACAACAGAAGAAATATTGTCTAGCAGAACCACCTCAAAATCAAGATTCAAAAGTGATACTTGGCCAACATGCCACCCAAAAAGGGAACTTCTACACCAAATAAGCCTCCA
>ML783151.1:90438-106328 GCA_009831015.1 Picea engelmannii | reverse complement strand
AGATCCTTCTAGAAGCGGAAGCTTCTATTAGGTCTTCTTACATCCGCCTTATTCTATTTTATTGAAAGGTCTTATTAATATTGACCTTTATTACATCTGAATACATTGATCTACCTATGTGCGGGTTAGGACCTTAACAATGTTTCATTATGACCCTTGTATGAAACAATTTACTTCTTGAATCAAAACCATCACCAATTTTACCTGACAAGCCAACTGTTGTGATTTTAGACTCATCACATGAATCTGACCCCAATTTTGTTGGTCATGTTGTTGTTGAAACTTTTTGCCTCCCTTTACTCTCTTTGAACCACTTTAGTTTCTTCTTTGGGTGCAATTTCCAACAATTCACAACATCGTTCCCTTCTTTCTTGCAATGCTTGCAATAGAGATTTTCTTCTTTCACTGTAGATGAGTTTGCTTTGTTTCCATTCCCTTTTCCTTTGCCTTCTTTCTTTGAAGATGATTCCCCTGATACACCAACTCCAGTTTTACCTGCTACAATATACGTTGCTTGAACATAAACCTCATCAAGATTATTAGGTCCAAATATAAATATAGTATTACAAATATAAGCAGGAAAACCTCCTATATACTTCATAAGATTTTTTTGTGTAGTCAATGGAACATCTAACATCAAAGCCATCTTACGAAATTCATCTGTATATTCCTGCACCGACTGTCCTTTTCTTAAATTAAGAATTTTTCATTCAATTAAATCCTTTTCCTCATATCCCAATGGATAGAATTTTTTTCTAAGTGCGGAAATAAAATCATGCCATGATGGAAAAATCTTACCAACTTGTTGAGTTTCATGTTGCATTTTACTTTTCCACCAGATGAGAGTTTTCCCTTCAAGACGAAGCGATGCCAATCTAATTTTGGTTGCCTCATCTTTGATTTGATGCACATTACAATATACCTCCATCTGTCTAACCCGATTATCAATTTTATCAGCATTAACTTCGCCATCATACATAGGATTTTTTTTTTTACATCAAGTTTAAGTAATGAAATATCATGCTTATGTTTATGAGAATGTTTTCTTGCAGTAGAAGTTGAACTTGTACTTGAAGAAGAAGAAGAAGAAGATGGAGATGAAGGAGGTGAAGGATGAGATTTTTGAGGGTCCTCTCCTTCTTCACTTTTGGCTTTCTTTGAAGATTCCCCTTGAACCGGTCTCTTCCATTCCAAGTAATCATCATACAACACTTTTACCATCTTCGACATGGCAAGGAAAGTCTTTTGAAACTCTCTTTTGTTTTGAGAAAGTCCTTCTTCTAATGCCATCTTCTCACTTTGAGATTTCCTCTTTCTTGATCCAATCTCTGGATCTCCTTCTACAAGCTCTCCTTCACCACGGCTTAGATTTTCCCTGGTAATCATGCAAACTCAAACAACAAATTGTCAACATGTTATGATACCATTTGATTTTAAAACAATCTTTTAAAGGCTATGGTTAAGTTTATGCATCAATTGATTTACCATTTAGGAATTAAGAGAAGAAGAATATTTTAGTGAATGAATTTTGTAGCCATATAAGAAGTAAAAACAACAAACCATAACACCAAGATTGATAATGAAGTTCGACACAAGTTTTCCTACGTCTCCAGGCCTCTGTCTCAGTGGGGGAGGCTTCTCATTAATCTTTAATGCTTTAAGAATACAAAAGAAAGGCTTACATAACAACTCTTGAAACCATCTTTCAGATATGCAACTTCTGGACAGAAAAAGACATCACCAATGGTTGGAACGGGTAATTATGATACTTTTGAGTATGACCTCGACTATGCTCGTCTCGACATTTTGGGCTCTGGAGGCAATTTTCTGTTCGGTTACTCAGATGCAAAAACATAATCCATATTCAGACTCCCTTGAAATTCTACAACTTTTGAGTATGAATTCGACCTACTTCTGAACAGACCCTTAGGACCTCCCCTTGACACGAATCCCAATGCTGCACCCTGTCAGATTCGTATAGTCTCGAACTATGTGCCAAAAAATGTTTTTTCTCGATTTTTGTGCCTATATAAATAAGCCAGACTCCACCAAATTTAGCGACAGTTAGCCAAACTTAGTGGGATTTCTCCAGATTTGGTGGTAACTGATAGATTTGGTGGAAACCACCAGATTTGGTGGAAACCGCCAAACCTCTTTGACCTTCCATAGGTGCCACATGACACCTCCTTATTGGGCCATGTGTCATCTCGTCATTGGACCGAGCCACGTCATCCTACCTAGTCAACTATCATGTCATCGTCCATACAATACCACATCATCATCTATACAATGCCATGTCATCATCTGTATAGTGCCACGTCCACATCCGTACAATGCCACATCATCATTCATATAGTTCTACATCATCATCCATACAGTGCCATGTCAACATCCGTACAGTGCCATGTCAACATCCGTACTTCCATGTGTCACTCTGCCACATCAGTTGTATATCCTTTGACCAGTTGAATTTGACCTTTGACTTTTTGCCTGTTTGGGAAAAAGTTCAGAATGTGATAACTTTCGCATATGTTGTCCATTTTCAAAAAACAATATATGGCCAAAATCGGCATGACGATCCCTACACAATGGCATTGGTTTCGTCTGATTTAGAGAACTTTGAAATTTTGGCCTTCTTGGATCCATTTTGGATAAAAAAACGAACCAGAGTACCTTGTACTGGTCTTTCGTTAATTACACAAGTTGAGCCACAATTTAAAAGGTGTCATTTTAACCTGCAAAACAACCCATAAACAAAATGTTAAAGTTTGAAAAACAATGAGAAGCTATATAAAAAAAACAGAGGAGACAAAAATAAATATATAATATCATCCACTTACGTTTACAAGTAAAAATGACGAGTGTATTGTCGGCCCTTGGCAAGCCGTTTATCATGAAAACTCTTGGTAAATCACCACCTAATTAACTCAGATAACCTTGTGAGTAAAATAACACAACACCAAGACGATTATTAGTTATTGGAATAGGAAATAGAATTATGTGTATAACATCAAAGCCTTCAGTCAAAAAAATGATGGGTAAACACTACCTTCCAAACCGAGGCGTGGTATAACTCGACTTAAGTTTCTTCATGTAAATGTTAAATGAAGTAAACCATACAATCAGAGTGAATGGAGGATATGGTTTCATGGTCACACCAACAAAAATGATACATTGATCAAATGATGAATGGGGGTCACGCTTTTCCATGTCGTAGTTAAGTATGATGGTATTGGCAAAGTGAGACAACTAATATATTAATGGCACCAAGACGTGGCTTGGATGAAAATTTACCTAATTGAATTCCATAATCTTGAAATTCATGTAAACGAAGTTTAAATACCATTTGAACTCACAGTTAACTATGCTTTAGATCGGTGCAATTAATGTGTGACTATGATGTGAGCACATAAGTGACAACTGTATGCGTTTCAAACCCTATATATCCACCTCCGTAGACTCTAAGGTTGGGAACCATGTGGGTAAACGATATATACATTAAACTATGGATATATTATATGATTACCCACGACGAACACAAACCATTGTTATATTGCATGGTTATTCAAGGTGGGATTGTGGATTTAATCCACTAACACCCATGATAGTGATTGTAGCAACACACATTCTTAACATTAAAAATTACTATTAACCTAAAGGAGAGGAGAGTTAAACCATAACCAACATTGATATAAAGTGTATAAAGGTTTGGTTTGAATAATCAGTGTAAGAACATTAAGTTATGATAAAAGGATTATCGTCTTCAATAGCCATAACAAGGTAGAGAAGTTCATATAACACATATACAACCTGAGCGGGCCTAATAGTTAAGAATTTTATTACTACATGCACATGTAAATGGAAAACAGATCTAGAGTTACATCAATGGCAAGAGGATAACATTTTTTACTTGCAAAAATAACCGTTGTGTGTGCCTTTGAACAAGTACCTTGTCATGCCAACACCATGACAATTAGATAAGATATTAAATGATTGTATCCAATAAATATTTAATCAATCTACACAATATAAAATTTCTAAGTATAACAATACAAGTACACGTTTGTTAATAGAATTAAAAAAAAAAAATTGATGGAAAGAGGAGTTATTACACCCGCATAGGTATGGTATTATTTATTAATGTCCAATGTGCAATATGCAATGTGCATTTTATTAAATAATTAATTATTTAATATTATTTATTAATTAGTTATTATTTATTTAATATTAAATCATTATTTATTTATTAATTATCTAATATCAAATAATTTTTAATTATTTAATATTAAATAAATAACTATTTATTAATTATTTAATATTGCAATGTGTAATGCGTTGCTTATGTGCAACATGTATATCCTCGCACAACTATGGTTCTTAATAAATAATTAATAATTGATTAATAAATAATATTAAATAATTAAGTATTTAATAAATTGCAACCATAGTTGTGCAGGGATATGGTTGTGCAAACATTTTCACACATATGCAACAACACATTGCACATTACAATGATATGGTTCGGTACCCGTACACCGTATCTGAGGAAACATTTTCTTTGACTATGTGTCTGCACCTCCTCACAAGTATATTCCAATTAATTAAGAAATAATATTAAATAATTAATTATTTAATAAATTGTAACCATAGATGTGTAAGCATATACCTGTGAAAAAGTCTTTGCACATAAGCAACACATTGCACAATGCGTTGTTTCTTATGTGCAAAGACTTTTGCACATGTATATCCCCACACACCTATGGTTCTTAATAAATAATCAATAACTAATTAAGAAATAATAGAGTGTGTCACCTTTGTGACACTAAAATGGTTGAAGATGAAAAGCACTTTCTCTTAGATTGTCCAGCTTATACCCATATTAGATCTCATTTTAAAAATATTTGTCACACTACCAACCTTCCTAACCTCTTAACTCAACAAAAATATGGTGATATTGGAAAATTTCTCTTAATGTTTTTCGAGCACAGAAGTAAAATTCTAAAGAATCGCAAGTAATCACTTACTCTCTTAAGGTCTGATAAACCAATTCGGTCTTAGTGGACGTTAATCATCATCATCATCATTAAATAATTGATTATTTAATAAATTGTTCCTAATTACTAATTAATTAATAAATAATATTAAATGATTAATTAATAGATGAAATACAACCATCGTCATGTGGGATATGCCTATACAAAAGTCTTCACACATAAGCAACAATAGATGCACATCATAATATTAAATAACTAATAAATATTAATTATTTAATATTACAATGTGCAATGTGTTGTTGCTTATGTGTGAATATTTATTAATCATTTAATATTGCAATGTGCAATGTGTTGTTGCTTATGTGCAGATACTTTTGCGACATATCCCTGCACATCTCTGGTTCTATACCTGTACATTGTATGTGCAAAGACTTTTTCTTTGACTATTTGTTCTTAGTAAATAATAAATAATTGATTAATAATTAATTATTTAATCAATTGCAACCATAGTGTGTGGGGATATGCTTATGCAAAAGTCTTCACACTTAAGCAACAATGCATCACACATTGCAATAATTTAATAATATTAAATAATTTATTAATTATTTAATATTCCAATGTGTAATGCATTATTGCTTATGTGTGAATACTTTTGCATAGACATATCCTCACACAGTGATGGTTTCATACTTGAGGCATATCCTCACATAGTTATGGTTTCATACTTGAACATCGTATGTGCAAAGACTTTTGCTTTGACTATTTTTTCTTAATAAATAATGATTAATTAGTTAATAAATAATATTAAATAATTAATTTAATAAAGTGCAGCCATAGTTTTGTCCAGATATTCCTGTGCAAAAGTCTCAACAACGCATTACACTCATTCTTCCTAGTTTTATCTATATATTTTTTGTAAAAATCTAAATGTACATTGGCCTATAAGGGAAGAAACATGTAAAATCATATCTTAAGATTTGTTGTGGTAGGCTTCACAGACATTGGCGTGAGAAGAAGATTTTAAGATTTCAATAGATGGAATGGAAATACTCAAGCTCAGTGTTTTTATTAGTGGCAAAACTTCATAAATAAAGCCACATTTTTATGTACTTTGAACTTTGAAGCCTCCCATGGAAAGTTTTATATAAAATAAAATTATTTTCTACACAAAAATTCCTGAAAAAGTAAAATTAAAATAGTCAAAAGAACATGGACCAATTGGGATTTATGACACTAAAATAGAGTGGAAAATAGGAAGTTGAGGTTATATGGGGAATATAAATAGATATAAAGATCCAGTATATATAGTTATTTTTGCATAAACTATGAAATTTTTAACTTTCAAGCCAAGTCATTTTCACCCCCATAAGATACTGACCTAGAGAAAACGTACCACTAATTAACTGTACACATTGGATAAAGTTACAAAACCTCTTCTCGTGAGAATTATATCAGGTCGCTTAAGTGAAAAATTTCCATGCCTTTCAACACGTGGCTTCCATGAAGTGGTTGCATAGTGAAGATTATCCCAAAGAGATGGTGTATCGTTTAAGTGAACATGCAGGAGTAATTATTAACCAATACAAAGGATTTGTTAGCCGAAATGGATGTAGGTAACATGTAAGTAGAGAAATCCCCTTTTCCAACGATGCAAAATCTTCAACGCTTGGGATACATGAATAAATTAAATAGAAATAGTAAATTGTAAAGAGGTAATTGATACAATGGCTTACTATTCTGATTATATAATTTCAGTGAAAAGAGGATAATGAAGTGCTTCTCTAAGAGTGATTTTTATTAAGACAAAAAGCACTATGGAATATAATCATTGAAAAATTCACTGAGATCACTTTGTATATGAATTAAAGTGACATATCCTTGGATAGATAAGATTCTCAAAGTAGATCGTGAGTAGCTTTGAGAATTTTATAAATCAATTAAAAAAATCAAAATCAAAATTTACATTGAACAAAAGCTTAGCAATGTGCAATCAAGAGACAAACTATATGTTTAATTGAAGTATGGCTTATTTTAATAAAGCTTTAAATTAAGTTAAAGCTAAATTAAAATTGTTTTCATGCACAAACAATTCTCTTCCTTCGCTAATGCAATTGCAGTAGACGGTAAAGAAGCTCTGAAACTATAGATTCAATTACACTAACTAGAATAAATCATAACATGATGATCTTAAAAGCCAGTAAAATTAATTTTGTTAATTTGATCACAAAATTTTAATGAACTCTGTTTAACAGAAACCTCACAGCCTGTAGAAAATAAATGATCTTGAAATTTATGTAATTAAAATCTGGATTATTCTAGATTTATTAAAAACTTCTATATAAAAGCTAAAAATTAGTTTCAGACATAGTAATTCTATAAATATGTAGATGCAATCTTGCACCGAAAATATCTTGTCCTCATGCATAAATGCAAATTCACAAGCTAATTGGTGAAACAACTACAGTCCGAAAAGAAAATGAACTTTCATGCGGACAACAGAGAACACTTCCTTCCTTATTTCACAAATAAGGAGGATTCTACACAGAACGTGTGGATTATTTCTCTATTAAAATCTGATATAGGTTTATCCAACTATTACAGGAAAATCCCCCTGCGGACAAGTGAATTTCCTCTTGGATCTAGACCCCTATAACCAAGACAAAAAGGTGTTATCTTTGGTCACTGACATCCCTTTAAACCTAACTAAACTAATCTATAGAGAAGAGAAAGAAGATGTACCTTTTTACGATGTTTGTCCTCGCCCAGTTCCAAGTTGAGATCTGATCCACAAGCTCTTCAACAAGTCTTGAAATCCAATCAAAGACAAAGCATGCTTCCTATTCTACTACGATTAGTCTGAAACTAGATCTATTCATTAAAGACAAGTTCATGTAGGCATACACAATCTTGAAGGAAACATGCCAAGCACATGTATTAATGAGAACTCAATAGAGATACTTACAGACCTTTGATTCAGATGCAACAACCTCACCAAGCTCTCCTTGTCCAACCCCTTGCTCAAATGATCCACAAAACAAATGACTATGCTTCACTGATTATCTCCCTTATGAGATCATAAGTTTGATGCCTTCAATGTCCACCTCTTTCACCATGAGGAAGCCTCCTTATATAGGCTTGGAGAGGCCTAACCACCTTAGAGATTATTGGGATAGGTTGAGGATATTTATCCATCAGTTGTGGATCCTCCCTAAGATCCATCCTTGACCTCAGATTTGAATCAAACTGAATTCAGAGATAAGGGGGATCTTCCCCTGATTTCTTCAACAACACAATGCTCCCTCAGAATGGTCCACAGAGCGTTGCAATGCTCCCCCAAAAGAGGGAAAGGAGCACTAGTGCTCCCTACTAGTGGGTATGGGAGCGTTGCCCTTCAAAATTGATTTTCAAGTGGTCTTTCTCAAGGAAAAATCCTTTTACTCTTCGTCAAATGACATGTTCTTCTTTTAACCAGTCTCTGAGGATGTCTCAAGTGTCCTTGTGATGTCGTTCGAGATACGACATAAGAAAGATGACAATATGATATTTGCGACACTTGCAACATTTGTGGCCAAAGTGCGACACTTGCGACACTTGTAATGACGACAGTAGGTCATCATTGAAGTGAGTAATTTTGGTGTGTAACAGATTTCCCCCCAAAGTACGAAGTTAGAACACAGAAACTGATGACGGAAGTACTTTGTAGACTTTTCGAGCAAGGGTATGGACTTGGAGAACCTAGTAGAAGCTGCACACAACCATCAAACAAACATTATGACATGTTTCAAACCTAAGTCAGGCATACCTATGCTTGAGTGATAAAGACTTTCAAGGTATGGTCGTCATAAGATACACTGTTTATCCATAATTATATTGACAAAAAGGCATAGCCACCGAATATACACTGTGGATATATACTTCCATGACATGGACTGATAGTAGCCACGAAAAATACACAGTGGATCTACGAGACGACAAGACATAGCCACGAGCCAATACAAAGTGGATCTATGTTACAGTATATGTGTCAATATTCAAGAGAAACTCCGTCGCAACCTAGGAAAAGTGCATAATAGAGTGATTACTCAACCTAGGGTCTTCCTACCGATCCCGATGTAGTACGAATCTAACCATGTGAATAGATGTCCTGATGTTGAACATGGCAGAAACCACTTGATTAGAGGTCAATGAGGTAAACCGTTAACAAGTGTGAGGGAAATCACCATTGATGTCAATGATTCCCAAGGTACCCTAGTACATTCCAGCGAATGTGAATAAATGAGATGAAGTCAAACATCCGTGGAATCATCCGATCAAAGATCAATGATGTAAACCCATTTTCGGAAGTGAGGAGGCCTGCCATTGAGGCATGCAAGTCCCAAGGTACTAATTGGTTTCTAAGTCTAGTTCCCGGATAATTTGTTGAAGTCGGCAGGAATAGACTCGTTGAAGGAGGGCCTTGATGTATCCCTCATCAACGACACGAAACTGACACAAAGATGTAAATTGGTGGATCAAATGAACATGGACTGACATAGGTATTGAAACAATATATTTGTGATGGTTGACTCTTGAGGCAGATACTTCCCTTTAACACTGAGGCACAACAGCAGAAACATGACATGGAACAAAACATGATGATGCAATGGACACTGTGACTTTCTTCGGGTGACCGAAAGGAGTACAGAAACTCAGAGGATTGGTTCAATGCAGAGATTCAATAGATTAAAATGTATGCAAAGACAAAGTGTCATGTTCAAGGGCGACTGTAAGAGTGACTGGTGATGTTTTCAAAAACTGCTTGGCTTGCTTCGTTCAAATTTCCCCCCCATCTAGATAGACAAATACCTATTTTTTATTTAACGATCTCGAGGAGGATAACACATGCTCGATATAACTCACCTTCGGTAAGTCCCTCTTCCTTTGTTTAACAAACTGGAAGAAGTAAGGGTTCGGTCCCATATGTTCCCTTCAATGTATATTTTTAACGAGTCTAGAGAAGGTAAACTCGGTGATTTTTCATGTTTAGATAGTCTGAAAAGAACTTAAAGATGACTCCATTGTTGTCCTTTTTTGTAATGTTAGTCTCGCGAGTGCGAAAAAGAGATAAATTATCACTCTAAAGATTCCCTTTCAAAAATTTTAACGAGTGGGAAAGGAAGCAAGATCACTCGGAAATATTTTCATGTTTAGAGAGTCTGAAAAGAGATTAAAGATGACTCCAGGGGGTTCCTTTTTCATGTATCTATGTGAGTCTGAAAAAGAGATAAAAGTTTACCGGTGCGTTCTCGTGTTTTTTCGAGCGTGAGAACGAACGAAGATCATGCTCGTTAATGCAACAAGATAAAAATAGAACAAAATTGCTTTGAATGCTGCCAATAATGATAAAACTGCACACCAGGGTATTAATAATGCCTCCAAAATGATTTTCAAAAAACCCAAAATAACTATGGTTTTAGAAAAAATGAAATTTTATAATAGTAATATAGGGTAAAAATGTATTTTACCAATTCATTTGTGCCAAGATGTTTGTAGTGGAGAAAATTGGCTTTGGAGGGAAATTCTTGGATTCATCGGTGCCGGAGCTACGGTCATCCATTTCCTTCACCGTCTAGATTAGGTTGGTCCTCTGCTTCTTCCAAACATTTTTCATGGTTTACAATTTATTTTTAGGTAATTATTTTTCTTTAAAAATGATGCCCTGGGAGTCTCTATGCGTCGAAGAGGCTCGACGCTCCCTCAAAAGGCTAGGGGGAGCACTGATCGATTTGGTCAGTGCTCTACTAGGCCTATATGGAGGGCGCTAGCGCTCTATTTAAATGATAGAGGGGGAACTGCCCAAAAATGCACAAAAACGGGTCAACGCTCATCTAAAAGGTTAGGGGAGTGCTAGTTGAAATTTGAGCGCTCCGGTAAGCCCATTGGGGGAGCGCTAGCACTCTGGTAAGCTTGTTGGTGGAGCGTTGGCATGAAAAACACAAGAAAAAAGATTTTTAAAGTTAAAATACCCAAAAATTGTCAATATGGCATGACTAATGGACTTTTGTTGTTGATGATTACAGGTTATATTTGGAAAAAATCATGACCGAGTGGAAAGAAAAAGAGCATGAGCTCAATGATGTCGTTTCTTTGCAAAGTCCTCGATCAAGGGCTGCATTGAGGGACTACAGTCTCGTCAAGTTCTTTAATATGCAAAAGATGAAGAAGGAAGTTCTCCTTCTCGAGCACATGATCTAGTTGTGGAACATTGCGGAACAAGGGTTCCAAATTGGGACACAACTGCTTACCATTGAGTTGGAGGATGTGTATTTCCTGATCGGATTCTCAAAGAGAGGGGCTCCTATTATCTTATATGGATAGAGGGAACTTCCCATGCCTGTAGAAGAGTACCTAGCAAATCATTGTGTCCCAGGATTGAGATTGGTGGGAGGTAGGATTGCGATAAGAGATGTCAGATATATACCTCTTCGATCTATTCTATTTGCCATCACGAATTTAGTAGGGAGTACTAGCTCACACTTGGCTTCGAGATCGCAGGTGGCTTATGGTTTGCAGTGTTTAGATCCAACTGTGTTCAACTGGAGTGCAACATTCCTTCAAAATTTGAAGGAGCAGATTTCGAGATGCAGGATGGAGAAACAAAAGCAGTTTGGATATGGTTCTTTTTTGGTTTCATTTTTCCTAGAATGCATTCCTCAGATGCAACCGAAGAATGCACTTGCAGTACGACTAGTGGGTGAACCACGTATGGAACGCTGGACAATTTTGTCTCTGAGGCTGGGAACAGATTCAGACTTAATATTTACATGCGACTTCTTTGCTTGGCTGAGACACTAGCTGATCGTTATAGAGGACTTCACATATGTCGGAGTGGACTTCTAAGGGAGCATGGACCTAGTTCTTTTAGATGGAATGGACTGGGACACATCATGTGAGAAACAAAAAAAAACTTGTCAAGTGTTTTTTTATTTTAAAGTTTATATTATATTTTGGGGTACCTAGAAGAGTTTTTAACAGACGTATCGTTTCATTGTGCAGATAGGGGAGCAACACGTCCGACAGAGATATTGGCACTGGGGCACCACAAAGATGCTCAGATAATAGTAGATCATGAGGTAGCGGCAAGGGGTCTCCGGGAGGTTGAGAGAAACCTTTATGGTCTCATGATGGGTGTCCCTCCTCTTAGGAGGCAAGATGTACCTTTGAATATGCAGAGACATACAGTGGGAGTCCCTAAAGGTCTTAACTCCTTACTGAGATGAGTAGCCCGTGAGGTAGTGTGCTACTCAGAGCACAATGTGATGCAGGAGGACTAGGACCTCTCTGATGTTTTTTTGTATAGTCTGTATGACGATGTTATGGGCATGAGGACCCAACATTTTTCCCTTCTATGTACTTTTTTGATGTAATCAAACATTTTCAGTCACGCTGTTTTTATGGTGCCAAATGATGTTTGCAAATAATGATGTATTTTCATGATGCGTTTAATTTACATGTGATGTATGATTTATTTCCTTTATGAAACCTCATCTATGTGTGAGATACCGATCCATGATGTAATTGGCTAACAAATCCGAAGTTGTATTAAGTCCTCTTGGTATGTGTCTGTATTCAATAAAATCAAACATTCTTTCAAGAGGACGAACTCATAGACGGAGACGCAATAGGGTAGGATTGCAAATGGTGTAGATTCGATTAAGTTGAAAGGCCACAAGTTGAGAGTCTAGGTTAATGATCATACGAGATATACCTAGGGAGGAGGATTTGGTTAAAAGCCTGATGACAACATGATATTATGCCATGTTGTTAGTTGTCGATCCTAAGCAAATACCTCCTGAACTCATCAACTCGTCATAGTGGTAAATGACCCAAGTTGCAGAAGAAATGTTTTGGGTGTGTCGAATAGCACCATCCGCAAACCGAACAAAGATATGAAAGGAATATGTCATCTGCGCATGCAAACACAAGACAAATTTTAAGCGGCTAAGGAAAAACTCGTGCACGCAAGATAAAAAGACACACCAAACTAAAAATACAATAATGTACAAAGCACACATGATAGATGTCCTATGCATAGTACTTCTTAAGTTAAAGCCCGTTTCAGGGCTCACCCAGGGATATTTCGTCATAGTCAAATAACACGTAGGCACCTCTATGTAAAACACGTTTCACAATGTAAGGACCATGCATAGAGGTTCTAACTTGCCTGTCCCTAACTTATCATGAGTCTAGTCGTAAACGAGGACTAGGTCTCCTTCTTCAAAAGTACGAGGATGGACGGATTTGTCATATTGATTCTTGATTCTCTTTTGATACTTATCGTTAACAAGAGTGGCATCACTACGTGTTTCATCCAACCTAGTAAGGTGTAAGATGCGTTCTTCTTCAGCAAAAGTGTGAGGCAAGAGTTCTACTTTGACTTTCAACGAGGGGATTTTGCACTCAATTGGTAAAACAACTTCTATGTCATATACTAACTGGAAAGGAGTGAATCCAGTAGCAGTTTTCACTGAAGTACGGTAGGCCCAGAGAGTGGAGTAAAGTTGTAGGTGCTAAGATGTCTTGTTTTCCCCTACCATACATTGAATCATGGTTTTAAGGACCTTGTTGATAGCTTCAACTTGTCCATTTGCTTGAAGATAGTACGAGGATAAGTTCTCATGGTGAAAACCCAACTTGGCATGTAACTCACTCATCATCTGGTTTTGAAAGTGTGAACCATGATCAGTGACAATAGCTTGTGGAACACCAAAGCGAGTGATGATGTGGTTGAAGAAGAAAAGAGTTGCAGTACGACCATCGTTCAGAAAGGTAGGCATATACTTAGCCCATTTTGTGAAGTAATCAACGACGACGATGATATAACCGTGCCCCCTAGCTGAGGTAGGCTTACACTGCATGAAATCAATGCCCCATTTGTGATCTAAAATTGAAGAAGACTTGTATTCTTGCAATTATTTGCAAGATTTATATTCATGTGTTAAAATGCAAATGGATCAATTTTTCAACACAAATTTTATAGAAATTACTCATTCAAGATGCATATAAACAACAACAATAAACAGTGAACAAAAAACACATAACACAATAAATGATAAAGGAGTTCACCCCTCTCTTGGGCTATATCTCTTGGTACAACTTCCAATGGATCTTTTGTATTATTTGCTCAAAGTGCTCAAATATGTGCTTTATAATGCTCAAAATTCCAAATAGATGGCTCCAATGGCTTCAGAACATCCAAAAACCCCTAGCTGGGCTTTTTCTGCACCTCGGTTGGCCAAAAAATGAAGAAGACAGGCTTCCTGGAAGTTCCCCTTCAAACTTGATGTCTTTGGATCACCAAAATGCACCCTTGTTGCCTCAACCTAGCCCCCACAAGATTTTATGCATTAAAACTCAGCACCAGGTGCAACCGCACAACTGGTACAAACTGTCGAACGGTTACGCACTGGCCCTTAACCATCTAAGGCCTGTGGGCATATGAAGCACCATACGACCACGCGCAAATATAAAAAGGGCCAAAGTTTAAAACGGTCAGAAAAGGCGCGCCCGTGGTCACATCGTATACCCATACGACCGGGGCCCATATGAAAAGGGTTATATGAAAATGGTCAGAGGGCGTGCATATGGTAACGATGGTTACATTGTATACACATAGGACCGGGGGCTGGGGCTAAGCCCCGGCCCGGTCTGCACCCCAACATACAATACATTTCAACTTAAATAAAATGTTTTCCATATATATAATAAGAACCAAACGGTGGGGCACTGGTTGGCGGCCCTTACCAAGTCTCTTCCCCTGTCCAGAGGACGCGGGGTCGAGTCCTGCCGATTGTAAATATTTTAAACCATCGTCCAGGTGACACGTGGTGGCCATTGATTTGGCCACGTGTCACCATACTATTAGACACCAAGATGCCATGTGTCCAATGGTCATTCATCCACATCTACCAACCAATGAATTCCATGTGTCATATGGTCCTGTCAATTTAGCTCTGCAACGTGTCGTAATAACATGCCACGTCAGCATCCATACAGACTGTACAGTTAGCATCCCTTTTTTTCCCTGTTTGTCGTTTTGAACAGAACACGATATCTCTCTCTCCCGACGTCCATTTGAACCCAAACGAGTTGTGTTGGGTTCGTGATGACGAGGCCTATGCTCCTGTTTGATTTGAAGCGATTATGAGCACTTTGAATTTTTGAGCAAAATTTGATCCCCTAGATCACACCTCCCCATTATAAAGCTTTTGGACCTCCAAAAGACTATTTTCAGTCTATCTGAAGATGAGGGTATAGTTCCCTCACCTTTCCAACCTCAATCCACTTGGATTTGCTTGGATTTGCTTGGATTTGTACCTTTAAGACCAACTCGAAGATAGTACACATTTCCTTGTTTTGAAGTTCTCATTCTCCTGTCAAGGATTGTGTCTTCATGCAGTTCTGTAAGATATTCTGGGAAAAAATCATCTATAAAAGGAATCTGAACATGTTCTCCTTGATCATCAATCAAAGGAGGCTCATACAATTTCAAATTCTCAACATTAACAACTGCATACATTTGCATATAAGGTGGAAAATCTAAACGGAAGGCATTGTTACCAATCTTGTCAATAATCTTGAAAGGACCATAGCGAATTGGTTTCAATTTTTTACCTTCTCCTTTAAGCCTCTCCTATTAATGTAAATCAAAACTTCACCACCAACTTGGAAACTGTGATCAACACGATGCTTGTCATGTCTCGTCTTGTACTTAGCTTGACTCTTTTCCAACTGCTCTTGCACCATTTGATGTATCGACTGAATTTGTTCAATGAACTTTTCTGCCCTATCAATGTCATATTGACCATCAATAGAAATATCCTTCCCAAAGATAAAATCTAAAGGAGATTTGGGCAA
>ML783151.1:66170-77794 GCA_009831015.1 Picea engelmannii | reverse complement strand
TCTAGAAGTAGAACCTTCTAAGAAGTCCTCTTACATTTATTATATCTAACTACCATAGTGGGCCTTATTTAATAATATAGTGGACCTAGTCCACCTTACATTGAATGACATCCACTATTATCACTATGGGCCCTTTGGACCCCCCCACTACCTCTCTAGCTACCTTACATGGTAGCACTATATAAAGGGGTTCAAGCAATGTAATGAGAGATGAAGAGAAGTATTGTGTTTGGAGCAGTAGCTCAATAGGAGGAAGCCCCCTCGAAGAGGCAAGTGAACATGAGAGGATCCCTTCCATAATAGGATCCATAGTATGGTGTTTCCCTACCTCAAGGGTTTTCTCTATATTCTTGTGTTCATGCTATGGTGGATGGTTTGGTTTATTCTTGGTTATTTCTGAAGTATATTTGCAGATCTAGTATAGGTTCTTAACAGAGGCCATCAGAGCGTTCAGTAAACCAATACTCCACACAAGTGAGAAGATCGCACTCGTATGTGAGAGAGAGACGACCCAACCCTCGAGGACTATCATCTACCCACTCGAGGGGAATACAAGGGGGAGACATAAATTAAGACAAACCTTGGGACCCTCCCACCCCATCAATCCACAAGTCACCTTTGCTTAGTCTTGTGCCTTCTTTGACATGATGATATGCTATAGTGTTTAAATTTTGTTTCACATGTTATAGTTGAAAGGCTTCAAATTCCTTATTGAGCTCAATAACCCAGCTAATTATCCCATTGAAAAGCTTAGTTCCATTTTGAGTTTGATGGATGACCACGTTAGCTACAATCATAGAATCTCTGAAGGCAATGAACTTGTTAATTTTATTTTCTTTAACTAGTTTAAACCCTTGGAATAGAGTATAAGCTTCAACTATGTTGTTGGAAGCAACTCACAATCCCGATAAGTAAAAAAGTTTGATATTTCTTATAAGATGAAAGAGACTCCAACACCTACCACCCCATATTTTTAAGGCATATTAAACAATAAAGATAAAACATAATATACTCTATAATATAATAATAAAATTATTTAAATATATATTGTTTTGATAAATTTGTATAAGGTGGTTTCTTAAATATCATAGTGTTGATGGAGTTGATGTAAAGGAAAGGAGTTGTTCATAAGTTGTGGGCATTGACGAATAAGGTTGCACATGGAAATATAATTAAAGGTTCAAACTACTTTCCTTTTTTTACTACTTTTACAATATATTTAGATATACCTTATTTAAAAGTATTTATAATGTGCAGGTTTTATGAGATTCTCTAACATTATCAATTTTATGATGTCCGAGATATCATGTAAATTGGAAAAAATCTTATTTTTATTTAAAAGTATTTATAATGTGCAGGTTTTATGAGATTCTCTAACATTATCAATTTTATGATGTCCGAGATATCATGTAAATTGGAAAAAATCTTATTTTTATACATAGTTTTGTAAATTTAAAAACAATATTTATTAAATAAAAATGAAATATATAAGTCATCTATAATTATTGCTCATTAAAGATGGAATAAAAAATTACGTTAATTATTACTCAACCTATTTATCTAAAATTTCCATACATAATTTACCTATAGTTATTTATTTTAACCTTCAATTCTTTACTTTAATTTATCATTTATTTTAGCCTTCAATTTTTACTTTACTTTATCCAAATATATATTAGACGTATACGAATTTATAGTATATCTTAGAGGTAGAACTCTATTAAATTATAAGAATTTATCGTGGTATAGTTTTGTTAACTTTTCATTTTGATTTTGTATTTTTTTAAGCACGTAACCTAACAGAATTTCAAAATTACCGTGATGCAGTGACGTTCGCCTGTTCATTTTGATTAAAAAACGAAAGAATGTTCAGGAAAATAAATACAAAATGAGTAATAGACTCCAGCACTTTGAAGCAACATAGATCTGAAGCTATGACTTTACAGATTTCGGGTATTTTAAATAAGGATCAATAAATAATCAACTGTCTGTTCATTCAAAAGTCTTCCAAATTTCAGTCTTCATCCTCAGGATAATTCATATATCAACCTATGGGGTAATTATGGATATACAGAATGAAATTTCTATACTAATTCCTCAGCGTCAAGCTTTAATATGATTAGTAGATTCAAACAACTTTGAATCAACGTAGATTTTTTTGCCACTCTGAAGCAACTTAGATTTATTTCCATTACTTTTACTTTGCAGATCTCAGGCATATTGGTGATGGTTAACTTCTACTGAAACTAAAATTTATCACACCTTAGCATCAAGGATCAATGTATATTAGGTCAAAAATATTCCATTATCCACATTTGTTTGTTAGGTATTTCTTCCTGAATACAAGTCATTGTGGGATGGACAATAACTGCATGGTTACCTATTACTACCCCATGTCTAGTCACTTCATCTCCATTCCCAATATTCTCCAGGGAAAGTAATCCTGGCATGAACATGAAATTTCCGGTCTCCCCCTGTGACAGTGGTTGTTGCAGAGAGCAGGATATATCAATGATTGTTGTGATGATAGAAGATGGCACGCCCAAAAAATGGCAGGTAGGTGGGGGGAGGGATATCTCTGTCTCACCTAGTACACCCATGACGTTTCTCTTCTATAGAGTACAAGAGTAATTCACATCAGAAATTAATAAAAAAAGTTGTGGCTGTTTGGGTACCCTTAAACAGTGCTTAGCTTAATACAAAGCTTTGATCACAATCTCCCCTGATATAATCTATTGCTTTATTGTTTTGCATATAATGTGGTATGTGGTTTGCTTATGTCGTCACCCAATTTTCACTATAACCTTGTATAGCCCCATAGATTCATGTGAACTTACATAGTTGTTTAATTCCTTTACGTTAGTTGTGAGGTGTTAGGGTTGTGGAAATTATCATTTGTTTAAATACTTGTTGGTTATTAAGGTTGTGTGAAGTTTAAAAACTTTATGATTTTTGACATGGAGTTTTGTAAATATTATTGGTATATGATGAATAATAATAAAAAATAAAAAAATAAAAATAAAAATATAATATATATATATATATATATATATATATATATATATATATATATATAAAACAATCAATGTGTACCACATATGCTATAAATTATAAGTGATTTAGGGTTCTGTATAATCCATATTAAAGACAAGAGGGTGTTGGGTATTGCTATCCTTTGTGTATTAGAGGACTATCTTAGTTATCATAACCCTACAATTATATTAAGTTGAGTTTTTTGGTTAAAACTTTTTTAAGTTGAAGAATTGAACACAATGATAAATGATTTAAAGCAATTAGTATACACTAGAAAATGATTTAGCATAATCAAGTATTTGTATTCATTTTAACAATGATATAACATAAAACAATAGTGTGCATTGTGCATTGATTTCAATGATAATAATACAACATAAAAGAAAATGATGTATTGATATGAAAAATGATTGAGTGCATTAATTAATTGAAGAAATTATATGAAGGAAATTAATCCTATATATCGATTTCAATAGTGAGATACAATAACAAATCATCTCTTGAAATGAATTTAGTAATAACATGGTGAAAAGGAATTTCAAAACAAATATTATAAGTTGAAGGCATGTACTTTGGTTGGTTATGTGTGATTTATCTATTAGTATTTGTACATTAAAACAATTATAATATTAATATATATATAATGTGAAAAAGTGAAAAAGTTGACACTTGTCCCTCCTAAAAGAATAATATAATATTGAGTAAATAAAGGAAAAATTTGATATAAAGCAATTAGTTGCATTGATTTAAATGATGATACAATAAAAAATGATTTAGCCTTGTATTCATTTTAACAATGATATAACATAAAACAATAGGGTGCATTTAGTTTAGTGATAATGATATACCATAGAACAATAGGGTGCATTGATTTGAGTGATAATACTATGAAAAATGATTCAGTGCATTAATTAATTGAAGAAATGTGATCCAGATTTATGAGGGAACGAAATGAAACACATGAATAAGGGAGAAACACGACGATACAACAATACTCAATTTCTATTAAAGACTGAAATATGCAGAGACTATAAAAAAAATACAGAGTGAAATGAACTCACTAGAATGGTGGTAGCTTATGTTTGAGAAGAGATGTGATGGCTACACGCATTGACAAGAAGATCATTACAATGAATCTCCCAAGACATTTTGAACATAAAGCATAAATGAGAAAACCATGAACATCTAAAACCCTAGCCCCAGAAGCTGAAACACCAAAAGGTTTATGGGCCCCGATGGGGGTAGTTGATACATCAACTTCCCTAGGGCATAAATTTTGCATACTTTCTTCGTTTGAGGCACTTGATACCTCATCGAAAAGGTTTAGCCAAGAAGTAAGCATTCCGAAAGACCCAACACAACACCACATTGGGCGCTTCTATGTCAAAAAAACATCGTTTAGGGCCTCAAAACGGCCCTCGAAGTTTGGGACTCGAAAAATCGTAGAAAAATTGCCAAAATGGAAATTGTATGTTGAGTGAGTGGAATAGCTGGGAGGCCACCAATGTCCACCTAGATCATTCATCCCTCCTTAGGAATAAATGGTCTTCATTACATTGAGTGCCCCCATCAAATTAGGAAACTTCTGTTGAACTTGACGCTTGGTGAGCCACTTTCCTTGGTGTAGTATTTTCCTTGCTTTGACAACCCGATAGAGTTGGATATTTTGTTGGAAGGTTCCATTAACCCATGTGTCCATGATCCGATCAATGGTTTTTTGTTCCATGCAATCATGATTGAGCTATGTAGTTTCCAAATGCTCTGCCACCTCTGATGTGTTCAGTAATGGTGGAAAATATGGTAGAAGGAGGTCCACATTGAATACTGGGTGTAATCTTGGGAAGGGAGGAATACTTAACTTATAAGAATTGTCACGCATAGCCTTGGTGATTTTGTAAGGTCCATAACGAAGCTGTTGCAACTTCCAGTGGGGTCCAGTAAGACACTCTTTCTGCAAATGCAACCAAACTTTGTCGCCTACCTGAAACTTGTGGGGAACCCGATGTTGATTATGTTGTTGCTTGTACTTATCATTGGATTTCTGCAAAACATCATGGACCTGTTGGAAGATGTGTTGAATATGTTCAATGAATTTGGTGGCCTTTTCGACCTCAGATTGAACATGGGAATATTTTTCCTGTGTGGATGCAAGGGGAAGTGCTACATCAATGGGGTCTAATGGTTGAAAACCTAGGCCCACTTGAAAAGGGTTGTGGTCGATTGAGCTATGGAGTGCTCTGTTGTAGCTATGTTGGACATAAGGAAGGATCTCATCCCATGTGTGTGGATGCTTGGAGCTTTACATGCACAAGAGATGCATGATCATCCTATTGATGACCTTTGTTTCTCCATCCGTCTGAGGGTGGAAGGCAGTGGATTTGGTAAGCTTTGTGTCCAACAACGACCAGAGGCTTGACCATAATGTATCCAAGAATTTGTTGTCCCGATATGATATGATGGTTTTTGGTAGTCTGAAGTGTACCCATACACGCTTGAAGAAGAGCTTGGTGGTGGTCTCTATTGTGATATTCTTCTTGTAGGCAGTCATAATGGCCATCTTAGAGAATCGATCAACAACCATGAATACACAGTCATTTCCATGCTTGATGGAGGGGAGACATAACATGTAGTCCATTGATATGGATTCCGAGGGCTCATAGGGAGTAGGAAGAGGGGTGTACAGTCCTTGTTTTTTAATGGTTGGCTTGATAATGGAATAGGCAGTGCAGGATATGATATACTTACTAACATTATATTGAAGCTTCGACCAATAGAAATAATTCTATAGTAATTCCATTGTCTTCTCCATGCCAAAGTGTCCTGCCACCTGAATGTAGTGGGCTTCCCAAATCATTGCCGCATGCTCGCTTGAAGGAATGCTGAGATGACCCATATGGAATAACAATCCATCCTTAAGGTGGAAGGAAACAACGATCATGCATGTTCCCAACATTTGGTAGGTCGTAGTGAAGTTGGGATCGTTTTCATAGAGTTGGGACCACCCTATAGGTCTCATACCCGCAAGAGTCAAGCACTGTGGTTAATGTTGCAAGTGGAGGTTGACTAAGGCAATCAGTGATGCGATTAGTGCTCCCTTTCCTATACTTAATGTTGAGGTGAAATTGTTGCAAGTATGTGGACTACTTTCGATGGTGGTCATTCTGCAATTTGTCTTGTGTCTGCATGAACTGCAGAGGCATGTGATCTGTATGGATGATCGTCTCCTTCCCTATAATGTAATACTTCCATTGGAAATAGGATTGTACGATGGAATACATTTCTTTGTCATAGGTGGGGTACTTACAGATGACATCTATGAGTGTCTCACTATGATAGGCCATTGGATGACTGTGCTAAGTGAGAATGAAACCAACAACATAATCAGAAGCATCAATCTCAATATCAAATGGTATTTTGTAGATCGGGTAAGGAGATCACAAGTGTTGAGCATAACCAATGTTTCAGATCATTAAAAAAATTCTGATGTGATTTTCCCCACACAAATTTTCCTTTGCAACCACTCAACTTCCTCACTTAGCTCAAAGACCATGCGATATGGGAGAACCCGATCCAGATTTATGAGCAGAACGAAAAGAATAATAGAATGAATACAATAACACAAAGATACTGAGAAAAACAACATATATCCAGTGAACAATAACTTCTATTGAATAAGTAAAATAGGCTTAAACTATAAAACTGCGGAACTGAAAACAACTTGCTCAAATGGTGGTAGCTATCTTTGAGAAGAGATGTGTCTACTATGTGAATCCGCCTAAGAAAAATTATTACAATGAGGCTCCAGAGGCATTTTTAACATTACTCATGGATGAAAAAACCCTAGACATCCAAAAACCTAACCCTAGGAGATGAAACACCAAAAGTTATGTGGGCCCCGATGGGTAAGTTGGTACCTCAACTTCTCGGGGTCGTAAATTTTGCATACGACCTCCGTTTTAGGTGCGTGATAGCCCGTTGGAAAGGTATTTTTGAGAAATACACATTATGTCATCAAACTCTGACTCTATTTATAGTTGGACTATGGTAAGCCAAAAAACATTGTTTAGGGCCCTAAAACGACCCTGGAAGTACAAAAAGATGTACTGACATGAAAACATCCAAAATAAGCCAGTTGGATTAGGTGGGAGGCCACCAATATCCACATGGACGTTGTGCAGGGTTTCAGACAACCTCAGAAGTGTAGAACCCACAATAAAAAATAATTACATAAAAACGTACTAAACTAAAAATTGTCAAGAGGAACCAGTTGGAATAGGTGGGTGGCCACCAATATCCACCTGGATCATAACCCCAATACAAATATATGATAGAAGTTGGTGAGGAATAAGAAGATCTTAAGCTCGCTGAGTGTTTTTGGGGCTGGAAAATTGTGGATGACTTGGATCTTGTCTAGATCAACATGCACACCATGCTCATCTACAATGTATCGGATGTATTGGATCTTGTTCATGCCGAAGGAGAATTTCTTTAAGTTAACATATAACTTGTTTTATCGTAGAGTGTGGAGGACCTATTGAATGTGTTGCAAGTGTTCTACCCAACTCTTGTTGAAGATGAGGATGTCATCCATATATAAAACCACAAAGGAATTGGTGAAGATCGCAAGAGGTCATCCATCAACCTCATGAAGGTGGTTGGGGCATTCGACAACCCAAAGGACATGACCAACCATTTGAAAAGACCTTATTTAGACTTGAAAGTGGTCTTCCATACATCAGTCTATTCTATGGGGATCTGGTGGTAGTCAAGCTTCAAATTAATCTTACTAAAATACTTGGTCCCCTTGAGCTGGTCTACAAGGTCATCAATTTGAGGAATTAGGTATCGATTCTTAACTGTGATTTTGTTCAGAGCTCTATAATCAATACAAAGTTGATAGGTCGAGTATTTATTCTATACGAGCACGATTGGGCTTCAATAGGGTGAGGATCTTGGTCGAATGCGCCCTTTTTGGACAAACTCTTGGATCTAACGCTTAATTTACTCATTTTCCAGGAGAGAGCACCGATACACTGGCTCGTTAGGAAAATTCCTTACTAGAGTTAGCTCAATTGAATGCTTGACCTGACAATGCAAAGTCACTGTGGTAGGTGAGGTGAAGATGTCTCGATATTTTTCCATGAGCTCATCCACTTGCTTTTGTTGTGTAGAGGAGCTTTGTGCAGAGGCGATGGATGTAGTTGCAATATTCCGTTCACTTTGAGATTGAATCATGAAGAAGACAAATTTCTCAGTCTCGGAGATGACCTTCCTGCACTTCTTAGTTGAGACCAAAGAAATTGTGGTAGGTGGAGCTACCCCTAGGATCTTGTAAAACTGCATGCTCAGAGTAACAATGACACTACGAGGTTTAGAATCATATAAAATATGACATTTCCACATATATGGCTGGCCTAAAATAAAATCACAAACTCCAAGTGGGGAAACATCACACAATACCTCATCCTTGAAGAGTTTGATGCCATAGGGCAGGGGACACTATTGGATAATGCAGAGATCTCATCCTTAGTTGAGCCACCCGATGTTGTATGGCTATGGATGTGGTTTTTTCAAAAACTCCAACCACTTCACAACCTTCGCTGAGATGAGGTTCTTTTGGCTTCCACTATCAACAATGAAATGTAGTGGAGCACCCTTCACCCACATCTGTGAGTGAAAAATGTGCTCACCTTCCTTCATCTCTTCTGGTTCATTTGGATGGATCTTGGTGGTAGTGATTGTGGCACTGGCTTTTGCATCATTGATATGCTTATTTTTGTCTGGATTTGAATCAGATTCAGAGCCTAGATCTTACTCTGAGGCTTTCATCTCGACCACCAATTATTGCTTCGAGTGACATTCATCGGTGTTGTGCTAGGGGATTTTATGGAATTTGCACCACTTTCCAGTGTCTTTCTTCATCTTCCCATTACCTTTCTTTGTTTTCAGTTTAAATTGGTTGTCCTATGATTGTCCATCCTTATTTTTTCCTTTGTTCTGTGTGTTGGGGTTGCCTTTTCTCGGCTTCTATTGTGATTCGTTCATAGATCCAAACGAAGACAACATATCGATAAGAGGATCCCAATGACAAGATGTCCATAAAATCCATTTATGTTTGGATGTACCTGTGTAGGGCACCCCGATATTTTAGAACCAGATGTCACTTGAAGTCTTTGATACCTAGCTTGGTGTGCAAGGTATGGAAGATATTTGTGAACTCCGACATTTTTTGGTCCCTCTCTTGACAGAGTGTGGTCCATCTTGTGTACTGGTCGTCGTAGTTTATAACATAGTAATATCATTCCTTGATGGCATCCATAAAAGAGTCCCAAGTGGGCTCGACCCCAAGTATTCTAGACTCCTCTATGGATTTCTTCTCACAGTAAGTCTCCCACCAATGTTTGACATGGGGGACCACCTTAAAGAGTGCAAAGGTGATCTTTTCCCTATTGGAAAAATTGTGGACATATAAATAACCTTCTAGTAGATTTAACCATTTTCCCAAAGCATATGCATCTCTCTGACCATCAAATGTAGGAATATAAAAATTAACTTGTACCTTGGAGGGGGTGGCTTCTCCAAAGTAATCGCCTAACGAAGATGCCTCTATTGTTGTCGACAATCGTCGAAGGATTTGGGAAAATTGATCCATCTTCTCATTCCTCTGTTTCATGAGGAATTTCATGAGAAACAACTTAATGGGATATCCTACTCTCTCGTCTCTATGTTCCTCCGCCATGGGAGGCCATCAGGGTTAGTGAGGATGGTCTTCCAAAGATTCGACCAGTTCGAGTCCCAATGCTTGATACCCTGACCTCGTTGGGGACATGCAAAAAAGAAATGATAAATAGTAGACCACTCTGATACCACTAATCCAGATTGATGAGGGAATGAAATGAACAAAAAAATAAGATAGAAACATAGAGATACAACAATACTGAATTTCTATTAAAGACTGAAATATGCAAAGACTGTAAAATAAAATATAGAGTGAAATGAATTTGCTAGAATGGTGGTAGCTTATCTCTGAGAAGAGATGTGAGGTCTACACACATTCGCAAGAAGATCATTATAATGAGGATCCAGAGGCATTTTAAACATAAAGAATAAATTAAAAATCCCTAAACATTTAAAATCCTAACCTCAGATGGTGAAATGCCAAAAGGTTTGTGGATCCCGATGGAGGTAGTTGATACATCAACTTCCCTAGGGAGTAACTTTTGCATACAATCTATGTTTGGAGCATTTGATGCCTCTTCCAAAAGGTCTAGTTGAGGAGCACACATCACAAATGGCCCCACGTATTCCAATAAGAATCTACTAAGTGCTGCCACATCAAAAAAGTTTCGTTTAGGGCCTCAAATTGGCCCCAAAAGTTGGGGACCCGAAAAACTGTATGAAAATTGTCAAAATGGAAATTGTATGTTGAGCCAGTGGAATAGGTGGGTGGCCACCGATGTCCATCTAGATCAAAATTATATGAAGGAAATTAATCCTCTATATTGATTTAAATGGTGAGATACCACAAATTATCAAGTGAAATGAATTTAGCAATAACGTAGTGAAAACAAATTTTAAAACATATATTATAAATTGAAGTCGTGTACTTTGCTTGGTTATGTGTGATTTATCTATTATTATTTGCACATTAAAACAATTAAAATATTAATATATATAAAATGTGAAAAACATGTTCAATTTGGAGTTGACACGTGTCCCTCCTAAAAGAATAATATAATATTAAGTAAATAAAAAACTATGTGGTGAAAACAATAACATTAAATATTAAGTGAACTTGTGTTGAGATATTCTTGGAGAAAGTTTTAAGAGAACTATCTTAGTTATGCTCTTTGATTTAGATAAATTAATTGCATTGATTTAATGGAAAAAATATGCATTGATTTAAGTGATGATACAATAAAAAATGATTTAACATAATCAAGTAGTTGTATTCATTTTAACAATGATATGACATAAAACAATAGGGTGCATTCATTATTTTCAGTGATAATTATATAATGATGATGATGATGATGATTAACGTCCACTAAGACCTAATTGGTCTATCAGACCTTAAGAGTGTAAGTGATTACTTATGATTCTTTAGAATTTTGTTTCTGTGCTCGAAAAGCATTAAGAGAAGCTTTCCAAGATCACCATACTTCTATTGAGTTAAGAGGTTAGGAAGGTTGGTAGTGTGATCAATATTTTGAAAATGACATCTAATATGGCTATAGGCTAGACAATCTAGGAGAAAGTGTTTTTCATCTTCAACCTTCTTAGTGTCACAAAGGTGACACACTCTTTCATCCCATGGCATTTCAGGAATTGAACAACGCCCAGTTTCACTATGGATCTCATGAGAATTTGTTCGTATCTTAGCAATGCTTATTTTTTTCTTTACACTTGGCAAAACAGATAGATAATTTTGATCTTCTAGATTAGGGCTGATTACATCTTTATAATACCTTAATTTTCTTTTTTCCTCTAACTTTTTATCACACCACATTTTTTCCTTAAATTTTGATTTGACGTTTTTTTTAATAGTATCTTTATTCTGCAAAATGGTTTCTTCCATGATTCCCCAATAG
>ML783151.1:52322-66120 GCA_009831015.1 Picea engelmannii | reverse complement strand
TGTTCTTATACATTAGGTATCTAGTCATAGCCATGCTCTCAATGGGGGAGAGGCTTGTTTCTACGAGGAGGATGGGATAGGGCGTATTTCCTTTAATTTTGAGATTATAGGTTATAAAATTCTTTTGTATTTTCTCTATCTTTATCCGAGATTCACGAGAGATACTACAACCCCAAACTTCACATCCATAAAGAGTAATAGGTGTAACAAGAGTCTCAAAGATGAGTTTCTTCTTATCCCAACTCCAAAGATCAGCTGATTTACATTTGTTTCAGTGATAATACTATGAAAAATTAATCATAATTGAAGAAATGATACCAAAGAAATCAATCCTCTATATTGATTTCAACTGTGAGATACAACAAATCATCAAGTGAAAAATGAATTTAGCAATAGCTTGTGAAAACAAATTTCAAAACATATATTATAAGTTGAAGTGATGTACCTTGTTTGGTTATGTGTGATTTATCTATTAGTATTTGCACATTAAAATAATTATAATATTAAGATATATAAAATGTGAAAAATGTGTTCAACAAAGAAATATTGAAATTAGTAATTTACTACATTCTTATTATTATCACATTTTTCATCATTATACATTGTTATTTTTTTTATATTCAGGGTATTCCTGAGTTAACTCATTCACTATACTTTTGATTCATCCTCTCTATTCTCAACAAACTGATGTAATGTGAATAAATTTCTCACTATACTTTTGATTCATCCTCTCTATATTATCAACAAATTGATGTAATTTGAATAAATTTCAAATGATGAAATAGATGGATCAAATTTTTTGTGCAAACCTTTAACATTTCTTCAAGTTTTGCACTCTATAAAAAGTTTACACCCAGATATTTGATCCCTCTCCGTGCTTGATAAATCCAAAGGTTAAGATATATTTGTGCTTGATAAATCCAAAGGTTAAGATATATCTATGCTTTAACATTCACTGAGTTCAAAATTTATAATTAAAATGATATTTAAAAAATTAATAATTAGCCTCGGATGGGGTGACATGAGGCACTCCGGTGACACTAGGCTTAGCACTAAGCCCGGGCATAAATGTCGATGGCCGTCACACACAAGTCTGCATTTACGATGGTGAACGGCCATAGCTGCAGTTATATGACGGAGGGACTCCTCCCTCGCGCGACCATTTACGCCCACAACACACTCAGCATGACAGGGGTTAAGGGAGGACAAGTGACTTCGGCCTCTGGTTATTTGCTTTCTTTTGTGCCCTGACAGAGCAGGAATGCTCCTGCTTCGGCTCTTCTCTTCGCTTGGACGCTCTGGTGCAGTCCTGCGCCCCTCTCGTCCTGGCTCACTCCCTTCTCGTTGCATTTTGGTAAGGATTTTCCTGGCATTTTGCTTCTTTGTGTGTCGGGACAGAGTCGGTCTGCTCTTGCTCTGTACCTACAACCACTCTCGTCCGGGCTTATTAGCTTCTCACAGCAACTGCTCTGCACATTCATACATTCCCCAGATACTATGGCTAGAAAGCGAGGCAGGCCTCGCCGTGGCTCGGCCTGGAATGCCCATAAGGCGCAGCGGCAACGGAAAGAGAAATTGGAACGTGCTCTGGAATTGGCGACCTCCATTCTTCGGAAGAAGGCTCGGGCTGAGAAATTGGCGCTGCTCGCCACCATTGCAGAGTCGGGAGCCAGCTGTAGTAGAGAAGCCACGACAATTAAGCCGGGAGATAGGCAGGAGGCTAGGGCTGAGGACGCGTTTCCCACCTGTTTCGTGGAGGAAGATTCGTTTATGGAGGACCTGTCGACTGCAGAGGAGCCCCGCGCCATAGAGGCGACTCACCGGGATGAAAGCAGACCCAATTTGGCTCAGGAAGACGATATCCCCGACTGCATTGTTGAAGAAATTCCCTGGCCGGGTGACTACAGCCCCACCAGCCATGACATGCAGGCAACCGGAGCAGAGGTGAATGCGGATAACAATCGCTCGACGAGGAAGGCTGCAGGGGATGATGCGGAGCAGATGGAGTTCGATGCAATTGGAGCGACAGTGGAATTGAGGAATGTTCCCCTCAGCGACGTGGGTGGCGGTTTGCATGGCTCTCTCCTCCGTGCAAAGCATCTGGCTCTGGTGTTCGAACTCCGAGGCCACATGGCAGACCTGGAGCATAGGGCCCTTCTCATGGGCCAGCACCTGGACTTGCTCCTAGACGCGTATTCTAATGTTCCAGCTCAGCGGAAGTGCCCCCTCTACGCGCAGGCATTTTCCATCCCGACTGGGTCCACATGGCAGACTGGCAAGGGCGACAGGTCACTGGGTACCTAGGTTTTTTATGCTTTCTTGGTTCTTAGTCTTATCGTGTTACTGTTTTATGCTCATTTGGACTATAGACATCTATCCTGGTTTCCTCCGGGTAGGACAAATGCTACTTTCTTTCCTATTTTATCATGCAACTGTTATATGCTCTCCACTTATGCTGGTTTCCGGTAATTGGCAGCATTTTTGGTAACTTAGACCTATACCACTGTATATCTTGTCAAAGTTTTTTTGATAATCTAATATAGCAGGTTCCACTTTAAAAAAAAAAAAAAAAAAAAAATTAATAATTAAAAATATTTTTAATTCATTTTTAATTAAAAAAAATAATTAATTTATTTAAAATTATAATTTTGATAAAGATTATTTCATTATGATTCCAATTTCCAAGTACCTCCTCTACTCCAAGGTCTAAACGTAAGCATCACGAAATCATTGATCTCGATAAATACAAATATAAAATATTTAATTTTTTTTATTTAAAATTGAAATAGAGATATAATATATTTTTCCTTTAATACATAATATTTATATAAAATTTAAATTAATATAAAAGAAAATAAAATTATTAAACGAATAAAATTTAGATAATAAGCATCGGGATTAACCTGTGACTTGAGAAACCGCGCTTCAGGGGCTTCTAAGCCGTCAAAATTACCCGGGGATCACACCCGGCCTGAGCCACACCAACCCTTAACATGGTTGGATTTTTTGTCCCCGCAGGTTTCGAACCGGTGACTTTTCAACACGGAGTGGCTTAACAACACACTCTGTTACCGACTGTCCTACACCTCGAGGACAAAATTTAGATAATAATTATTAATATATATAATATTTAATTTAATAAATTACAATAAAAAATGCTATCGGTTTATTTTATGGTTCTCTATTGATGCATGAATGTGTTGATGCACACAACTTTGTCATGATGATTGTTGTTTCTCTATATAATGTGGATGGTGATATACAACATACAACAAATCTAGGAATTTGTTCTTTTTTCTTCAAATCTGCACACTTTGTGCCTTTGAGTCAATAACCTCCTTAGCTTCTTGATTATGCTTCTTGGTTATGTCCTTCTGTAGACTCTGCTTCTGCTTCAATTTCAGATTCGGCAATAACTTCTTTGCTATCCTCCATGGGCCCATCTTTCGTACTAAGAGACACATCATGTAATGTGATTTTCTTTTTCTTGTACCACAACTTCAAAAACTTCTTTTGCACATTAATATTAATGGTACCCATTGATTCTATCAAATGATATCCCAAAACAATATCCAAATCATCCATATCTGTAGCATGAAAATATGAATGCAACACATATTTATCCATAGTGATCTTCAAATCTTTAAAAATTTGAACATGTTTATCAACAACATGTGTGTTGTGAATATTCTTTGCAGGAACTTGCAATTTATTAAACAATTGAACAGTGATAAAATTGTGCTTAAAACTAGGGTTAATAGAAACAATAACATTTTCTTTATGAATACAACCATGAACCTGTAATATATATTTAGGTTGAAAATTACACTTTACTTTCATATAAAAATATTACATAGTTGATGATGAAAAAGATACTTATATTTATACTTTCAAATAAAAAAACATTATACTACTAAAAAAAAATAACTTATATAATATTTTTTAAAGTTAAATTAAATCAATCAATCAAATAAAAAATATTATACTTAAATTAGATTAAATCAATTAAACAAATTAAAAACGTTATACTTAAATTAGATTAAATCAATTAAACAAATTAATAAAAAAATATAAAATCACTAAATTCAAATTATACAAATTAGATTAAATCAATTAAACAAATTAATAATAAAAAAAATCGATTCACTGAATTCAACCATAAATTTGAGTATTTTATATAGTTGGCTAAGATTGTCAATAAAAAAATATTTTATATTTAAATTTATACAGGATAAATTTTAAATTTAATATAATAATAATATATTATAGTTTAAAATATTAAAAAAAAACATCATAATTATAAATATATATTTTTTAAAACTTAATTTTAATTTTATAAATATGACCTAGTTTATCATTAAAATTAAATAATAATATTTTTTAAATAAATTAATAATATATTTTTTAAATAAAAAATACTACAAATATAATATTATTAAAGAAATAAAATTAAATCAATTAAACAAATTAATTAAAAAAAATATAGAATCAATAAATTCAATCATAAATTAGGGTATTTTATATGGTTGGTTAAGATTGTTAATAAAAAAATATTTAAATTTATAAAGGATAAATTTTTAATTTAAAAAGATGATGATGATGTACTAAGATCGAATTGGTCTATTGAATTTTAAAAGAATAAATAATTAGTTGTAATTTTTTAGAATTTTGTTTGTGTTCTCTAAAAACATTAAAATAAACTTTCCAAGATCAAAAATTTTTAATTTAAAATAATAAAATAAAAAAACATCAAAATTATAAATATATATTTTTTATAAATCTTAATTTTAATTTTAAAAATATAACATAGTTTACCATTAAAATTAATTAAAATTAATTAATAATAGTTTTAAAATAAATCAATAATATGTTTTTTAAATAAAAAATAATAGAAATATAATATAATTAAAGAAATGTATTACTTTTATATTATATCTTTTATTTTTATAGATCTACAAAATGTTCAAAATCAAACTTGAAGGATAAGCTTAAATAAAATAATAAATGTATAATTCTATAAAATATAAAAATAAATATTTATTTAATTTTAAATAAAATTATAATTTTTCATATAATAATAAATAATTATTGATATTTTAAGAAAACATTTAAACTAATAAATGTAGAAATCTATAAAATACAACAATAAATATTTATTTGATTTTCAATTTTATAATAAACTTAAGTTGTTAATTGGGTTTAATTAGAATGATTGGGATGAGTGATTGTGACATGTTGAATTTTTAAGAAAAAATTTAAATTAATATGTTTAGGCAGCACCAAACCTTAACAAGACTCAGCTAGCCTAAGTTGAAATTTAAACTAATAAAATTATAAATATTAATTTTTCATTTTATAATAATTAAATAATTAAAATTTTAAAATTTTAAATTTTAAAATATTATAAAATATTAAAATACATATATCAACAAATTTGATATAAAATATTAAAATACATATATCAACAAATTTGATATAAAACATAAATAGATAAATAAATTAACTCATAAGAAAATTCAAATGTATTCTACAATGTATTATCTTAATTATATAATGCCTCATCTTAATGTAAATTTTTTTAGATAAAGAACTAATTATCTTACATTATTGAAATAGAAAATTTACAACAAAACTTCACTATTATTGGCCTGCCACTAGGGAAACTAGACCAACAACTTTGAAAAAGTCTATCGATCCAAATTGTTTGCTTCAAGTTTTGTATCCAAAAATAAAATAGCATCCTGATAAATTGTGATCCAATGTCTATCTATTCTAGGATTATCTTTTGCTGGACTATAAACAAAACTAGCAAAAAAATACTGAGAATGGGGCATTTAAGACATATGAGGGTGAGGGGGACTACGTGACCCCTCTGGGATGTCCATAACATAAAAGGATAACACATTGCTATGTTGGATGTCTCCTTAGTGTGCTTACATGTGAGATCTTGTTGTTGGTTGACTACTTTCTAGAGCATCCTCGACATCAATGTGAGCTCGAAGACTCTGGATCTGGAGTTGCATGTCCTAGATTTGATCTTGTAGTATCTGCTTCTCTTCATCACTGTTGAGAAGATTGCAGCCCATAAAAATTTTAATATGTGATTACAAGTCAATGGTTTTATGATACTTGGTGTCATGGGCTCAAGAATCTCTCATATCTGACACCCAATCTCCAATGTCGGCGTCCAACTCTCAATCGTGAATGGAAGCTCTCTCTTCTATGGTCGCAGCTTCAACTAACTCCAAGTGTTGTTGAATCTGCGAAGGGGTGGGTCTTCTAAACTCTTTCTCCCTCTACCTCTTACGCAGAGAGCATGAATTGAGGGCTAGGAAGCTCCAAGCTTCTAGTGCTCAAGGAGGTTGATTCGAGAGGAATACAACTACCTTCTCTGTAATACCTGGCATAGCCACGAGACAAAGGCATGGCGGATGGATAATCCTGGAAAACTGACTCGAACCCAAAATTGGTAAGGAGTGTTGGAAAACTACCAAAGAGAGATACTTTGTCTATCTTATCGCAATTCCCATCTCTATAATGACCTGCTTCTTGAGTTTTTCTACTGAAATAGACTAGCGCCATGGCTCTGCCATTGAAACACATGATAGCTCACGGTCTCGAGTACTAGACCTCACCTTATTGCAAAATCATGAGGTGCATTCACCACCCTCTGTTGTAATGGTTCCCTGTTATTGTATTGCATATCATAAATATGAGATAATGCTTGTGGAAGGTGGAGATATTAACCCAAATTCATCCACTTCCTTCCCACAAGCCACACTTCATAACGGTGTCAAGGATGGTATAGGTGTTAGGTGGAAGGGCATGTCAGTGGCCACTCAGTTGTAGTCAATTGTCTTAAAGACGACGAGAGCCTCCTCCTCTCATGTATCACCTTAATGTAAATTATTCTTTTAAAAATGTATTTTATGATAAAATTTATGAAAACAAGTTAAGTGGTTGTAGCCCAATTCATTAGGGTGGGGAGTTTTCCCCTCCCCACCCAGGTTCGAGTCTCCTATGTTTTTCCAATTTCAAGGGGAATTATTGTGGATATAGTGTGAACCACAAAGGAAAAAATAAATTATAAAAACAAAATCCTTATAAATTTATTAAAAAAAAAACTAGATGTAATGGTTATAGAATTACATCATACATACTTGTAAGTTATATGTATTTAAAAAAAAAACATATTACTTTATTTTAAGATTAATTATTATATTTTAATTACCTTACATTATTTCTATATTTTTTTTTCAAACTATACGACATTTATTTTAAGATTAATTATTATATTTTAATTACCTTACATTAATTCTATTTTTTTTTTCAAACTATACGACATTAATGTCTATTTTATTATTAAAAAAAAAAACTATTTAATATTTATAAAATTAATTTAATTATTTAAATAAATTAATCATACATTAACTTTATAATCAAAATATAATTGAAGTTTAAGTTGTCATGGGAGTCCTTACGCTAGCGGTGTGAATCCCTAACTCAACTCTTTGTTTGTTAACGAAGCCTTTAGCCTACTTCTCATTTGTAATTTAGGATTTACAGAATTCACAAGATGCCCTTGTTTAAAGAAATAATATTGTAATCAATATCCATCGTGTGCCCCCTCTAGCACGCACCCTCTCTCTTTGTTTTAAGATCGACCATGGATTTAGCCTCTTGAGGGGGGTTCCAGAGTTTGAAGCATAGGTCCTTAGCCCCCTCCAGACTTTGAAGCATAGGTCCTTTGATCGATGGTCTCTTGTTTTGGAAAGTCTACTCAAAACTAACCATCCAAATTTGTGAAACTACTAGAGAAAATTCCTAAGGTGAAACTTCCTCGAGCGCCTTCAAGACACACCGCTCTTTGTTGTTGGTATTATATTTTGTCGTATAAAAGCCACCTTATGTACATTCCTTTTAATCCATTTCCCTCCATTTTTGGTATTTTATGTATCCATTTTCACTAAATAAAGACTCAATAAAGGAGTATAAGGTAATTTAATGTTTTTTTTTTTTTCATTTAAATTTTTTAATTTTTTATTATCAATTACCAGAAAAAATGTGTTCCTATAAACCGTTGTTTAATAGCATGGTTGCATAGTGATTTGAAAAAGATGGACACATAAA
Source organism: Picea engelmannii (assembly GCA_009831015.1). NCBI lineage: Eukaryota > Viridiplantae > Streptophyta > Pinopsida > Pinales > Pinaceae > Picea > Picea engelmannii. The sequence goes on along the minus strand of ML783151.1, from coordinate 57,990 downwards.
TTTCCTACAGTCAATATTTACACGCAAATTATTAATCGATGAAGACAAATCAAGAGATTATGCGACATGGGTTTTGAGCATAATATGCCCAAATAGGAAACATGTGAGAAGATTTCTCAAAAAGTGCATGATGATGGATCTATGTGCGTTTCTTCAGAGAGGATTCTCCTAGATTTTATGTTGCGGCCATTTTTCAAATCACTCATGCCAAATGGAATGACCCAAATAAAATAAGAATTAGTTTGCTGAGTCATCAATTTCTGAGAGATATTTGAGTCTAAATGGTTGTGTTTCATTTTGTATAAATTCCCCAATGCTAGACTGTAAGGGAATTCGAATTTGTACACAAAAAACTCTGAATTACAAATTATAGTAACCTTTTTATTAATAAAGTGGTATGAGTTCTTTCAGTTTCGAATCTCCATTGTGCATGTTCCAGGCCTAGAGGGCCTTCTTGTCTGGTCATGTTACATTAATCTTGTAGATTTTGTGCATAATCTTTATTTGTCTGCAATTTTTTCACTAGTAAATATTCAATTTCTCTTAATTTTTATTTTCTTTCTATCCATTAAAGTTTAACAGTAGGTTTTATAAATTCAAAACTAGATTTCAATGAATGCCTTAATTAGATCTCATTTTCAGTCACTTTGCTTTATACATAGTCAAGGATGAGTTTGTCTTCAAGTGATAATTGAAAAACGTCTTTTAAGTATTACTATAAGTTTCCTTAATCATTGAGTTAAGAGGAAACAATGTAGTCAATTTTCCACAATACACAGAGTACTATTGCAGAGAGCCACCACTTGTTGGGTCATTTAACTTCACAGTTATCTGAGTATTGTTGTAAATAATTTTACACTTTACAACCAACATTTCCACCATTGAAACTGTGACAGCTATAACTCATCACATGTGGAGGAAAATACACTCTACAATATGATTTTCAACCAATGAGACTATGATAGTTAGAATGAAGGAATTTAGCATTTTTTAATCTTTTTCTTTGTTTTTTTAGATGTATAAATATTCTTTTGAAAGTTCATGGTCAAACTGAGTCTTGTAGCAAATATGTGTTCATTCTTTTGAAACAATTTCCCTTTGTGACCTAATTTTCCACCATTGATGCTATGAACATTTGAAGAATTGAATTTCCTTCTCAATTTGCATTTTGAAGCTAATTCCCTCACATACAGTGATTGTACCTCACAAGTTTACATACTTTTGGATTGATAATTTAATGTCCTAATTTATGCGAGTAAAAAATACCAACACTTGTCCTAAGAAAAAGGGGTCTCATTGGACAATTGACTAATATCTAGCCCTCTCCTCAAGCCATGGTGATTTGATTGCAAAAAAACTAGAAGGTGTTTATTAAAGGGAAAATGAGCCATTTTTTTTTATGTGGAAGAGGCTTTTATGCCTTCCTATTTGATACCAATGAGGACAGAGATCTAATATTTCAAAATGGGCCCTATTTCTTCGAATCTTGAGGCATGCATCTGAATAGATAAAACCCATATTTCAACCCAAAGAATGATGCACCATGTGCATTCCCTATGTGAGTGTGTCTCTCCCATCTTCCTTTTCATTGTTGGAGTAATGATACCTTCAAAATCATTGGGAATTCATTAGGGTGATATATAGACATGGTAGAACCAAATGAAAACATGTATTCCTATGTGCAAATATGCATTGAGGTCGACCATGAAAGAGGCATGCATGAGGCCATTATGTTATCTCTGGACAATTAGTAGCATGAATATCCCTTAGATTATGAACATGTCCTTTTTAAATGAAAATTATGCCATGAATATGCGCACTTTGCAAAACATTGCAAGAGAAACACCTAGATAAATCAATCGACATAAGAGAAAGAGCGTAAATGGCACCATGAAGAAGAAAATGGGGTCGAACACCAATATTAAAGCTAGTTATCAAGATTCAGGGTTAGGGATTTATTTCCTTCTGGGTCAAAATATCCTTGGGTAGAGAACCCATTGAAAGGAAACCCTTCATATCGAAAAATAAAGCACCCAAAGGTATAGGGCGCAGAAAAAAATGGTAGCCAACAAGCGTACTCCAATAGATTCAAAGTCTTATACCTAGAAGAAAAAATCTCAAGTGTAGAAATCCTGATAAATCCTCAATCAACTTCAAGAGTAACAACTACAGTAATAATGGAGTCACCTTTAGTCCAAATTCCAAAGATTCCCCTTGAAGAAGAGGGAGATCAAGCCTTAAGGACAAGGGAAGAGATTTAGAACTCAATGGAGTTGGAAATAGTCTCTCTAGACCGTAGATCAAAGGAGAAATATAAAGTATAGTTTGAAGTTGAATAAAGAGAGGAGGGAGACTCTAAGGAAAAACTCTCCAAGAAACCAGGAAGGGATTAGTGAAAGTCAAGACAGAGGAAGTATCTAATAGAGATAGGATGTTAGGAACCCATCGAATGATAGATAAATCTTTAAGAGGGGGAATAAAGTCCACAAGAACTCTGATAAGCCATGTTCCTCATAGAAGTAGTTGAACAAAACTCTCTTCTAAATAATCATATTTGTCTCTTGGAACTATAGAGGATTAGGTAGTACAAATAAGAAAGTAGCCTTAAGACACCTCATAAGAGAAGAAAAGCTTACCTTTATTCTTCTCCCGGAGGACAAAACTCTCTTCTAAATAATCATATTTTTCTCTTGGAACTATAGAGGACTAGGTAGTACAAATAAGAAAGCAGCCTTAAGACACCTCATAAGAGAAGAAAAACTTACCTTTCTTCTTATCCAGGAGACTAAAATGGAGGACACTCAATCTTTGAATATTTCGAAAAAATAATGGCATTCAAAGTGAAGGATTAAGGGGAGCCTCGACAGGCCTGTGTACCCTCTCGAACAATCAGGGGTGGAATTTGGAATTTTCTTTTGAAACTGGACATTGGGTATTAACAAGCCTTTCAAATCATCAAACTAGTAAGAAAATAAATATTTTCAGTCTATACATGTATGTATCATATATGGAAAAATATTATTGTTGGAAAGATCTTTTAAAGTTGAAGTATATAGAGCACATAAAATATAGTATCCTTGCAGGGGAATTCAACGTGATCCTGCATAATAAAGAAAAGCGTGAGGGTGGTATAGTAAGGGACTCTTTCTGAGACAAGTTGGAGGATTTGATAAGGAGGGCGGTATAGTAAGGGACTCTTTTTGAGGCAAGTTAGAGGATTTGATAAGGGAATGGGAAACAGTAGACATTAAGATGGACAAAAGGAAATATACGTGGAAAAATAGAAGAACAGGTTCAGGACACATAGTCGCTAGGATAGACATATTTATAGTGTACAACTAATTTCTCCTTCAGGATTTCATAATAAATTCAAGGATCATTGCGTCAACTATCTATGACCAAAAACTAATAGCTCTTCATTTATAGGACTCTCGAGACTTCAATCCTCTATTATTTAAATTCAATCCTATTAGGTTACAAGAACATGAAGTTTGGGATATAGTTGTGACTGCTTGGATATTATGGATTTCAGGCACCCCTTCTTTTATTTGGGAACAAAAGATAAAAAAAAATCAAAAGAGCCTTCAAAGATTGGGTCAAAACTTCATGATCATCTCCATTTAGTGACATAGATTCATTAAAATCCTAGCTTGAGGAAACTCAAAAAAAAATGGAGGATGCAATGATCACTATATATATCCAAGCAACTGAAACACACATTCAACAGAAAATGAATAAATCCATCAGGAATTAGGACGAGACTTGGAGGTTAAAGTCAAGAAGCACATGGTTGAAGGCAGGAGATCGAAAAAAAAAAACATTTTTCCACAAGCAAGTCAAAGCAAGTTAGGTTTGAAATAATGTGAAAGAAATCATGCAAGAGGAAAACACCAAAATTTCATATTTCGAAGAGTTGAAGAGGGTGGCCACGTCACATTTTGGAAATCTTTTCTTTGAACAAGAGAAGCTAGACCCTTAAGCTATAGCAATCATGCTAAGGAATATCCCTCCAAGTATATCATAGGAATACAATGAAGAGTTGGTGAAACCCATTGAGGAAGAGGAGATATTCAACTCTATTTGGGATTTAGAGATCGATAAGGCCCCTGGGCCTAATGGTTTCTCTATATCCTTTTATAGATCATTTTGGATCCTGACAAAAATGGATTTAAAATGAATGTTGCATTTTTTGCAAAGGGTTGGAAAAGTTGGAGGCAATACTAACTCCTTGTTTCTTGTATTGATTCCAAAAGAGACCAATCCTTCTTCCTTTTCTAGGTTTTACCCATCTCCCTTTGTAAACAAAAGTCATTGCAACCAGACTCAAAAAAGTTCTTCAGAAGGGTTTATGCAACATAGACACATCATGGAAAACATAATATCGGTTCAAGAATCCATACACACTCAAGCAAAGAGAACAAAGAGAAAGGGATGGTCATAAAATTAGATATGGCTAATGCCTTCAATCAAGTAAGACATGCATATTTATTTGATGTCATGAAGAAATTTGGGTTTGTTATTCTTTTATCAAATGGATTTCCTATTGCCTTAATGCTCCCTCGATTGATCATTTGGTCAACAAGTGGCCATCTTCTTTCTTGTAGGGAAGCCATGGACTGTGACAAGGATGCCCCTTGTCCCCAATTTCGTACATTATCATGGTTGATTCATTGAGTAGGAAGCTAGAGTCATAAATAATTGCAGGAAATATCCAAGGTATTAAAATTATTTATGGAGCTAAATGCTTGAACCACTACAAAATTAAATTTACTGATGGCATGCTTTTACTAAGAGGATATTTGACCATTATAGCATCTAGATTTAAAAGGGTGTTGGACCTATTCACAAGTGTTTCTATAGGGCTAATTAATCATCAAAAGAGTCAAGTTCTAGGGTGAAATGTGTAGAAATTTCGATACAAATTAATGTATTCTTGCGATTCTCCTGATCTAACAAGTTCTGCTATTGTTAAATACAGAATCGCTTCTACTATTAATTTTGCGGAAGAAATTAAACCATGATCACAACCACAATGCACAAAGTGAAATATCAATAACACACAACACAAAAGTTTTACCGGGAAAGCGTAAAGCTAAAAACCCCATTATCATATATTATGTATATCATGAATCATGAAACAATCTCATACAAAACTCTAATCCAAGAGCTCTCAGTACAATACAATCGTCTCACACTGTCATACACAAATTAGAAAATACATGCGCCAATTTCCATGTCCAGACAACCTGCCTCCTCTGCACAAACTCTGCAATCCGAATTCTCACAATGAATCGAATGAATACAATTGCCTCGTTTGTACATGCTCATAAGCATATTCACTGCATGTGTGAAAAAATCACAATTGATAGCCAACTGTCCCTTTCACCTGTTATCTCAACTAGTGTCCATTGGAATGACATGCATGTATTTAACCGTGGCAAGTCTTCAGTTGCATGTGAGTTAACTGATTGTGAATTAATGAATAGTTAATTCACTGAACTTGCACTAATACAACTAAGCTTAAATCACTTAACTACACTTGTAATTCTGTTACAATTCCAAATCACTCAGTTATGAATGAGATAATAGATTAATATTTATTGTCTAATTTAATTAAGGGAAAAGTAAATTAGACACATGTTTCTTGTTGACTTTTCAACACTCCCTC
>ML783150.1:1047166-1115232 GCA_009831015.1 Picea engelmannii | reverse complement strand
GTTCAAGTGCTATTTCTGTTGCTATTTCGTATATCATTTCTGTGTATTGTGAAGATTATGCTGGATATTTCACTGTTATTCTGTTATTTCTAGCATTTCGTTTCTGTTCTGCATATTTTATATATCTGGTATCTTGCACATTAAGATTGGAAGTATGGACCAAGTGGGAGAATGTAAGCTCCCTTAACCGTATTGAACTACTGTCAACCAACAGGAACCGTATTGAACTGCCGTAAACCAACCAGAACCGTATTCAACTGTCACAGCTCATTCAAAAACCAACAGGATGTAATTGTTTTCTTGTTGGGAGCTTCTGGAATGGTCCATTACTCCATCTAGGGTTCTCTACCTAGATATGTGGAATAGTTAACACATAGCCAACAAAATCTTGATGGAAGCTTGGCTATAAAGACTTCTGTTTGGTCCCCAAGCTTGCTTAATTCAATCAATTCCCTTCAGTGTTACACCATCAGTGAGCAGAGATTGGAAGTGCCATACTGAAAGCAAAACTACTGTGGAACTGGGAAAACTTCTACAACAATTAGTCAAACTCAAGCAACATCAATGGCCAGAGGTATGATCCGTTTGGCATCTAAATTTCGATTCTTTTAAAGAGTTTTTATTCCGCATATTTTAGAATCGAGTTAAAACTAACAATGTCCACACCTGCAATAACATGGTACCGTCAATATAAACATGCATAATGTAAATGCATGTTACATGAAAAGAAAACATTTTTTTTCTTTAAAAAATGAGAGAATAAAAGAAGAAAAGAGAAACGGTGTGTTAAAAAAATAAAGCATGAAATATTGTTTTTGTAATGTAATTGAAAAAAAAAGAGACAAAGAGGAGAAGCCAACATTGCGTTTGGGGAAGATGAAGAGTTGGGGATGCCCGTCCTTCTAGCTTACCCCCCAATTGATCTATTTTCCTATTTACACCTATAGCTCAAAGGAAGAATGGTTATTTGGCTAAGAGTGAAACAAATTGTTGTCCAAATTCCAACTGAAGATTGAGAATGTACACAAGATCTTGAGGATATCGTAACCTACACATTGCCAAGAAATAAAGAATCTACCCAAAGCTAATTGAATTCCAATTATTTCATTTGGGTTTCCAGGGTAAATACTGAGTTTTTGTGTGGCGAATTTCTCTATTGTTGTGTTATTTTGTACTTACAAGTTTTAAATTGTCCCTCTATATTTTAAATGGTTGTTGTGTTTACTTATTGAGCTGAGAATTCACTCCCAATTATATTATTGGGGATTTTCTTCATAATTTCACTCCCCACAAGTAAAATAATAACTCCAATGGATCTTTATTCTTTTCCTTTCATCCATTTCAAACATTAGAAATCTATGGCTACTATCATAGAGATGTTGCATTTCTTTAGGAATTTTCTAATGTGTTCATGTTTTAAACTATTTCATTGTTGGAGTCATTTTGAAGGGATTCCTCCTTCACTAATTACAACAAGAAGAAGTTTTGTTTATCTCTAAGCTTGCCTAGACATTTTATTGTGTTCATATGCTACCTCTATGTTCACATGAGCATTGTACTAGGAACACAACACTGAGAGAAGGTGGCATGTGGGTTTCCTAGGGCCATAGGTGGGTCGTATGTTGCCTCTAGCTGACAAGAATTTCAAAATTCACTAGACATCCTTGAACTTGATCTTTTTTGGAGTTTTATGGTTGAGTGTGAGTTTTTCATGCTAAAAAATGAAGAAAAGATTAATTTTTTTTATTTTTTCTCTTTCCATGCATTGGAATTTAGTGGTTCAAGTCCATTTCACATTCTTTCATGTGAGATTCACACTTATAACTTGAACTATTACCTTGTCATATGATTTAGTGCATGAGCTTGATGATATTTGGAAATGATTTTGGTCTCAGGACAAACATGGATCACCTTTCTCTTTTAATATTGTTTAACATGGTGAGTGTACATGGAGTATTGGTTATCTTCTATTTTCATTAAGAAGTGATGTTTCCAACTTTGTTCAAGAAGAATCCTCACATGAATGGTGGATTGTCCAAACTGTACAAGGTTCCATGTTGGTGAGGCAGACAAGTTATGAACCGTCCATTTACAGATCATATGGTATTAAATCCCAAGTTTGAATATACTTGGTGAGACCTATATGGTAAGTACTCATAGTGAGTATAGGAGAAGTAGACAAGAATTTTTGTTGGGCCTTCAAAGAAGCAAAGCACCAATAATAGCAGGGGTTCATCTTGGAGAAGATTAAGAAGAATATCCTAGAGTAAGGTTGGATCGATTAGAGAAAATCATTTCCACACTTACAATGATGGTAACACAACTACCAATAGTTAAGGGGATGGAAACACCTTCAACAAAGACTGAACATCAATAACAAAAGGCTAGCCTGGAAGAGTTCAAGAGAAAGGAGAAACATGAGTCAAAGATTAGGACTAAGACAAAGATGGGAGAATACAACTATAACAAAATGTCAGTTCCTTTCCATGTAGATCCCAAGGTGGAGATCAAGCCTTATGTTGGAGAAATTGATTCCATCAAATTGAACCAATGACTAATAGATGGAACTGTAATTCGGTGTACAAAAAATTATTAGAAAGAAGATGATTGTATTCACCAAACTAAAGCTTGAAGGCCATGCTTTGGCATGGTGGGAGAGTGATGAAGCAGGTAGGTCACTAGAAAATGAACCATCGATGACCGATTGGGAGGTGTTCAAGGACATGATTAAAGCCTAATTTTACCCAATTGGATATGACTAGAAACAATAGATTGTGTGACACTACTTTAGGAAAATGCAAGGGTAGTCAGTCCAGGAATTCACTACATAATTAAGGAAGAGAGCATTACAACTAGGTGTCTGTAACACCCTATTTCCCCCCATGATTGTAATTATGCTAAGACTTCATATAAGGGCATTACAGAGCCCTGAGGAGTTGTGAATGAGTTCTCATAGAGAACCAAAAAGAACACAATGAGTTCGATATGAATCATGGTTGGATGAAGCAGTGGGGAGGAGAGTCACACATTTTTCTCTGAGAAACAGAGTAGTTGGGAACTTTTCATGAAGAAAATAGAAATATTTCCCAAAATTAATTGTCACCCTGGAATTGAGAAGACCTAGATCAATATTGGAGCAACATAGGGTCGTGACTTGGTGCTTACTAGAAAGAAACATGCATTGGTAAGGGGAAGTCACTGAGGGATTGTTTAGTAGAGAAGGGAATCCCTTGTGCAAAGGAAATCCATTTGGGAATGTTCTTGATAAACCCGTGGAGGTCCTGAGCTTAGTGGGAAGAGGGAAACTTTTGTTGTGGCCAGTTGAGAGGAGGAGAGTAACCTCCCTGGACAATTAATTTGGCTAGACCGACAACTTAATCAATACCCTTGTGATATCATGGCTTGGCATAGGGGTGGCATGTTGTAGGAACGCACTCTGAAACATAGCCTAAGGTTGGGAGGAAAGGCATCCTCTCTCAGATAGTTGCATGGTATGATATTTCACTGAACATATAAGTGTTTTAGATTAACATGTTTGATTATAATGCAAATATATTGTTTTATGGTTTGTATGATGAATGTGAATATATGAAGGAATGGTTAAATTCCTAAGTAAAATGGATTATACATGTTTGTTTTCACTGTTAACCTGACAAATCTATGTAACCAAGTAGGAAGTGAAAAGGTAGGGTGTACCCTGTGAAAAATTGCAAGCCTTTGAAATAGAAAATTGCAATACATAAACCTTCATCAGTTGTGTAATGACAACATAGGTTTAAACCTATGATTTATGCTAGTCTTTGAGTGGAAAGTTTGTAAGATATGAATAAAATATTCACTCGGAGACTAACAAGAGAACCATGAAATTTGAGGAGAGTTTCAAAATGGTTAGGGAGCTTCAAGCCCTGTGAAACCCCCTGCCTTTAAATGGAAAGTTTTTAGGATATGAAAATCTTCATCCAAGCCCACAATAAAATTTCCCTAGTCAGTTTCTCAGTAAGGGTGTGAGCCAAGAAGGTCCAACAAAACCTTAGAAATGACCTAGAATAAACCTTGAAATGGTTACTTGTCCTAAATCAGACTGCTAATTTGATGAAAACATGTGTTTTAAGTCAAAGAGAACCACAGTTATTGAATTTGGTGCAACGAGTAGTTCCCGACTATCGGTTGGAGGATGTGGCTGTCATAATGGCCTAGTGAAAGGTTGTATCAGGAATTATATGGATGAAACTCTGAGTCAGTGACAACCATTTAACTATCAGAGGATTAGATGATGAGATTGTGACCGTTGATGTCACATATAGGTCTGTTGAAAGGAAGACTATTGAAGTCTAGGATAAAGGGTACGAGATAGGAGTCCGAAGAGAGGGAAGTCCGAGGACCATTGATCCGTCAGATGTGTCCCGTAGGATCTCAGTTGTTTATTTACGTAGGATTCAACCTAAGGGAGAAGGCCTAGGAATATTAAATGTTGTGCAGTTGTATTCCCTAAATGGGTTTAGATCGACAAATGAGGTGAATGAGGATCATCAGATCTATTAGAGCATATGTGGTTAGCGTGAATCGTTCAGGGATTTTCATGGCACTGAGGTGAATGTGCTCAGATGGTGATGGGATCCGAGAGTGAAGGAGGATTGTTGATCAATGAAGGGAAATATGTGAAACTTAGCCATAGGATCATCATGGGTCCCACTTGATATCCTAATGAGTAATTAGAGAGGTGGGCGATAACCATTATATAAGTTGAAGAACCAAATGGATCGAGGCCATTCCTCTCCAAGTCCGAGGTCAGTTGGATCTAAGAAGGCGATCCATCAGAATGGAGCCGTTGGAGAGGATATTGATATTAGCAATCGGGTACTCTGATGGGAAGGAGTCTGAATTGTTATATATCGTTGATCTAGTGGCAAGAAGTAACTCTAGCCCTTTGATTGGGGGCATATGGATCCCTTTTCATTACAATAAGCTCTGTAGAGGGGTTTTCATTGGCAACTTTGAGGATTGAATAAGTAGAATTTAATACAACAAATTTTGTGATAAGAGAAGTTCTCATTGGAACATTGATGACTTGAACTATCACCTAGACAACAAAGGAAAAGTGAACATCCCACCATTCTAAGAGAGAGTTACGGGGTTGGGTGTTTTACAGAGTGGTATCAAAGTGAAGTTCAAACTCTAGGCTTAAATGGGTCACCAAGATTGCTTGACTATTTAATAAATCTTGTGTTTTACCAGAATGCATGTTTAAACTGTTGATGTAATGGCTAACAATGGTTTGTTATTTAACCACATAGCACAAGTAGAGGTGAATGGTGTAGTGTAGCATGGAAGACACCTCACATCTCATAGATGAGAAATCTAATGGTCAGAGGGCTAGAGAAACCCCTCTAGATTTGGTAGCCACTGTCAAAAGTTTGAAGGCAGACAAAAAGAGGCTCATGAGAGCTCATGCTAAGTAGGAAGAAATTAATGAAGTGTTACTGCAGAGCTTATCAAATATTCAAAAGCACCTACATCAAGGCCTAACCACTAGTAACACAAAATTACAATAATCAAAGAGGTTGAAAACCCCATCAGATGCCTAAAAGAATGGATTAATCCATATGAATGTGGGAAGAAGTTCTTTCAAGAAAATGCATCAAATTGCAAGGAAGGTTCAATATGGTGGATTCATTTCCACAAAGTCATATAGTAGGAAGTCCACTTCCAAAGAACTGTCCAACAGTGACACCAGATCGAGTGTTCCTAAGAAGAAGAGGAAGATACATCCACAGAGTTCTCTGATTGAAGAATTCAAGAATGATAAGCCACCTACTTTTGATGGAGAAATCAAGAAGGGAGAAGAATTTAAGGCTTGGATGTTTGGTATAAATAAGTACTTTTGAGTACATAATTACTTGGAAAATACAAAGGCAAGTATTTCCATCTTCAACATCAATGGAGGAGCTTCCATATGGTGTGAATATCTCAAGGAAGTAAAAGGATTGAAAGAAAGAAAACTGACCTAGAAGCAGTTTGAGAAGTACTTCAAAAAACATTACCTATAGAAGAAATATTTTGATGATAAAATCAGGAATTCCATTAGCATAAGTTGGGACAACTAACCATGGATTCTTATGCCAAGAGATTCTTGGAGCTGTTGAGGTATGTTCCTTACCTCAAAGATGAGAAAGTAAGTATACAACATTTTCTCAGTGGATTTCCACAGTCCTACCAGAACATAATTGAATTCAATAATCCAAAGACATTGAAAGACACTATTAGGAAGGCCAAGTGTTTCTATGATCATTCCAAACATAAGAAATATCCTTCTAAGGAATGGAAAAGAAAGGATATGAACGGATTTCAAAAGAAGGGATTTAAATCATTTCCATATAAGAATCCGAAGAAAGGATCTCATTTTGGTGAATTGAGCAGAAATGTGCATCAACAAAACGTTCCATCTCAAAGTGGAAACATGCCAACATAATAGTCAAGAGACAAAGTGGAGGAACCAAAGAAAGGGACTCTACAATGTTGGGGTTGTGGATAACCACGTATGTTGAGGGATTTTCCTCATAGGAAGCATGATAATAAGAAGTTTTATCATGTTCAGGAGACTACTATTGTCAACGATGTGGCCAGAAGCATGCCCAGGATATATGCAACTATGGAAAATTGGCAAGCATACCACCAAGCTTCTGTAGTGGAGCTAGAAGGTACAATTTCCAAGCAACCCATCTCTATTTTAATTGACCCTAGACTAATCTTAGTTATGTTTCACCTCATATTTTTGAAGCATGTTCCTTATAGAGAAAGAAACACACAAGGGCATAGTTAGTTCGGTTATCCATAGGGGTAAAGAGAAAAGTGGTAGAGGTGATAGATAATTTCCCATTTGAAATGATGGACTGCATACTCAAGCAACCTTGAATATCCTACCTTTAAGATCATATGATGTGCTTCTAGGCATGGATTGACTAGCAATTCACAAAGAAAAATTGAATTTTTATGAGAAGACCTTAGAATGGGAAGATGAGGAATTAAATGCAAGAATTTTGCAAGGCATTCAGAAACCATATTCAGTTAGAAAAATATCGGTGCCTAGAGTGGTACTAGCATCAAAAGTACCCTACATTATGAGCACAACAGAATTGGTGGAGGTGAAGTTAATACTGAAAGAGATGTTGGATTAAGGTTACATCAGGCCAAGTGTGTCCCTATGGGGAGCATCAACCCTATTTTTAAAGAAAAAGGATGGTATATTATGATTGTGTGTTGATCACATGAAGTTAAACGAGATGTCTATTAAGAATAAGTATCCATTACCCAAGATCAATGATCTCTTTGATCAACTCAGAGGAGTTGTCGTTTTCTCTACGATTGGTTTGAGATCAGGATATCACCAAGTTAGGATCAAGGATGAGGACATCCACAAGCTATATTTTAGAATGACATATGGACACTATGAGTTTTTAGTGGTTCCCTCCTGTCTTACCAATTCACCAACTACCTTTATGTGCTTAATGAACAACGTTCTCAACAAATATTTGGAAAAGTTTGTCTTAGTGTCTATGGATGACATTTTGGTGTACTCTAAGACTAGAGAAGAGCATGAAGAGTATCCCAGAATGGTTCTACAAGTGTTGAGATATCACCAATTGTATGCTCAGTTCATCAAGTGTTACTTCTTTTAAAAATAAATCTAGTATTTAGGCCACATAATCTCAACAAAAGGAGTGGCAGTAGATCCCGAAAACATAAATTCAATCATGGATTGGCTTGCCCCTCAGAATGTGACTAAGGTAAGGTCTTTCATGGGATTGGTTGGGTATTATAGAAGGTTTATAAAAGGATTTTCCAAGATTGGTCATCCCATTACCTCATTACAGAGGAAGGGGGAGAAGTTTGTATGTGTTGTTTTTCTTCACATGAGATATGATTGATAATTATTACAATGATGAGTGTTCCATATATGGGGAACATATGGTGACCATCCATGAAAGGATGCGTCCCTTGAATAATCAATAACTATTTATTATTTTCATTTACTTATTATATGATATTTAATAATCAATAATTATATTATTAATTATTATTCTAAGAGAATGTCTTCCTGATGTTATCCAAACATCAACACTCCCTCTCAACGAGGGAGACATTCTGCATCATGCCAAGATTGTCTCTGAAGTATACAAACTTCACCCTAGAATCATGACACTAGTATGTCAGTCTTGAGAGACATCTCTCTCCCACCTGAACCGAGGAGAAACTCCTTCCGTGGCTCTCGCTCTGAGCCAATTAACTCTCTCTAAGATCATGCTCACTCTGGATTCGCATGTAATAACATATAGCATCTCGAGTCTTTATCATTCCTTGTCAAATCACCATGACTAGGACAAAGACCACACCGAGAAATTTCACCACAAGTACACACCTGTGAGAATGTTATCCTGATGTTAACTGGCACGTGGAAAGCACTTCAAGAACCTCGAGTCCATATTATTCCTTGTCATGATCAAGGAAAGACTATGTCAAGGCCCATTTACCACAAGTGCACCTTTATGATAAATGTATCCTATCTCCCTTGTTCTGCAGCCCAATCTAGGAGAAGTTACGCCCAATGTTGAAACATCAACACTCCCTCTTAGCTAGGGAGGTGTCTTTCCATAATAGTACACAACTACTGTCTAGAGACATGCAATCTCTGCTAGTGGTACATAGCCACCATAGTAGAAAAATATATGTCACACATGGATGATGGCACTCCAATGTGGACTTCTAGAGGCTACACCATCTAGAAACACTAGGGTCAACTCCCATAGTGTGTGACATCAAGGGTAAACTCCCTTGACATGTCCTCATGTGATCTCCACATGGCACATTGGGATATAAGCCCAAATGCACTTATTTTGTGTTATTTTGTACTTACAGCGAGGAACGACCATGAATGCATTCCACGAAAATTGATTATCTTCGTCTCGGGTGAAGGCAGGAGAGGGGCTTTCATGATACTTGGAGGGAGAGTCTGATGTATGTATTATACTGCATGTTTCCCTGAGAAGCTTGCTTGACTTTGAAGTCTTCACGATATCTCTTGAAAGATACATCGTATAATGTGCACATGCATTCCATGGTACTGGTAAGAAAATTCTATTCTTTGACCGGGTGCATGCCGACACAAACGTAAAAGGAACGACTTCTAAATCACCAAATCGGATTTGAAATCGAACAACCCACAACTTTTACTCAACTTTTTCATTTTTTTTTCCTTGTCAGAGGTTAAACCATTGCTTTGGTTTACATATTCTGGGCAGTCATAAGATCAACGAAACATTTGGACTTGAATGTGAGATCTCTCAGATAGTCAGTCATAAGATTAGTTAAACATTTGGACTTGAATTTGAGATCTCTAGGAAAAGAGGGTGGTTTTGCCAATCCACCTATAGGTCTAAGTCCTTTGAATAGTGCACTTTTAATTTGGCGTTGTCTAAATGTTCTACGTTTTTTTTTTGTTCGGATTTTCTGTTGTTTAAATTGCATTGTTAATGCAGAAATGGATTCAGCGTGTTAATTAAGCCCCCTAAAACAATTAGATTAAATAGAATTAACCACTCAAATATGCAGATCTAACATTTTTTCACCAAATTTAGAACAAATATGACCAAAAACTATCATCAAAAAACCAAAACTTAACTTAGAACGTTTAAACTACGAGGTTGGCTAAACATTTTACCTTTTGGGTTTGTTGGCCTGCGATGTAAATTTGGACAAAATTGCTATTTTTTGTTGTTTAAATTGCATTTTTGAATGCATAAATGGATTTGGCTCGCTGAAAAACCCTTGGGACACTCAGATTATACAAACTTAGCCACTCAAATCTGTAGATCCAACCATTCATCACCGCTGTGTTGGCTAAACGTTCTACCTTTTGGGTTTTTTGGCCGGCCATGTAAATTTGGACAAAATTGCTATTTTATGTTGTTTAAATTGCATTTTTGAATGCATAAATGGATTTAGCGTGTTGAAAAACCCCTGAGACACTTGGATTATACAAACTTAGCCACTCAAATCTGCAGATCCTTGGGTTTTTTGGTCGGCCATGTAAATTTGGACAAAATTGCTATTTTATGTTGTTTAAATTGCATTTTTGAATGCATAAATGAATTCGTCTGTTGAAAAACACATGGGACACTTGGATTATTCAAACTTAGCCACTCAAATCTGCAAAAAAATTATCAAAAAACAACCCAAAAAAAATAGAACATTTAAATTACAACTTAAACTAAGACTAACGCCTTGAATTTTGTATATTTGTTTTTTTTTCCAATAAAATGCATGTGTTGAGTGGATTGGATTTGGCATGTCTTTTTCGCGTCTCCCACTCATTGCACACTACTCTGTCGTTTAGTCTTATTCTTATGCGGAATAGTTTCTAGTGATTCTAAAAGTCGTTTGTCCTTTCCACTTTGTCCGCATGGAGTTTTCTCTATAATTGGGAATCTTCTTATTAATATATTTATTATTATTGACCTGGGCAAATGCTTTTTTCCTCTTTTCCATTCATTTACTATTTTATTTTTATTTTAAAATATTTTTTAATGGTTTTAAAGTTTATTGCCTTTTCCTCTTAGTCAATGACCAATAAATATGATATTTCGTATTTTTATAAAATTGTATTTGTAAGTTTTATTTTTAATTAATATAATATTAAATGTTTTTATAAATAAAAATAATTAGTCCACCGACCTCATCCAAAGTTGTTTTTCATTCTTTTTCATCAAGATGTTTATTATATTTCTTAGCGAAATCTCAAAAACATTAAGCATAACATACTTTTCAGAGTAAAGAACTCCGACAAGTATATTATTGATACTTTTTGTGATAAAGAAACCCAACAAATATATGGTTGATATTTTGTCTAATAAATAACTCTTGGTAACATAATAACTCTGGGTAACATTCGAAAAGAGAATTGCAATTTTGTACAATTTTTAAAAAATGTCATCTATATAATATATAATGTATATATAATGTCTTCAAAACAAAAGAGAAAGGAAAACAATGTAGAAACTTTGAAGTAGAGTTTGTTTGCAAAATCAAATGCTGTTGTTTAAACAAATATGGTTTTACAATTTGCATGATCAATAAGTTATAATGGCATGATTAACGTTAATAATGGACAACATAATGATGGTATATAAACTTTCCTTTGAAAATTAATGAAGATAGGAGAATATAAAACATCACCTAAGTTGCATTGCAACATAGCCATTGTGGAATGCACATGCAAACTTGACACAAACATTGAATCTAACATTTGATGGAAGTTGGTCCTCAACCATAAGAGACGTTCTATTTTTTAGGTTGAAAAAATATGCTCAACGACTCTTAGGATTTGAAAAAAGAACTATGTTGTTGCAATCTTTGTTCAAACTTGTCACAAAGAGCATACAAAATTAAACCTTGAAAGTGAATGATCCAAATTTGATGCACATGACAACAATTGACTATCAACTTAGGTTCTATGACAACTAGCACAAATAAGGGTCAAGACTATGGACAAGGTAGGAGACACAGTTGATAGCGTGAAGGGCTCCATGCCATCTCAACCAGTGTCCACACCTGCAATAACATGGTACCCTCAATATAAATGTGGGGAATGTAAATGCATGTTACATGAAAAGAAAACATTTTTTTTCTTTAAAAAATGAGAGAATAAAAGAAGAAAAGAGAAACGGTGTGTTAAAAAAATAAAGCATGAAATATTGTTTCTGTAATGTAATTGAAAAAAAAAGAGACAAAGAGGAGAAGCTAACATTGCGTTTGGAGAAGATGAAGAGTTGGGGATGCCCGTCCTTCTAGCTTACCCCCCAATTGATCTATTTTCCTATTTACACTTGTAGCTCAAAGGAAGAATGGTTATTTGGCTAAGAGTGAAACAAATTGTTGTCCAAATTCCAACTGAAGATTGAGAATGTACAAAAGATCTTGAGGATATTGTAACCTACACATTGCCAAGAAATAGAGAGTCTACCCAAAGATGATTGAATTCCAATTATTTCATTTGGGTTTCCAGGGTAAATACTGAGTTTTTGTGTGGCAAATTTCTCTATTGTTATGTTATTTTGTACTTATGAGTTTTAAATTGTCGCTCTATATTTTAAATGGTTGTTGTGTTTACTTATTGAGTTGAGAATTCACTCCCAATTATATTATTGGGGATTTTCTTCATAATTTCACTCCCCACAAGTAAAAGAATAACTCTAATGGATCTTTATTCTTTTCCTTTCATCCATTTCAAACATTAAAAATCTATGGCTACTATCATAGAGTTGTTGCATTTCTTTAGGAATTTTCTATTTTTTTCATGTTTTAAACTATTTCATTATTGGAGTCATTTTGAAGGGATTCCTCCTTCACTAATTACAATGAGAAGAAGTTTTGTTTATCTCTAAGCTTGCCTAGATATTTTATTGTGTTCATATGCTACCTCTATGTTCACATGAGCATTGTACTAGGAACACAACACTGAGAGAAGGTGGCATGTGGGTTTCATAAGGCCATAGGTGGGTTGTATGTTGCCTCTAGCTGACAAGAATTTCAAAATTCACTAGACATCCTTGAACTCGATCTTTTTTGGAGTTTTATGGCTGAGTGTGAGTTTTTCATGCTAAAAAATGAAGAAAAGATTATTTTATTTTTATTTTTTCTCTTTCCATGCATTGGAATTTAGTGGTTCAAGTCCATTTCACATTCTTTCACGTGAGATTCACACTTATAACTTGAACTATTACCTTGTCATATGATTTAGTGCATGAGCTTGATGATATTTGGAAATGATTTTGGTAAAAGGACAAACATGGATCACCTTTCTCTTTTAATATTGTTTAACATGGTGAGTGTACATGGAGTATTGGTTATCTTCTATTTTCATTAAGAAGTGATGTTTCCAACTTTGTTCAAGAAGAATCCTCACATGAATTGTGGATTGTCAAAATTGTACAAGGTTCCATGTTGGTGAAGCAAACAAGTTATGAGCCGACCATTTACGGATCATATGGTATTAAATCCCAAGTTTGAATATACTTGGTGAGACCTATATGGTAAGTACTCATAGTGAGTATAGGAGAAGTAGACAAGAATTTTTGTTGGGCCTTCAAAGAAGCAAAGCACCAATAATAGCAGGGGTTCATCTTGGAGAAGATCAAGAAGAATATCCTAGAGTAAGTTTGGATCGATTAGAGCAAATCATTTCCACACTTACAATGATGGTAACACAACTACCAATAGTTAAGGGGATGGAAACACCTTCAACAAAGACTGAACATCAAGAACAAAAGGCTAGCCTAGAAGAGTTCAAGAGAAAGGAGAAACATGAGTCAAAGATTAGGACTAAGACAAAGGTGGGAGAATACAACTATAACAAAATGTCAGTTCCTTTCCATGTAGATCCCAAGGTGGAGATCAAGCCTTATGTTGGAGAAATTGATTCCATCAAATTGAACCAATGGCTAATAGATGGAACTGTAATTCGGTGTACAAAAAATTATTAGAAAGAAGATGATTGTATTCACCAAACTAAAGCTTGAAGGCCATGCTTTGGCATGGTGGGAGAGTGATGAAGCAGGTAGATCACTAGAAAATGAACCGTCGATGACCGATTGGGAGGTGTTCAAGGACATGATTAAAGCCTAATTTTACCCAATTGGATATGACGAGAAACAATAGATTGTGTGGCACTACTTTAGGAAAATGCAGGGGTAGTTAGTCTGGGAATTCACTACATAATTAAGGAAGAGAGCATTACCACTAGGTGTTTGTAACACCCTATTTCCCCCCATGATTGTAATTATGCTAAGACTTCATATAAGGGCATTACAGAGCCCTGAGGAGTTGTGAATGAGTTCTCATAGAGAACCAAAAAGAACACAACGCGTTCCATATGAATCATGGTTGGATGAAGCAGTGGGGAGGAGAGTCACGGGCTTTTCTCTGAGAAATAGAGTAGTTGGGAACTTTTCATGAAGAAAATAGAAATATTTCCCAAAATTAATGGTCACCCTGGAACAGAGAAGATCTAGATCGATATTGGAGCAACATAGGGTCGTGACTTGGTGCTTACTGGAAAGAAACGTGCATTGGTAAGGGGAAGTCATTGAGGGATCG
The DNA here is from genome assembly GCA_009831015.1 of Picea engelmannii. Classification (NCBI taxonomy): domain Eukaryota; kingdom Viridiplantae; phylum Streptophyta; class Pinopsida; order Pinales; family Pinaceae; genus Picea; species Picea engelmannii. The sequence continues at coordinate 1,101,084 of ML783150.1, read as the reverse complement.
TTTAGTAGAGAAGGGAATCCCTTGTGCAAAGGAAATCCATTTGGGAATGTTCTTGATAAACCCGTGGAGGTCCTGAGCTTAGTGGGAAGAGGGAAACTTTTGTTGTGGCCAATTGAGAGGAGGAGAGTAACGTCCCTAGACAATTTATCTGGCTAGAACGACAACTTAATCAATACCCTTGTGATATCATGGCTTGGCATAGGGGTGGCATGTTGTAGGAACACACTCTGCAACATAGCCTAAGGTTGGGAGGAAAGGCATCCTCTCTCAGTTAGTTGCATGGTATGATATTTCACTGAAAAGATAAGTGTTTTAGATTAACATGTTTGATTATAACGCAAATATATTGTTTTATGGTTTGTATGATGAATGTGAATATATGAAGGAATGGTTAAATTCCTAAGTAAAATGGATTATACATGTTTGTTTTCATTGTTAACCTGACAAATCTATGTAACCAAGAAGGAAGTGCAAAGGTAGGGTGTACCCTGTGAAAAATTGCAAGCCTTTGAAATAGAAAATTGCAATACATAAACCTTCATCGGTTGTGTAATGACAACATAGGTTTAAACCTATGATTTATGTTAGTCTTTGAGTGGAAAGTTTGTAAGATATGAATAAAATATTCACTCGGAGACTAACAAGAGAACCATGAAATTTGAGGAGAGTTTCAAAATAGTTAGGGAGCTTCAAGCCCTGTGAAACCTCTTGCCTTTAAATGGAAAGTTTTTAGGATCTGAAAATCTTCATCCAAGCCCACAACAAAATTTCCCTAGTCAGTTTCTCAATAAGGGTGTGAGCCAAGAAGGTCCAACAAAACCTTAGAAATGACCTAGAATAAACCTTGAAATGGTTACTTGTCCTAAATCAGACTGCTAATTGGATGAAAACATGTGTTTTAAGTCAAAGGGAACCACCGTTGTTGAATTTGGTGCAACGAGTAGATCCTGACTATCGGTCGGAGGATGTGGCTGTCATAATGGCCTAGTGAAAGGTTGTATCAGGAATTATATGGATGAAACTCTGAGTCAGTGACAACCATTTAACTATCAGAGGATTAGATGACGAGATTGTGACCGTTGATGTCACATATAGGTATGTTGAAAGGAAGACTATTGAAGGCCAGGATAAAGGGTACGGGATAGGAGTCCGAAGACAGGGAAGTCTGAGAACCATTGATCCATCAGATATGTCCTATAGGATCTCAATTGTTTATTTATGTAGGATTCAACCTAAGGGAGAAGGCCTAGGAGTATTAAATGTTGTGTAGTTGTAATCCCTGAATGGGTTTAGACCGACAAATGAGGTGAATGAGGATCATCAGATCTATCAGAGCATATGTGCTCGGAGTGAATCGTTCAGGGAGTTTCATGGCAATGGGGTGAATGTGCTTAGATGGTGATTGGATCTAAGAGTGAAGGAAGAATTGTTGATCAATGAAGGGAAACATGTGAAACTTAGCCATAGGATCATCATGGGTCCCACTTGATATCCTAATGAGTAATTAGAGAGGTATATATTGTTGATCTAGTGGCAAGAAGTAACTCTAGCCCTCTGATTAGGGGCATATGGATCCATTTTCATTACAATAAGCTCTGTAGAGGGGTTTTCATTGGCAACTTTGGGGATTGAATAAGTAGAATTTAATACAACAAATTTTGTGATAAGAGAAGTTCTCGTTGGAACATTGATGACTTGAACTATCACCTAGACAACATAGGAAAAGTGAACATCCCACCATTCTAAGAGAGAGTTATGGGGTTGGGTGTTTTACAGAGTGGTATCAAAGTGAAGTTCAAACTCTAGGCTTAAATGGGTCACCAAGATTGCTTGACTATTTAATAAATCTCGTGTTTTACCAGAATGCATGTTTAAACCGTTGATGTAATGGCTAACAATGGTTTTTTATTTAAATACATAGCACAAGCAGAGGTGAATGGTGTAGTGTAGCATGGAAGACACCTCACATCTCATAGATGAGAAATCTAATGGTCAAAGGGCCAGAGAAACCCCTCTAGATTTGGTAGCCACTGTCAAAAGTTTGAAGGCAGAAAAAGAGAGGCTCGTGAGATATCAATGATCCAGGTGGATATCGGTGGCCACCCACCTTTTCCAACTGGCTCAAAACAATTTTCTGGCAATTTTGGCAATTTACTATTTTTAACAGGTTTTAACTTTCAAGGACATTTTGAGGGCCCAAATGAAGGTTTTTTGAGATCAAGGTTCTCATAGCTAAAGGCATGATTGAGCCCCCAAAATGAATCTCCTCGATGATACCTTTCCAACGAGCTATTATACGCCTAAAACGGAGATCGTATGAAAAAGTTACGACCCCAAGAAGTTGATGTACTAACTTACCCAAACGGGGCCCACATGACTTTTGGCGCTCCATCCCCTAGGGTTAGGTTTTTGGATGTCTAGGGTTTTTGGCATTCCTGTTTATTGTAAAATTACCTTCAGAGCCTCATTGTAATCATCTTCTTGCGAATGCGAGTAGCCGTCACATCTCTTCTCAAAGATAAGCTGCCACCATTCTAGCGAGTCTTTCACTCTGTATTTTTACAGTCTCTGTACATTTATTTCATTAATAGAAATTGTGTATTACTATATATCTGTGTTTATGGTTGCATCTTTGATACATTCATGTTATATTATTGAATATTTGCGATATATCTGTTCATTTCTTTATTCTATCTCTGCTCGTATTTCGTGCCGAAAATAATCCGAATCACTCAGGCTAAGTAGGAAGAAATTAATGAAGTGTTACTGCAGAGCTTATCAAAGATTCAAAAGCACCTACATCAAGGCCTAACCACTAGTAACACAAAATTACAATAACCAGAGAGGTTAAAAACCCCATCAGATGCCCAAATGAATGGATTAATCCATATGAATGTGGGAAGAAGTTCTTTCAAGAAAATGCATTGAGTTGCAAGGAAGGTTCAATATGGTGGACACATTTCCACAAAGTCATATAGTAGGATGTCCACTTCCGAAGAACTGTCCAACAGTGACACCAGATCAAGTGTTCCTAAGAATAAGAGGAATAAGAGGAAGAGACATTCACAGAGTTCTCTGACTGAAGAATTCAAGAATGATAAGCCACCTACTTTTGATGGAGAAGTCAAGAAGGGAGAAGAATCTAAGGCTTGGATGTTGGGTATAAATAAGTACTTTTGAGTACATAATTACTCGGAAAATAAAAAGGCAAGTATTTCCATCTTCAACATCAATGGAGGAGCTTCCATATGGTGTGAAGATATCAAGTAAGTAAAAGGATTGAAAGAAAGAAAACTGACCTAGAAGCAGTTTGAGAAGTACTTCAGAAAACATTACCTATAAAAGAAATATTTTGATGATAAAATCAGGAATTCCATGAGCATAAGTTGGGGCAACTGATCATGGATGCTTATGCCAAGAGATTCTTGGAGTTTTTGAGGTATGTTCCTTACCTCAAAGATGAGAAAGTAAGGATACAACGTTTTCTTAGTGGATTTCCATAGTCCTACCAGGACATAATTGAATTCAATAATCCCAAGACATTGAAAGACACTATTAGGAAGGCCAAGTGTTTCTATGATCATTCCAAACATAAGCAAGATCCTTCTAAGGAATGGAAAATAAAGGATATGAACGGATTTCAAAAGAAGGGATTTAAATCATTTCCATATAAAAATCCGAAGAAAGGATCTCATTTTGGTGAATTGAGCAGAAATGTGCATAAAAAAAATGTTCCATCTCAAAGTGGAAACATGCCAACATAATAATCAAGAGACAAAGTGGAGGAACCAAAGAAAGGGCCTCTACAGTCTTGGGGTTGTGGATAACCATGTATGTTGAGGGATTTTCCTCATAGGAAGCATGATAATAAGAAATTTTATCATATTCAGGAGACTACTATTGTCAATGATGTGGCCAGAAGCATGCCCATGATATATGCAACTATGGAAAATTGGCAAGCATACCACCAAGCTTCTGTAGTGGAGCCGGAAGGTACAGTTTCTAAGCAGCCCATCTCTATTTTAATTGACCCTAGACTAATTTTAGTTATGTTTCACCTCAAATTTTTGAAGCACGTTCCTTATAGAGAAAGAAACACACAAGGGCATAGTTAGTTCAGTTATCCATAGGGGCAAAGAGAAAAGTGGTAGAGGTGATAGATAATTTCCCATTTGAAATGAGTGGACTGCATACTCAAGCAACCTTTAATATCCTACCTTTAAGATCATATGATGTGCTTCTAGGCATGGATTGGCTAGCAGTTCACAAAGAAAAAATGAATTTTTATGATAAGACCTTAGAATGCGAAGATGAGGAAGGAAATGCAAGAATTTTGCAAGGCCTTCAGAAACCATTTTCAATTAGAAAAATATCGGTGCCTGGAGTGGTACTAGCATCAAAAGTACCCTACATTATGAGAGAAACATAATTGGTGGAGGTGAAGTTAATACTGAAAGAGATGTTGGATTAAGCTTACATCAGGCCAAGTGTGTCCCTATGGGGAGCATCAGCCCTGTTTTTAAATAAAAGGGATGGTACATTATGATTGTGTGTTGATTACATGAAGTTAAACGAGATGACTATTAAGAATAAGTATCCATTACCCAAGATCAATGATCACTTTGATCATCTCAGAGGAGTTGTCGTTTTCTCTACGATTGATTTGAGATCAGGATATCACTAAGTTAGGATCAAGGATGAGGACATCCACAAGCTATATTTTAGAATGAAATATGAACACTATGAGTTTTTAGTGGTTCCCTTCAGTCTTACCAATGCACCAACTACGTTTATGTGCTTAATGAACAACGTTCTCAACAAATATTTGGAAAAGTTTGTCTTAGTGTCTATGGATGACATTTTGGTGTACTCCAAGACTAGAGAAGAGCATGAAGAGTATCTCAGAATGGTTCTACAAGTGTTGAGATATCACCAATTGTATGCTCAGTTCATCAAGTGTTACTTCTTTTAAAAATAAATCTAGTATTTAGGCCACATAATCTCAAGAAAAGGAGTGGAAATAGATCTTGAAAACATAAATTCAATCATGGATTGGCTTGCCCCTCTGAATGTGACTAAGGTAAGATATTTCATGGGATTGGTTGGGTATTATATAAGGTTTATAAAGGTATTTTCCAAGATTGGTCATCCCATTACCTCATTACAGAGGAAGGGGGAGAAGTTTGTATGTGTTGTTTTTCTTCATATGAGATATGATCGATAGATTATTACAATGATGAGTGTTCCATATATGGGGAACATATGGTGACCATCCATGAAAGGATGTGTCCCTTTAATAATCAATAACTATTTATTATTTTCATTTACTTATTATAGATGATATTTAATAATCAATAATTATATTATTAATTATTATTATAAGAGAATGTCTTCCTTATGTTGTCTAAACATCAACACTCCCTCTCAACAAGGGAGACATTCTGCATCATGCCAAGATTGTCTTTGCAGTATACAAACTTCACCCTAGAATCATAACACTTTTATGTCAGTCTTGGGAGACGTCTCTTTCCCACCTGAACCGAGGAGAAAATCCTTTTGTGGCTCTCGCTCTGATCCAATTAACTCTCTCTAAGATCATGCTCACTCTGGATCTGCATGTAATAACATATAGCATCTCGAGTCTTTATCATTCCTTTTCAAATCACCATGACTAGGACAAAGACCACACCAAGAAATTTCACCACAAGTACACACATGTGAGTGAATGTTGTCCTGAAGCTAACTGACACGTGGAAATCACTTCAAGAACCTCAAGTCCATATTATTCCTTGTCATGATCAAGGAAGGACTACCTCAAGGCCCATTTACCACAAGTGCACCTTTATGATAAATGTATCCTATCTCCCTTGTTATGCAGCCTAATCTAGGAGAAGTTACGCTCAATGTTGAAACATCAACACTCCCTAGAGGTATCTTTCCATAATAGTACACAACCACTGTCTAGAGACATGCAATCTCTGCCAGTGGTACACAACCACCATAGTAGAAAAATATTTGTCACACATGGATGATGGAACTCCAATGTGGACTTCTAGAGGCTACATCGTCTATAAACATTAGGGTCAACTCTCATAGTGTGTGACGTTAAGGGTAAATTCCCTTGACATGTCCTCATGTGCTCTCCACATGGCACATTGGGATATAAGCCAAATGCACTTATCCCTTCTTGAATAAGTGTCCCACTTATTCCTTCTCGAATAATTTTCCTCACAAATCAACTCAACTCAATTCATAGAGGAGTACAATCTAGAGAATGTTTGTCACACATGGCACTCCCATGTGGACTTCTAGAGGCTACATTGTCTAGAAACACTAGGGTCAAATCCCATAGTGTGTGATGTCAAGTGTAAACTCCCTTGAAATGTCCTCATGTTCTCTCCACATGGGATGTGTCCTCATGTGCTCTCCACAAGGGACATTGGGATATAAGCCCAAACACACTTATCCCTTCTCGAAAAAGTGTCCCACTTATCCCTTCTTGGATAAGTGTCATCACACGTCAACTCAACTTAGTCACAGAGGAGTACGATCTAGAGAATGTCCATGGAAGATGAAAACATCAACATTCCCTGTTAGCGAGGGAGGCATTCTCTGCCACACCAAGTCTGTCACATAAGTACTTGAACTTCATCCCGGTTTGGTAAGAACATTAACATCCTACTCATCTGTAGGAAGGTACACCACCAATACTTGCTTCCTCTGCACCATGTCTCGGATGTAATTATACTTGATCTCAATTTGGTTCGATTTGTCATGAAACAATATATTCTCTAAGATCTTCACACAATTTTGATTACCATAATGAATAATGGTGAAATCCAACACATTTTTGAATAACTCTGCAAGGAGCTTGCAAAGCCACACTACTTCACATACTGACATACTTAATGCAATTCACTCTACTTCTGTTGTGCTCAAAACCACATAAGTTTGTTTCCTGCTACACTAGGAAACCATGGAATATCCCAAAGTTAAGCAGCACCCGAAGGTGCTCTTTCTGTTCACTGCGTTCCCTACCCAATAAGAGTCAATATATTATTGCCATATCATATCAATACTGGAAGTATATCTCATACCATGTCCAACTGTTCCTCCTAGGTATCTCAACACATGCTTTGCAACAATCTAGTGTGTCTATCTCAACTGACTCATAAATTGGCTAAGTGCACTCACTACATAGAAAATATTTGGTCTCGTGTTAACCAGATACATCAATTATCCAATCAGTTATTTGTACAAATTCGGATCAATTTTTTCAGAATCAAAAGAAGACACACTTAGTTTCTTCATATTTTTCACCATTGGTGTAGCCATGGGCTTCAAGTTCAACATCCCAAACTTCTTCAATATCTCAACTATGTACTTCCCTTGACTTAGGAATATCCCATCAATTCTCTGCCACACCTCTATTCCCAAGAAGTAGTGCATCATACCGAGGTCCTTCATCTCAAACTTAGAGGCCAACACATACTTGCATTCAACAATAAAGCTCTATGTATCGGTGAGGAATAAATCATCAACGTAGAGGACCAAAATTAGGGACTCACCATTGATAGTATTGTAGTACATGATAGGATTGACAACACTTTTTCTAAAGCCCAAAAATCATTAGGTGTCCATCAATCCTCACATACCAAGCTCGAGGTGGTTTCTTGAGTCCATACAAGACCTTCTTCAACCTGCACACATGAGACTCCTTCTCATGTATCACGAAACCATATGGCTGCTCGATGTATACTTCTTCCTCAATCTCTCCATTGAGAAAGGTTGTCTTTACATCCATCTGATGTACTCTCTAACCCATGGATGTTGCAGGGGAAATAATCATCCGAATAGAAGTGTATCGAGCAACAATAGAATATGTATCATCATAACATATTCCCTTCACTTGAGAGAATCCTCTAGCAACAAATCTCATTTTGTGCCTCTCGATGCTCTCGTCAATTTTGTGTTTGATCTTTTAGATCCATTTGGAAATCACTGCAAAATTCCCCTCATGTCTGGGAAAAATATCCCACACATCATTCTTCATGATGGACTGATACTCCTCCATCATGGCATCTCTCCATATTGGATGACTAGTTTCCTCCTCATAACAAGAATGCTCAGAATCAATGATGTGGCTCATAACTGTGGCATAACATGAATATCTCTGAGGTCTCTTTCTCTCTCAGAAGGTACCACAAGGAGCTACATGTCATTCTACCTCCTGTAGAGTCTGATGATCCCATGTAGGTCTCTTCTGACCTACTGCAATATCTCTAAGAACATCAACTAGAGCTACAAGATCAACAAGATCAATTGGATCAATAGGCTCAAATTTTTTCCCTCTGAATTGTTGGAGGGTGAGGGGGAGAAGGCACCATCTCTTCATGTGTCTCACTATTAATGTCCATGTGAGATCCTCTAGATCTCTTGAAGGCTACCTCCTTCTCAAAGATAACATCTCTTCTCACCTCAATCTGTCTCTGACCAGGGATTTATTTATGGTATGCCTTCGAAGACTCACTATACCCCACAAATGTACCTTTTCTTCATGATGGGTCTAGCTTGGTCCTTTTCTCCTTGGGTACATGAATGTATACTGGACACCCAAAATATCCTGAAGTGTCCAACCTCAGTATTCACTATGGTGAAGGCCTCCTGGGGATTCATGTTCCTCAAAATATTATGAGGACTTATGTTCTGAACATACACTGCAGTCATGTATGTAGTTTATATGCACATGACTTGAGCTAGTTTATCCTACAAGGGGTGGCTAGTCCCTTGGGGCTGATCAAGCTAAGTCATCTTGGACCATATTTTACATATAGAGGTTTCCTCATGAAACCAATTTCTAAGATATATTGAGGTTCCCTCATTGAACCAATGTCTCACAAGACATATTGAGGTTTCCTCATGAAATCAATGTCTTGGTTCCTTCATCTGACCATTTGAGGCATGTCAGGAGGAGGTCCTCTATTCACACATGCCTAAGGTACCACCAACATCTCTGTTGTAAGGTCTGTTATTCTCACATGCCTGAGTTTAGATAAGAAATAAGTGTATGGTAACAATAACTCGAGGTCACTAGTAACATTTACCTTTGTTGCAAATCTAACACTTTGAATGCCAATGAGGTGATTTATGTTTCTCAATTTTTGGTACATCACTAGAATAAAACTATTGGTTATAACATTCAACCATTCATCGCTCCATATTTCAATGTCACTAGATGCAACATCACACTTCTTAATCAGACGATCTTTGATTTCCTTAGTTAAAACATCTTTTGTTGGATTACTGAGAGGGGGGGTGAATCAATAATAGAGAAATTTAATCCCTTTTAACCATAAAATGATTTTTTTATATAAATGTAGCATTATCATCCAATAATTGCAGAGTAAATAAACAATGAACAAATGAGAAATCATACACATACACAGTACACCAATGTTTTTACATGGAAACCCAAAGCGGGAGAAAACCACATAATGTTTTTTCTTATATGTATTTAATAATTACATTCATTTGAAGCACCAACTTATTTTGTTTTCCAACTGCAACTGGAAGGAGTCTCCAACCCCCTAGTTTATTAGGATACAACCTGAGGGAAGCTCCAACTCCCCAATTCTTTGGCTACAACCCTCTATGTTCTCCGGCTACAACCTGAAGGTGTCTACAACCACCTGTCCTTTCCCCGTCCAACCACCTTCAAACATAAGTACAATGATGGAACCATTTTCACACTATCACTGTGAGATATACTATTGTAAACCTGTACCAATCAACCTGCACCAAACAACCTGTAACAACCTATACCAATAACTTGTTCCAAGATGTACCATACATCAACTTGTACCTCAACCTATACCATAAACAAATGCATCAACCATGCACCAAACCTATACAAATAACCTCACAATAACTTGTCCAAACAACCTATCACAAAAACATGTCTCATCAATCTTATCAACCAAATCAGATCTACTCACCAAGATCAATCACCAAGACAAATCTCAACCATATGCATAATATCACCAAGATGCGCATCAACCAAGCATAACACAACACCTCATAATCATCACCAAGATCAATATGTTCTTCTAATAATATACCAAGACAACTATGCTACATCATCCATAAACCATGAGTCAACAATAGTACTAACAAGTGCCTCCAACCATGTAGCAAGTATGTACCAATCATGCATCAACTACTCATCAACTATGACTCATCAAGATGTACCAACACCATCAACTATACACCTCATGTATGTGCCAAATCATCAATTACTTGTCTCAACCATGTACCCAACATGTACCTCAACCAAAATCCCTCATCAATTTCATCATCCAAAGCTGATTTGTAACTTTGTAATAGACCTGGTGTATATGATCACATACTTGCAAACATTCCTTAACTTTAACAACAAGAGACTAGCATTTTCATCAAACTTTACTTTAGTCTCACATGACTAATTTTGGATTAGTTTACAACCCTAACTTGAAATAATCATAACTATGTACATGTAATGAATAAAGATCTGAAAATGGTATAGAATGTTCTTCTGCGTATTTTATGCAATTCCTCCATATTTCACTACTTGGAACCTCTCAAAAAAGGAGTTATAGCAAAAATGGCATGCTTGTTGAATTTTGGCTTATTGTAGAGAGCGAACTTGTAGAGAGTACCCCGCACAAAATATTTGTTGTATGGATATGAAAATGATACACATAATACTACACATTGTACTCTAACTAATACATTTTATTTATTTTGTATCCACTTTGACTTATAGTACATTGATCACTTCACTTTATTATTTAAATAATTTCTTCTTTGCAACCACTTCGACTACTTTGACCTTTTGGGTCTTCTAGATGACGCATGAGGGTTCTCCAACTTCACATAGCCATAACTCTCTAACCGTGAGGAGTTATGTGACGTTCCATATACCACCGGAAATGGCATGACATGTACTATCCATATAGAATAGTCTTACCTTCAAATATATTAAAACTCATACCATTATACATCAAACAAACTTGCATCCATTACCCAAACCTTTGTGCGTCAAAATTCGCTACCAGACTTTCTTCAAGGGCTGACATCAATGAAAACCAACCCAAATAATCAACAATATCCCCCTTTGGCATTGATGGCAACACTCTGACGAAATATTGAATTCATATCACTCATGCTCCCCATGTGACCATCGCTCCCCCTAGAACCATGCCTCTGTTCTCTTTATCCAAGCATTTACCTTTGCATATGATAAATCTCCCCCCCCTTTGTCACAAAGGTATATTTCCATCTGGGGTTGCTCCCCCTGACTAAACTCTTCCTGAAACTGATGTCCCAACCTGAACTGTCCTCTTTATGGGTCTTCCTCATGTAAATCTAAGACATATAAGATAAGCATTTTGTTAGAGCAAGATTTTCCTCACCCTATGCATTCTTGTAGAGAGGGCCTTATGCCATTCCCCCATGCAAACTTACTTTCCCTGATTGATAAATCTAGAGACAAAAATACAATTTTTTCCACTTGTATGCATCTTGCACATTATGCAACAAGTGTATACACTGGTTGCTCCACTACAACCCGCGTACATCGGGATTTGTGCCCGAAAAATCAAAATTAAATGTTGGGTTTCCATGTCGGGTTTAGAGCAAGATTTGCCTCACCCTATGCATTCTTGTAGAGAGGGCCTTATTCCATTCCCCCATGCAGACTTACTTTCCCTGATTGATAAATCCAGAGACAAAAATACATTTTTTTCCACTTGTACACATCTTGCACATTATATAGCAAGCGTATACACTGGCTGCTCCACTACAACCCACGTACATCGAGATTTGTGCCTGAAAATCAAAATTAAATGTCGGGTTTCCATGTCACAATAGGAGATCTCTAATCCTTGGCCTTCCATATACTGGAAATGTTCCAACTCGGCCCTTCAGTTTCATTTTGAAGGCCATAAAGAAGCCAATTCTGAGCTATGGAAAAGTAGAGAGAATTCAACTTTGAGAGCAAAGTTACTCTAGAGAAATTATTTACTTCATATTGAGTTTGCATCCCTTTATCCTTTAAGTTTGAACACAGTGTTCAGCCCCCAAACTCTTACCTTATTGACGGAGAACCTCTTTGTCTCCCTTATATGAGCTTGCCTTTGGTGGAGGATTGAAGTGGGGGAGGCCTAGTTGGAAGGAACTCAGTTTCTTTGTTCTGAACCGTGCCAACACGGAAGTCTGTAATATTTTCACTTATGTTGATCATTTATTAATAGAAATACTCCTTTCCCGTCCTATTGATATCTTGCAAATATATGTATTATTATCCATGGGGATGTTTGTTTTGTATATTAATGGATTATGCTATCTAATGTGCTAATCTTTTATATTATCACTATGTGCTTGCTCTGCATGTTTGTTGAGAACTTGTTGTAGGTATAAAGCTTTGGGTCAAAGTGCTCAATGATGGACATCATCAAACATTTGGACGAGGTATGCCTCTTTCTTATCTCTCTTGCACATTAGTTTATATAGCATATGTTGGAATTGAGTCGATTTCTACAGTCATACTTGTCTGTTGTGGTTCACCCTAGCCATAGAGGGATTTTCTTCGTAACAGAATTAACGACTCCATTGGGGATTGATATTATTTCTTAGGGTTTGAAGTACTTTTCTCCTTAGATTGCTCTTGTTTCTATTGTGGTTCTTGTCATTTCATTGCTTGACAACTCTTGTTCACTCCGGGTCTGAGTTTTCATCTCTTTTCCCTTGCCTGACCTTTGTTTCAACGCATATGCATGCATTTTGCCCTGACAGTCGCGTATACACGTAGGTTGTCTCACTGAAAGTTGCATACACCTTTTCTCCTTGCCTGTTTGCTTGTTCCGGTGTTTGCTGGGTGGGATTTGATGCTTGTTGATCCTTCTTAGGTCTTTGTAGTGCCTGTTGAGTGCCTATGGGATGACATGAAACCCTCTTTTGGTTGAATTTCTGGGCGAAGTTTTTCTCTTCATATTTTCGTTTTTTACTGTCCTTGTACATTGGGTTAGGTGTTTTGCTGCTTGATATCTTGCTTGAGTTATCTCTTCTTTATACACAGTAGGTCTATATATCAAGTTACTTTTTAGTCCATACATTTTCAGTTTTGATATATTGAAAATACAAAAAAAAAATAAAAAATAGGCATTTTGCATTGCTTGACATTTTTGTCTTTTGATTTTTTATCATTAGCTTAGTGCATATAGTGAAAGATTGCATTTTTACTTCTGAATTGTAGAGTTGAATTTGAAAATTGCAATGTTTTTAGGAGCATAACATTCATTGAAAAGTTAAAGTTAGGACTTTGCATTATTTTCATATTTACTTTTCTTGCAGAGTCATAACACCATAAGTTTCATCACCATACCTTTTTGAGTAAACATGACCATAAAATCAACGCTATAATTTAAAATTTATTAGTAACGATTATATTTTCTAGGGTGCACAAACTAGCCTAGGATTTAGTGCCTTGGAATAAGATTTTGTGAGTAAAATTCTCCAAGGCAATTAAATCAACATATGTGTCTGAGAAAGGGAGTTGAGAAGTCCATTGTATAATTGGTAAGATCAGGAGGCTCTGCTCACACCGGAGTTAATCATGAGGTTGCATGAAGTTGGTTGAAGGGATATCCCCCTGATACTCGCCTAGCGTTAAAGATATTTCTGTGGATTTATTCGTATTTGGGGATCTTGCTAGTGCCTATACCTCCATGAGAGGTGGTGCTTTCAATGATTCGGGCTTTTCTACCATGCCCATATGGTGATCCAGACTTACGATTACTCACCTGTGCATCGATTATATAGTGGTTTATTAGTTGCTTGACTTAGGTATCTCATAGGTTACTTGCAGGGGTTATTCTGCAAGTACCCTGGGTTAGATAGGGGTCGGAAAACACACAGCCTCTATGGAGGATTACCTCTCCGAGGGGTCTAACCAACTGGTTGTTAAGCCCACGAGAGCCCCTATAACTGATTCTATTACCTCCGATATTTAGCAGGGAGTCTCAAGTCCCTATTGGATGAGACATACCTTCTTTAGGGAGGGAGTCCACTTAGCCACTTCAACCTGTTTGCATGCATATTGGCCATTTGACTTTTGGTGTGCTCTTTGCTTACTAGTTGGCCTTAGGATATATATTTTTTATATTTTAAAGTCTTACTTCATTGTGGAGTCGGACCAGCCTCCCCGTCGGTCCCGTCGCTTGTTACAGTTACCACCTGATTTCAAGTCTTTGCGTTCTAAAAGGCGTAGAGTTATTATACATGGTAAACACACATCCACTGTTCAGAATTGTGATTCTACAAGAATGAATACTGAACCCAGTATTCAGAATTCTAGGAGCCCTTCGACTCCCATACCCACTATAGTTAATGGCACCCCTTCAACTCCTCCAACCTCCATGGTTGTAGCGTCGAAAGCACCTATTGTTACGATGCCTCGACCTATAGTGAACGCTCATGCTACCACCTTGAACCCTTTTGGGTCTCTTGGCCACTCATGGGGCTACAATGTTAAGTCCATCCCTATGGCTTCTAGTCCATTTTCTTATGGTATGCCTAACTTCACCTCGCAGTTTTCGAACTCCACCCCAGCAGCTGGCCCTAATACTAGCATTGGGATTGGGGGAAGTACACCTCCCTACACTCCTTTTTCATTTGGTGGATCTAAAATCCCTCAAATGAATCCTAATATGGGATGTATGCCTGCTTTTAACCTTGGGTACAATCCTCCTACATCTGGGTGGAATAGTCAACCTAGTGGACAAGCTTCGACTCAAGTTTCGTCCTACAATCCTACCTCCTCAGCATAGATTCATACCAATACATTTGGCATGGCGAATCCACCTCTATCCTCTAGTTTCCAACCTGGGGAGGTCAGTTTCACAATTTAGGAAACCCCCAACCCAGATCTAATTCGGCTGCGGGAAATTTCTATAACCCTCAACAAAACATTCCAGCTGGAATAATGCCCAACCGACATTATATGAATCAGCCTGGAGGAGGGACTTATAATGCCAGATAAGGCCATGGTGTTTACTAGAACCCTGGATGGCCTCCAAATCCACAAGCGCAATCGTTCCTGGGAGGTTGGGGCCAGATGTCGCAACCTCGTCTCCCTTTTCTGGCCACACTTAATCTTCCATATTTGTCAAAGTTAATGAATGACCCTGTGAGTCACGATCCTACATGGCCCCCGATCCCCACCAAACTTCCTTAGGACATCCCAAAGTTCGAGGGTAAGAATGGAGAGGATCATGGTGATAACGTCACCAGTTTCCACCTTTAGTGCTCATCAAACTCCCTTATTGATGATTCTATTCGTTTGAGGTTATTTCAACACACCCTTATTGGATTTGTTGCAAAATGGTACATTGAGCTACCTAGGGGAGCTTATGGGACTTTCAATCAGTTGGTGTTGGGTTTTCTTAACCACTTCCAGTTGCCCATCTGTTATGATGCTGGCCTAGAACTATTGTCTACTTTACGCCAGTACACTTCCACTCATATCTCAAACCATATCTAGGAGTGGCGTAGACAGAAGAGGTTGATTAAGACCCCTATACCCCCGACCTTTCTTTTAGAATGGTTTCTTAAGTCTTTGCACGCTCCTATATCGAAGGACGTTGCTACTTCTGGGGTTACCACTGAGGACGAAGCGATCTTTAGGTCCCAACAGTTAGATTTGATATATGCTTAGTTTGGGATGTTATACCATCTTCTTCCTGACACATTGCGGTCTACTTATGACCCTAGTAAAAAGCCTGGAACTCATGTCAATGGAATTGTAGGTTCCACCAATGTAAAGTCTGTAGAATCGGTGACAAACCAGTTGAAAGAGTTGTCTTTAAGCCAGTCTATAGGAGGGACAACTTCGTCTGTGTCTTCCAACCCCACTCAATCGACAGATGTACACTTCGTGCAATTGTTGACCAACCTGAATGGTGACCAACAACCAGGAGGGAATAAGAGGAAAGGACACAATAACCGTAAGGGTGGGAAAAATGGTAATAAACCCAAGGAAAATAATAATAATGAGAAGACATGTAGTAATGCTAGAGAGGGAAAATGAGAAAAATGTAAGGCGAATTTTCCCTGTAATCTTTTCACAGATGATCACCTTACCCATTTGTGCCCCAAACTTGCAGAAGCTACAAGGCTATTAGCTCAATTTCCCGTTGTGCCGACGAATCCATTCCCACATAATCAACACTTAGCCTCGAGCTCCTCAAAATCCGAAAATGCGGCTGGTGGAGGTCAAAACCAAAAGTCGCAAGATGGTGACCATTTATGTATCAATATGGTTGATGCAAAAATCAATGTAGCCACTTGATCTCGAGACTATAGTTCTAAACAAACTATTCCTGGTCTAGAATATCCTCCTCCTCCTCCGGAGACAACTTTACATATTGAGAAACCAGAGCCACTGCCTCATATTCTGAAAGAAGTACTCAAGTGCTCTACCCATAATCCAAATGCTAGAGCCTCCCAGAACTACTCTATTGTTGAGGACCTGGGCCAAACCCCTTGTGCGATGTCGACTTCGGAGGTACTCCAGACATGTCCTTCATAGAGGAATGCCTTACTCTCTACTTTAGGACTCTAGAACCCAGTGGCTCAAAGGTTATCAAGTTTGACATCACAGATGTTAATCCTCGCTTGTCTTACCATGTGGCTTTCCAAATCCATGTGGAGTACTCAAAGTATACCATCAAATGTGCGATTGTTGATGAAGGCATTGCTACATGTGTGATGTCCCTGGTCTGTTGGAAAGATCTCGGTTCTTTGACTCTTTCCAAGTCATTCAACATGTTGAATTCTTTTGATAGTCATTCCTTTCGCCCTCATGGTATTCTCACTACCTTTTCATTCCAGTTAGGTGGGAAGATGGTAGAGGTGGAAGTAGAGGTATTTGATGTGCCTCTTGATTATAACCTATTACTAGGTCACAATTGGACTTATGCTATGATAGTCGTCGTTTTTTCCATCTTCCGTATTCTTTGTTTTCCTCATGATGGGAAGATCGTGACGATCAGACAATTATCCTTTGCGTGCTCTAGTCCTAACGCATCCCTTGGACCGTCGATCCCTGTGATCGACAATCTCAACCGACAACTGAGAATATCGGTGTTGCAATGTATTCTTCCCTTATGGGTACTTTCGATTTCTCGGCACCGAACCATCACGTTTATGCCATGTCCAATAGTCCCATATTGACTGGGAGGTCCATTCCTTTCCGCACATCTTATTTTAATGATCCATGGAACCTACCTTCCCCGACTTCGTCTTTTGAAGGAAGTCACATGATGGGATGGCCATGCCACTATCGACAACAAATATTATGTATCAAGTTGTTCTAGACTCTTCCGTCGATCCCGATCCTGTCCCCTCATAGACGGACGAGGAGGATCTTGTGTCTAGGCCCATGTGGGCCACTTCGTTGTCTTGTTCACATGATTTCCTAGATGGGACTTTTCCTTCGGACGAAGCCATCATCGAAACCATGAATGGTTCTGACAAACCTTGGGACAATATGCATCACCGCTCTTATTTTCTCCCAAATCTTTAAAGAATCGAACAAGCTGACTTTCGTTCTACTTTGAGTGAGATACTCGGTCACACCATCATTCCACTTGATACGCATGACATTTATGCCGAAGGAAATATGGTGAGCATTTCTCCTACCATCACGTTCCACATTTCTCGTACCCCTGGTAAGGTTGAAAACATAAATATCAGTGCAGATTGTTTGCCAGAAGAAATCTTGATCTACATCTAGATCTTCAAGGAATTTCGAGACATATTTTCTTGGTCCTATGAAGAGATGCCAGGGATCGACCCTCGTATTTTCGAACATGAGATTAGAACTTATCTGGATGCTAAGCCTGTTCAGCAATGTCTTAGAGCTGTCAACCCTTGAAAGGCCCCTGCTATTAAGGCAAAGGTGGAGAAGCTACTTAATGTTGGCTTCATATACCCAGCTCCCTTGACTGAATGGGTATCCAACCCCGTTCTTGTAGACAAGAAGCAAGGAACCATTCATGTATGTATGGATTTCCGTGACCTGAACAAGGCCTGTCCTAAAGATAACTTTCTGACACCTTTCATCGATCATATTCTGGACGAGTGTATGGGAAGCAAAGTATTTTATTTTATGCATGAATTTCAGGATATAATCAAATTCAAATCAAACCTAAGGATCAACACAAGATGACATTTATTTGTCCTTGGGGTACTTTTGCATACCGAAAAATGCCTTTCGGCTTTAAAAGAACTGGAGAAACCTTTCAGCATGCCATGACTTTAATTTTTCATGATCTAAAACACATAGTCGAAGCTTACCTTGATGATGTTCCTGCTCACTCTCGCAAAAGAGAGGATCACATTACTCACCTTCGACTTGTTTTTGAAAGATGTCGTTATTATAGAATCCGGTTGAACCCTCACAAGTGCATCTTTTGCGTTAAGTCTGGTTGTCTTTTATGTTTTCTAGTTTCTGAGACTGGGATCATGGTAGTTCCACTTAAGGTTGAGGCAATACTTCGGTTGCTTCCCCCACGCACGATTAGACAACTTCAGGGTCTACAGGGGAAATATAACTTTCTTCGTAGGTTTATAGTGAAGTATGCCACTATCACTAAAGGTTTCATGCACCTTTTGAAGAAAGACACCCCTTTTATCCGGGATGAGCAAGCCCAGGAGTCCTTTGATGCTTTGAAGAAATCTTTGGTGTCAGTGCCTCTACTGAAGCCTCCCGACTACAGTAGATATTACCTGCTTTATATCGTTGCGTCAGAGGATACGATTGGTATGGTTCTACTTCAGGAGGATGATGAGCTCCATGAGCACATCATCTAATATCTTAGTCAAACTTTACTTGGTCCTGAACTCAATTACACTCACGTTGAAAAGATAGCTTTGGTTGTCGTGCACGCAGTCCAACGTTTGCATCATTATATATTACTTTGCAAGACTATAGTTGTTGTTAATGTCAATCCATTTCAATACGTCCTTACCCGATGTATCATAGGGGGAAAATATAATAAATGGATTGTCATTTTATCGAAGTTTGATCTCGATTTCGCTTCCACGAAATCCAGGAAATCCCTAGTCTTTGCGGAGTTAATATCTGATTTTCCATGATTAGATGAGGACGTTATCCATGCTGATTCATTTGTGGATGAACACATTTTTCTTGTCTCGTCGTCTGACCCCTAGTATGGATACATTGTTCTCTATCTTTAGAATTTAAAGTTCCCTCATCATTTCTCACGAGATGACCAATGACGTATAAGGTACCAAGCTAAGAAATACACTATAGTCGATGACACTTTGTATCGCCAAGGAATAAACAATATATTGCATCGTGTTTTAACTCACGAAGATGTTGATTATGTTTTGAATTATTTCCATAGTGGGGCTTGTTGTTGGGTATGTGTTATATTCTTTGCCGGGCGCGCAGGGGTTCGGGGGCAGCGCCCCCGAATTTTTTTTTTTTGGGCCGACATATTTTCACTAGTTTCGGGCCGACATATTTTCGCCGGGCCGACATGTTTTCGGGACGACATATTTCCGAGACCACATGATATTAGGTGGTTTTTCGGCACATGGTTTTTTGTCGATGGTTTTCTATTTCCGGTTAAGGAATTAGGGTTTTGGACTAATCCAGGTCATTGGGTTAGGGTTTTGGATGCCGCTGGCTCCTATATGTATATTGTATTGTAAACATGTGTATCAATATAATATATGTTGGTTTTCCCGGTTTGGGTTTCCAGGTGAAAAATCTCTGTGTAATGTTTGTATTTGCCATTGTATCTTTTCTGTTCTTTTCTGAATATCAATTTGCAGTAGATATTGTACAAGGTTAGAATTTACACTTGTGGTGGTCATCTATCCAAGCTTTCGACAACCCAAAAAAATTTGTGAGCTGGTTATTTCTAGCCTACTATCTTTAAAGATTGTATTGAAGCAGTTAATAAGTTTCATCCCTTCCAGTTGTTCACTCAAAAAATGTGCTCCCATCCAGGCCCCCTTCATCTAGTCATTACCGTCGGTCCCTTCACCAAGTAGGGGGTGGACTTTGTCGATTGAAACCCAACTTCGGTTGGGGGGCATCAACACATTATCATGGTCATCAACTAATTTACTAAGTGGGCAGAGTCAATGCTTACTGTTAAATCGGATGGAAAGACTGCAACCTTCTTTGTATTCAATGAGATCATTGCCTGGTTTAGTATCCCGAGTGATATTGTCATTGACCATGGAAGTCACTTTCAAAAAGAGATGATGGAAGAACTAGCAGCTAAGCTGGGGTTTAGACATGGTCATTATTCTCCTTACTATCCCCACGAAAATGGGCAAGTAGAGACCGTCAACAAGTCTCTCAAGACCATTTTTCAAAAAATTGTCAGTCAGAGTAAATCTGACTGGCACATCATGCTATATCTGACACTCTGGGCACATCGAACCTTAGTCAAGACTGCCACCAGTTTTTCTACTTTTTAGTTAGTACATGGTATGGAGTCGATATTACCTATTGAATGCAAAATCCCTTCTCTTAAGTTGGCAGTTTCCCTCCTACTTGACACTTCCAATCTCGAGCGATGCGTTGAGCACCTAGAGAGCCTCGATGAGAAACATTGAGATGCCTCTACAACTATCGAGGTGAACAAACGATGTGTTAAGGTCCAACATGATAAGTTTGTCTGTCCTTGGTTGTACGCTGAGGGTGACTTGGTCCTCTTGTATGATGAAGCCAAAGAACCGCTAGGGGTAGGCAAGTTTAAACCCATGTGGCACGGTCCTTATATTGTGTGACGTGTTCTAGAAAAAGGAGCCTATGAGTTAGAATATTATGAAGGGAATAAGTTGGTCAAGCCCAGAAATGGGCTCCACTTGAAAATATATTACGCTTGAGCCTCAGGCTTGGGCGGAACTCTCTGTATACTAATGTAATTTAGTGTATATATCTCTTTTCTTTTTTTCTTCGGGTTGCTTATAGATTTTTCACTTGGTTGATAGATGCCAATGGAGTCGTTAATCTACTTAGGATTCACAGATGGGTCCAATCATCACACGCGTAACTTGGCTTCCACCGCTTGGGTGGTTTACTCACCCAAGGGTCTACTGGTGTCTTCAGGAGGCGTATGCGTAGAGCCATCCACAAATAATGTGGCCGAATATATTTTTGTTATAGAGTTTTTTCGCGATGCTATCTCACATGGAATTCGTGCATTAGAAGTTCGCCTAGACTCCCAGTTAGTAGTACGTTAATTGAACGGTCGTTACCGCGTGAGTGATCATACTTTACTTCGATGATTCCTACGTGTACGTCCTTTAGAACGTCAATTTGATTTTATTACATATTATCACATTCCTAGGAGTTCTAATCATGTATCTAATGCTTATGCTATTTTTTTTTGTTAATGTTTAAGCCATTATTATAGATGTTTACATTTCATTAGATAATAATAGCATAATCCAAGATCACTGAGAAATACACAATCACAAGAGACACAACATTTATCCTGGGAAACCCTCTAGGGGAATAAAACCCAGCAAAAATTCCTATAGATAGCCGATACAATGCCAAGAGATCTTTTATGCTAATACAGAAAGTCCTTCCTAGATATGCACCACTCTCTCTCTCCTTTGCCAGTAACACATAAGAACTTGTCTCTCAAACGAAGCAAGTGATTCGTGTCCAAGTGAGGCACTAGCCTCCTTTATTTATACAAGTCTAGCATGTGTGAAGTGTCTCTTCACTAGCAGGGCCGACTTCTCAAACTGGGTGGGTAAACCCACCTTTATTATATTTCTAGGTCTCTTTATTAACTGTTGGGGCCAACTTCTTATTATGCATATTATAATTGTCTTTTGACCAATCCGCAAAAGGGGATTTGCTCTTATTACAATAACCGACATGATCAATCCACAATGGGGATTGATCCTATGAATAATATATCAATAGTAATAGGAATACTCTTTCCAGTTACAATATTTCAACACTCCCCCTTAACAAGAAGGGTATTCTTCAGCAGCATCATGCGAGAGAGAGAGGAAATCATCATCAACATCAAGTGGGAGGACAACATCTTCAATGTCATATTGGTTGGCATATCTATAAATCATCGGAAGTTTTGTTCATCGGCAACATCATCAATCTCAAAGGAATGCCATCATCATCTGCATCAATATGTATTAGCATAAAAACTGATACATCATCATCATCACAGCACAAGGATGGCTCATCATAATACAAGACTGGCTTTACGTCACAACTGTCAATTTGGAAGCTCAATACTTGTCTCATCTCATCGTCTTGATTTATGTCACAGTACTCAAGCTGGAAGCAAGATACTTGTCTTGCTTTACGTCACAACCATCAGGTTGGAAGCAGGATACTAGATTGGATTTACGTCACAACTATCTAGATAGAGGCTCAGTACTAGTCTCATCATATCATCTTGCTTTACGTCTGACAGCTTGGTCAGAAGCAAGGAACATCTCTTCTTTATTTACGTCTGAAAACTTGGTCAAAAGCAAGGAACATCTCATCTTGCTTTACGTCTGACAACTAGGTCAAAAGCAAGGAACGCCTCTTATTACTTTACGTCTGACAACTCGGTCAGAAGCAAGGAACATATCATCTTGCTTTATGTCTGACAACTAGGTCAGAATCAAGGAACATCTCATCTTTCTTTACGTCTGACAACTAGGTCAGAAGCAAGGAACATCTCTTCTTGCTTTATGTCTGACAACTCAGTCAGAAGCAAGGAACATCTCTTCTTTCTTTACGTCTGACAACTCGGTCAGAAGCAAGGAACATCTCATCTTGCTTTACGTCTGACAACTAGGTTAGAAGCAAGGAACACATCTCATCTTGCTTTACGTCTGATAGCTAGGTCATAAGCAAGGTACACATCTCATCTTGATTTACGTCTGACAACTAGGTCAGAAGCAAGGAACACATCACATCTTGCTTTACGTCTGACAGCTAGGTTAGAAGCAAGGAACATCACATCTACTCCCCCTTTCGAGGAAGGTCCTTTCAGATTATGCCAAGCTTATCTCAGAAGTACTCAAACTTTACACAAGATAGAGGCTTGGTCAACACGTTAGCAACCTATTCATCCCTGCTAATGTACTAGATCTTCAAGTCTCCTCTTTGCACCATGTCGTGGATGTAATGGTAGCAGATCTCTATGTGCTTCGACCTGTCATGGAATACAAGATTCTCTGTCATCTTTATGCAGCTCTGGTTGTCATATAGAATCACGGTTGCTCTCATCTCCAAGTCAAATAGGCCGGTCAACAACTTTTGAACCCATATATCTTTGCAGCTAGCAGAACATGAAACAATGTATTCTACTTCCGCTGTGCTGAGAGCAATACTATATTACTTCCTAATTTTCCACGATATCATAGCTGATCCCAAACTGAAACAACATCCTGAAGTGATTTTCCTATTTGAAACACTTCCTGCCCAATCTACATCAGTATATCCACTCAATGTGAAATTATGATCTCCATCATAGCTGAGACCATAATCTCTTGTACCTTTGAGGTACCTCATCACATGTTTTGCAGCCACTAAGTGAACACGTCTAGGTTCTACCAGAACCTAACTCAAGGTGTTCATGGAAAAACAAATGTCCGGTCTAGTGTTAGTCAGGTACATAAGCAATCCAATAATCTGTCTGTATAGTGTGGAATCAATCAAGTCTGACGAAGTATCGACCAACAGCTTCAGCTTCGCTTCCATGGGTGTATTCATGGGCTTACATTCCAACATGTCGAATCTCTTTAAGATTTCGACCGTGTACTTCCCTTGGTTAAGGAAGATCCTCTCAGGACTCTGCCATACCTCAAGACCTAAGAAATAATGCATTAGGCCAAGGTCTTTCATTTCAATTTCTGATGCAAGTCTCTTTTTACATTCAGTGATGAACTTTTCTTCTCCAGTTAAGGATAAGTCATCCACATATAGCAGTAAGATTACTGGCTCATTATTCATAATTTTGAAGTAGATATTTGAGCTTGTTGTACTCTTGGTAAAGCCTAAGCTCGTCAAGAAACTGTCTATACGACCATACCAAGGTATAGGAGATTGCTTCAATCCATATAAGGCTTTCTTCAATCTGCAGATATGAGACCTCCTGTCTTCAACCTCAAATCCTTGAGGTTTCTCTATATACACTTCCTCTTCGATGACACTGTTTAGGAAAGCTGTCTTCACATCCATCTGGTGCAACTTCCACTTCATCTTAGCTGCAAGAGCTATCATGGTCTTGATCAAAGTGTATCTGGCCATAGGAGCGAATGTCTCTTCATAGTCAATGCCTTCCTTCTGGGAAAAGCCACGAGTGACAAATCTTGCTTTATACTTCTCAATACTTCCATCAACAACATGTTTTATTTTGAAGAGCCATCTGGAGGATACCACATCTTTATCCTTCGGTCTGGGAACTATTTCCCATACTTTGTTCTTCATTATGGATTGGTATTCCTCTGTCATGGTATCTGCCCATTCTTTCCTCTAAATGGATTCTTCAAAACAGGGAGGCTCCTCTTCTAGGAGATCACACATCAAAGCTGTGTAACTAGAGAATGGATTTGGTCTTTTCACCTGTCTCATGGTTCCTTGGGGAACACCGTATTTATTTCCATCTTGAATAAGATCTCTAGCCCAAGCTGGCTTTCTTTTATGGAGGATCATCATCTGAGGAGGTTCTTTCACTTCTACTATATCATGGTCTTCTAGAAGTTCCTCATCAGGGGAATTTATGACTTCCCTCACTGGTTTTGCAGCTCTGGGAACCTCCCTCATTGCAGTATTGGGGATTATGGGTTCCTCTTCACATACCTCTTCAAGCTGGCATATTTTAGATTTCTTGAGCGTTGCATATTCATCAAAGGTCACATCCCTGCTAATCTCAATGTGATGTTGACTTGGTATATAGATTCTGAAGGCCTTGGAGACCTCACAGTATCCCACAAATATTCCCTTCTTTCTTGAAGGGTCCAACTTGTTTCTCTTTTCTTTAGGTATATGAATAAACATTGAACAACCAAATATTTTAAGATGGCTTACCTCTGGCTTATTTCCGGTGAACATCTCTTCCGGTGTCTTGAGCCCAAGTGCACTATGGATAATCGGTTCTGCACATAAACAATTGTCATTGTTTCTTCTGCCCATAAGCACATAGGAAGATCTTGATCATGAATCATAGTCTTCACAGCTTCTAGTATGGTTCTGTTCTTCCGTTCACCTACACCATTTTGTTGGGGATTATAGGGAGTAGTGAGTTCCCTCTTGATTCCAACATCTTTGCAGAAGTTCACAAACTCTTTTGAGGTATATTCTCCTCCATTATCTGACCTGAGTATCTTGATCTTTCTTTCAGAAAGGTTCTCTATCAAGGCTTTGAATTCCTTGAGCTTACTAAACACTTCATCTTTAGTCTTCAAGAAATATATCCAGGTTTTACGAGAGTAATCATCAATGAATGATACATAATATACATACCTGCTAATGGAGGATGATGGCATTGGGCCACACACATCTGAATGGATGAGTTCTAGGACTCCTTCTGTCTTGTTGCCCCTCTTCAGAAAAGTATTCTTGATATTCTTCCCTTGTGCACATCCATTGCATACGCCTTTATGGTCACCTTTGAGTTCTAGTAAACCTGTGACTACTTTGGATATGTATGGTAGCACCTTGTAGTTGATGTGGGCTAATATTCTATGCCAAAGTTCACATGAGTTTTCAATGGCATGGGTCATAGTAGCCTCTGAGTGACCCTTTAATTTATACAAGCCATTTTCTTCATTGCTAATGACGATTGCTTCATTTAAGGTTTCTCCCTTAGCCCACATAAGAACTTCTCCATCTATAAAGGCAACTTTGAATCCTTTCTTCTCTAAAGGTGAAATGGAGAGTAGGTTCTTCTTCAAGCCTGGTACATATAGTACGTCCTTCATTTTTAGTGAATTCCCTGAATTCATTTTATGGTTTGATTCTCCCACTCCCTTGATGGGGTACTGATAATCATCACCTAGTGTCACTTTCTGAGAAAACTTCTTTTTAAGATACAAGAGAGAATATTTCTTTGTCTCGTCATGTGCTTGGATGCACCACTATCAATGGGCCAAGTGTCCTCTTCAGGTGTTACAGATCTTGAGAGGGCTGAGATCAACACATGGTCTTTGATCTCTTCTCTCATCATCTTTGCGGGTGGCTCTTCATCTTCGGCTACATGGGCATGAAGCCTCTTCTGTTTTCTCTTGTATTCTTCTCGTTTGGCTGGACAAAACTTCGCAATGTGTCCCATCTTGTTACAATGATAACATTGTACATATGAGTAGTCTCTTTCCTTTCGTTGTCCTTTCTTCTGAAATCTCCTTGGATGAGATTCTTTATGATTGAATTTATTTGATTGTTGAGGCTCTTTATGAGTCTCCTTTTGGACGTAGGGTTTCTTCCTTCCTCCTTTGGTGTGAGTAGCTATTACTTGATCATCATCCTTAGCTAGTAATGCTTCCCGATTCACTACTCTTGTTTCTTCTTGGATGCATTCTTCCCATAGGTTGTCGAACTTCAGTTTCTCCTTTTTGCACATATCATCTGGATGAAGGAATCCCAAGGTCTTCTGAGACCATTTAGGGCCATCATAATGAGTTCATATTCATCTATGGTATCTCCAATAGCTTCTATTTGTTCTTTGAATTTTGAGATCTTGGAGAAGTATTCCTGAATCATTTCTCCTTTCTGCATCCTTGTATTCTTCAGTTGAGTTCTAAGATTCATCTTCCGGTTTATGTTCTTTCCTTCATATAGTTTGGTCAAGGCATCAAACATTTCTTTTGGGGTCTTCTTAGATGACACATAAGGGATCAGATGATCTTTGATTGAATCTGCAATGATTCTTTTGGCCCTTATTGTGTCCTTTTGATGCTTTGCCTTTTCTGCAGCATCTTTGGGTTCTGGTAATTCTTCCTTAACGAATCTTGCTAGGTCATTCTCTTCAAGAATGAGGCCAATCCTATACTTCTAGGCACAAAAGTTTTCCACTCCTTCTAACTTGTCAACAAGCTTAATCCTCGCAGACATCTCTACTTGGAGCTAGGAAAATGATCGAAAAATGAAAGTGCTCAGAATAAAAAAATGAACTTACCAGGAGATGCGCTTGGCTGAGGCGAGCTGCCTGGTGTGTTTGGATCTAAGAAAATAAAACTTTTTCCCCTTCAAATATGATCTACAAATTTCTTGATTGGTGCTTCTGGTACCTCTGGTACTCTGGTACTTCTGGTACTGGTTTTCTGGTACTTCTGGTACTTTGTGAAACTAGGGTTTCACTTTTCGGGAGATCCAGCCACTGAAAAGGTGCACTGATGATGCCAAATTGATCCTTAGGGGAGGGTGAAAATTTCTAGATAGTTTTATGGCTAAAAAGATCCACTTTTGAAAAACCCTAATTTGCAGGTACGACAACAGTGACGTTTTTCTCTTGCGAAAGATGCTTCCTTCAGCTTGGCTCTGAAACCATGTTAATGTTTAAGCCATTATTATAGATGTTTGAATTTCATTAGATAACAATATCATAATCCAAGATCACTGAGAAATACACAATCACAAGAGACACAACATTTATCTTGGGAAACCCTCTAGGGGAAGAAAACCCAGCAAAACTTCCTATAGATACCCAATACAATGCTAAGAGGTGTCTTATGCTAATACAAAAAGTCCTCTCCTAGATATGTTCCACTCTCTCTCTCCTTTGCCGGTAACATATCAGAACTTGTCTCTCAAACTGAGCAAGTGAGTTGTGTCCAAGTGAGGCACTAGCCTCCTTTATTTATACAAGTCTGGCACGTGTGAAGTGTCTCTTCACTGGCAGGGCCGACTTCTCAAACTGGGTGGGTAAACCCACTTTTATTATATTTTTGGGTCTCTTTATTAATTGTTGGGGCTGACTTCTTATTCTACCTATTATAATTGTCAATAATAATAGGAATACTCTTTGCAGTTACAATATTTCAACATTTTTTAGATTGGCATTTGTCACATAATTAAAAGTAAATAAAACCATCCAATCAATGTACACATTGTAATATATAAGTAAGGTTGAAGATCCTTTTTTATATTTATTTCAAAAAATATGGTGTTTATAGTAGAAAATGGGGCTAAAGCCCTGAATACACATACAATTGGATAATACATATCCCACGACATCTACTCATGTGGCATCAGATGTGTGTCATGGTAGAAAACCACAGCTTTTGCGAGACGTCGAAAGAGTCATACCCATGCCCTGGGTACACCAACCACCTCTCGCTGCATGGCCTCAAGAAGGTCCTCTACCTGGACCATGGGTATCCTATGAGTCAAACACGACATGTTTCCCTGCACATTTTGTAGGACCCTCTCGGCCTCTCCTACCACCGCCTCGTCTCCCCAGTTCCTCGGTCGATGTTGAGGGAAACCCTCTGGCCGCCACATACCCACATTTGCAACACACAAAGTCTAGTCAATACTTGAACACAATCCAAAAATACTTTTGTCCTAATTATACAAAAATACAAAAAATGAAATATGTAAAAAAAAATTGACATGCCTATGTCATCGTAGGTGGACCCTGGTGGAAGTGGCATGTCTAGATCTCCCCTGAAGTCGATCCCCTTATAGCGATAGTCATCCAGTGCGATGACCTGTCGCCGCCACCAGTAGAAGAAGTCCTCATTGTAGGATATTGGAACCCTACCTCCCCCTTGCCACCTCATCACCTCGATCCACCATGCCATGGCTAGATCGCGAGGTCCCCTAGGAAGGATCTCAACTCTAGGTCCCAAACCTGGAACCCGCTTGAAAAAGAAACTGCACAAGATGGAGGCAAACCCAAAATTTATTTTACCCCCCTGCTTGCACTCTGTCAACTGGATCTTCATGTTGTCTAGTAGTGAGGTACACTAGTCATACACTATGGGTCTTGCACACTGCAATGCATAGAACATGAGCATCCTCGATGCCTGGTGCAATGAGGCCAAACCTATGATCCTGGTCAATACTAGGACAATGATCTTCAGACTGAGGTTGTTTATTGCATGGATAGGGACTTGAATCCCTACCTTAAGAGTCCCTGCTACATAGTGGGCATCGATGTATTCCTCTATCTTCATCCCACTGCCTGGCCCCCGCTATTTGAGGTTCACAACCTCCCCCTGACGTGATAAACCAGTCAGAAAGTAAATGTCCTCCACTTAAATTCTCAATGGTTTCCCATCGAGATTGAAGCTCTTGCTATCAAAATCCTAGTAACCCACCAACATCTCCAACAAACTCACCTGGGCTCTCATTCCTTTGAGTGCCCAAAAATTATACAAACCACATCACTTTAAGGCCATTTGGGCCCTTGGATATCGATCTACAGCGACGTCGACTTCCTCATGTTCTCTCTTTCTCTCTCCATTCAAGAACCGTCCTGTCAAAGACAAACACAATTTTGAGTTAGAACCCTTCATTTTGGTCATTTGCATGCCTGTACGCGGCTTCCTTTGCACATAGTTGCGTGTAGGGCTCAATATACGCCCCCTTTAGTTAATATAGGAGTCAAAGCCATCCCGCATACACCGAAATCTATACTTTGTGCTTTAAATAACTAAAAATTTAAGACCTAATTCAAAAATGTAATCCATTGAAATTGAAGAGGAAGAGATCAAGAACTACCTGATCCAGATGGCTTGTGATTTCGCTGCCTGATGCTCCTGCAATCGTCGTTTGAATCTTGGAGGAACTTTGGTCCAAATTACACTAGTTGGGTAAAAAATCAAAATGGTATAGTAATTTTTTATTTTATTACTATTTATAAATTATTTTTACCCACTTTATATAGTTTTAAGCCATTTTTTCACCTAATGGATTAATACAATTGTGGATCGAGTTGGTTTTGGAGTTTTAGCCTGGGATTCTTGCAGATTTCATGGTTATGTCGACTATTCGTCACCTTGGGCAGGTATATTCGTTACCCATAATATAGGATAGGTATCCACTCTGTCAAGCATTTGTTGCATTATCCTATAACTGTCACTTTTAGCCTTAGGTACGAACCCATTTGTTGCGACATAGAATCTTCCATCTCCTATAAGTAGTGTCGTTAACAAGTGGTAGAGACTTACCAAACATGGGTGCCCTAGTTAGATCCCCTACTTCACTTGGTGCCCATGCAGAGATTTTTTCCTTTGGACCAAGAGTCCCTCATTGGTAATACTTGACTTCATGTTGAGCCTCATTTCTCACTCATAATCATGTTTCTTTATTACTCGAGGACTCCTAGATGAGTTTAATTTAAGCTCTTTTCCATATTGTCTTTAAAAAGAGAAAATATTGTCGAGTGATTTGTCCCTTTCACACTCGTTAAATTGGATTTGAAAGGTCATGAGTCTTAGTTAGGCTCTTTTTTGACTCGTTACCAAAAATAGAAAAGATTGTCGAGTGAACTTGTCTTTTTCACACTCGTAAATTGGATTTGAAAAGACGTCTATTTGGCACAAGTTTATCCCTTTTTCACACCAGGTAGACTAAAAGACATAAAAAAGGACATTTTTTGGCGTTAAGTTGTGATTGCATCTCATGCCCTTACTTGCAGTATTGATCCTATAGCCGGTTCTTGCTTTGAATTATAAACTGTTTGCCTCAGCAGTTTTGCATCCTCAACCAAGTAGAGCCTTGTTTATATCCTTCACAATTTGACACCCTATACCTAGGAGGGAACATCCCCTGAGTGTCCATCTCCCG
Source organism: Picea engelmannii (assembly GCA_009831015.1). Classification (NCBI taxonomy): domain Eukaryota; kingdom Viridiplantae; phylum Streptophyta; class Pinopsida; order Pinales; family Pinaceae; genus Picea; species Picea engelmannii. Next base: position 1,070,237 of record ML783150.1, on the reverse strand, counting down.
CATGCACTTATTTGCATTGAGCATAGGTATGTTCCACTGCGGGAACTAATTTTTCTTACTTGCGACACTCGTTTCCTCCTCTGTATCATAGCATTTGTTTGTTATGAAAAACTAAAAAAAGACGGGCGGGAAGGGAGTATTATCTTATGTTGGCAACAGTCGTGTCGCCTTTGAACAGAGCACAAAATTATTTGAGTCCATTCATCATGATAATTTTGGGATCAACATGGCCTTAGGAAGTTGAGCTCGTTACAGAGTCTTCTCTATCGACTGGTTACTCTTCCAGTCCCTATAGATAACTCCATTGTTGCCTCCTGCATCTCATGATTTTATCATTGAGTCTATGCTACTAGAGTCCACCATATGTCTCATGCTCCTATTCAAAGGAAGTCTATCGACCTGTGTCGACCACTCCTCATAACTCTTGACTTTGCATGTCGTCCATACACTCAGTTTGTTTCAGAATCACATGATACTTTGGTCCTATCATGCACCATGGCCCTACTTTCATCATTGGTAGGTCACCTTGAACCCAGAAGTCAACATTTCATCAATAGTCATTGACTGGGTGGTTTTCCTTGTGTTCGACAACAATACATCTATTCACACATTGGGATTTGTGCAGTGTCTTAGATGCCATTAGCCTTATTGTTGGTTTCCTCACCTTTGTCAGCATTTTTCATCATTGGTTGCTATTAAAAGGGTCTTTTTCATGTATCGCTTTCACTTGGCACATGCGAAAGACACACTGGGTCGTTGGTTCATGAAACTTGTTCTTCGTCCGATTTCCACCAAATCATGAAGGTCCTGCTTTACTCCTCATGATGACTGATGAGAGATGCCTTAATGCTCTTCTTTCAGTGGGTCTCTTTCCATCGACTTCAACCCATCTATTTTGGAAATGGGACCTAGAGTCTTATAAGTACCTTGAGGCTTGCTATCATTAGTGGCAATCTCTCTCACCATCGACAGTTGGGAATGCATCAATGTCTCTTGATCGATTGATTCTTCAGGTGTTCGACACCAACTCCTCTATTCACACTTACCTACTTTCTCTTGGTGTTCGATACCTACTTTCATTATCGGTAGGTTCTCTCACATTTTTTAATGGGTATACCTCAATGACTGGTAATCAAATGATGTCTCATTGTGTTCGACCTTAACTCCTTTATTCACACAATGTAGACTTGCACCTTTGGCAGATTGCGTTGAATACTTGAAGACATAACTATGTAGCCACATATTTCTTGAGCTATTGCTTCCTTTTCATTGGACTAGTACCTATATGGCTTCAGTGATCATGGGAGATTGGATTGTACTCCATGGTATACATATATCTTCATATTGGCTTTGAGACTAGTTCTACTGGGCCTTATTCGTGACTATGACAACTATTGGCATGTAAAAGCATTTGTATTTTCCTATTCATGGCCATGAATACTTGTTTGGTATATTTTCACATGGATCTACAGTGTATTTTTGGTAGCCATGTATACAAAGTCACTAGAGAATGTAATGAGCAATCAAGTTCATCCAATTGGTTCTCTACCACTCCACTTATGGGTTATTTATAATGTATCTCGGCCATCACAGATACTCCTCTAACCTCACACATTAGGGGGCATATGTTAGAGCAATATTTTCCTCACCCTATGCATTCTTGCAGAGAAGGCCTTATTCCATTCCCCCATGCAGACTTACTTTCCCTAATTGATAAATCAAGAGACAAAAATACAAATTTTTCCACTTGTGTGCATCTTTCAAATTATATAGCAAGTGTATACGTTGGATGCTCCACTACAGCCCACGTACATCGGGATTTGTGGCAAAAAATAAAAATTAAATGTCAGGTTTCCATGTCATGATAGGAGATCTCTGATCCCTGGCCTTCCATATACTGGAAACGTTCCAAATTGGCCCTTCAGTTTCATTTTGAAGGCTATAAAGAAGCCAATTCCAAGCTATGGGAAAGGAGAGAGAATTCAACTTTGAGAGAAAATTTACTATGGAGAAATTATTTACTTCATATTGAGTCTGCATCCCTTTGTCCTTTAAGTCTGAACACAACGTTCATCCACCAAGCTCTTCCCTTATTGATGGATAACCTCTTTGTCTCCCTTATATGAGATTGCCTTTCTTGGAGGATTGAAGTGGTGGAGGCCCAGTTGGAAGGAAATAAGTTTCTTGGTTCCGAACCATGCCGACATAGAAGTCTATAATATTTTCACTTCTGCTGATCATTTATTAATAAAAATACTCCTTTCCCATCCTATTGATATATTGGAAATATATGTATTCTTATCCATGGGAATGTTTCTTTTGTATAGTAATGGATTATGCTATCTAATGTGCTCACCTTTTATATTATCACTATGTTCTTGCTATGCTTGTTTGTTGAGAACTTGTTGCAGGTATAAAGCTTTGGGTTGAAGTGCTCAACGGTGGACATCATCAAACTTTTGGATGAGTTAGGCCTCTTTCTTATCTTTCTTGCACATTATTTTATATAGCATATGTTGGAATTGAGTCGATTTCTGCAGTCATACCTGTCTGTTGTGGTTCACCCTAGTCATAGAGATATTTTCCTCATAACACATTCAAAAGCATTCATTTTGGAGTAGAAATTACTCTGAGTCTCTAGCGAATATACTCAAAGGATTCCCTTGGAAGCGGTTTTGTAAATATGTCTTCCACTTGTTCTTTTGTTCCCACATATTCAACTCTGATGTTATTCTCTGCATCCTGTTCCCGAAGAAAGTGATACTTTATTGGAATGTGTTTCATTTTGGAGTGCATCACCGAGTTCTTTGAGATACTGATGGCACTTGTATTATCACAATAGATTGGAATGGTCTCATCATACTCAACCTGTATACCTGTCAAAGTTTGTTTCATCCATAGAACCTGTGTACAACATCCTATCACTGCAATATACTCTACTTCAGTTGTAGATAAAGATACAGATGATTATTTCTTGCTTAGCCAAGATACTAAACACTCACCTAAGTATAACGTTGCTCCACTAGTGCTTCTTCGGTCATCAATGCAACCTTACCAATCTGCATCTATGTAGGGAATAAGTGATAGATCCTTTCCTTTTGGATACCATAATCCAAACTCTTTTGTTCCTTTGAGATATCTGAAAATCCTCTTCACTACTAAGACATGTAATTCCTTTGGTTCTTCTTGAAATCGTGCCACCTGTTCAACTTCCTACATTACATCTGGTTTGGATGTTGTCACATATAGTAAGCTACCAATCATCGACCTACATTTCCTCTGGTCTGTAGACTTTGAATCATCATCTTTTCTCAACATGCAACTAGTTTGCATATGAGTGGTAACTGGTTTGCAATATTCCATTCCGAACCTCTTTAAAATTTCTCTGATATACTTAGTTTGAGAAATAAAAATTCCATGGTTGCTTTGACGTATCTAAAGACCGAGAAAGAAGGATAGTTCTCCGAGTAATGACATTTCAAATTCATTCTGCGTATCCTTTTCAAATTTATGGCTTAACCTGTCATCACTGCTTCCGAAAATAACACCATCAACATAAACTTCAATTAATAAAACACTATCTTGAGTTACCTTGATGTAGAGGTTGTTGTCAACACTTCCTTTTCTGAACCCTGCATGTTGTAGATATCTATCTAGTCAAGAGTACCATGCTCTAGGAGCATGCTTTAGACCATACAAGGCCTTCTTCCATTTGCACACACAATCTGTGTTTTTTGACAACTTAAATCCTTCTGGTTGTTCAATGTAGACTTCTTCTTCAAGTTCCTCGTTTAGAAAATATGATTTCACGTCCATCTAATATACTTTAATATTCTTGGAGCATGCATAAGCTAAGAGCAATCAAATTGCTTCTATTCTGGAAATTAGGGAAAATGTCTCTTTAAAGTTGATTTCTTAAACCTATGCACATCCTTTACATAAAAATCTAGCTTTGTTCCTTGTAACATGTCCATATTCATTCAATTTATTTATGAAAAAACACTTTGTGCCAATCACATTCTTATTATTTGGTCTTGGAACCAATTCCCAAGTGTCATTCTTCTCTATTTGATCAAATTCTTCATCCATGGCCTTATTCCATAATTCATCCTTGTTGGCCTCTTCAAAACTGTTTGGTTCTATCGTAGATAAGAGTGCTAGGTGCATTTGTTCTGGTGAATAGTTTCTTCTTCTAGTCTCAACTCTTGCATCCTTGTTTCTGATAATCTGATCTGAAGGATGATTATTTTGTACTTGTTTTCTAGGTGTCTTTGGAGGCACTTGCTAAACTTGCTCTTCTACTTCTGTTTGATCTTCTTCATCTTCCTCTTCTACATTTTTTTCATCTTTTTCTTCTTCTTCGTAAAACTGTTCCACTGATTCATTTTCTTCTTCCTTTGATTCTCGTCCACTTGTTTCATCAATTGTTACATTGATGTTTTCCACATATTTGTTCAATCTCAAATTGTAACACTTGTATGCTTTCCTTGTACTTGAGTAACCAAAAAGTACTCCTTTGTCCACACGAGAGTCAAACTTTCCCATTCTGCCATCTTCTCTTTTGATGTAGCATTTGCTTCTAAATACTCTGAAGTGCTTCACATTTGTTGGTATTCATTTCCATAGCTCGTAGGGAGTTTTTTCATTGTTGTTTCTGAGCATTACTCTGTTTTGAATGTGAATTGTTGTATGCACTGCACGTGTCCAAAAAATATTTGTCAATTTAGAATCCATTAGCATTGTTCGAGCCATTTCCTGTGTAATTAACATCCATAATGTTCCTTTGTCTCTGAACTACTCTCTGAATGTAATATTCCAGATATAAAAAGTATGCAGAACAAAAATAAAATGCTAGAAATTGCAGATGAACAACAATATAACTAGAACAACACCACAATAATACTAAAATGATAACAAAATAACACCAGAAATAACACTTTGATTACTGAGAGAAATGTTCACTTGCCTTTTCGAGGGGGAAACCTCCAGTCGAGCAGAGTTATATTACAATAATATCCAAAACAAAGTGCTCATACCCTCGAATCCTATTTATACTTAATATGTCTATCAAAAGAACCATCTAGAGGAAGATCCTTCTAGAAGCGAAATATTTTATTAGGTATTCTTACATTCGACTTATTATTCTTTATTGCTAGGCCTTATTAATATTGAACTTTATTACATTGGAATATAATATTCTACCTACGTGAGGGGTTAGGTCTCTAACATGTCCTCCCCCTTAAAAACAACCTTGTCCTCAAGGCTTGAGATGTGGAAATTGTTGCAGAATGGTAGTTGGTTCTCAAGTGGCATCTGCTAGGGTTGTATCTTTCCACTGGAATAACAATTCCTTGATGGTTCACTGACGCAGGCGATGCTCATGCTGGTCCAAAACTGCTTGTGGTTGTATCCAAATGGAGCCTTCTTCATTCAACTCGGGAAGGTTGGTTTGCATTTGACACTTAGTTTCAATCACCTTCTTTAAGCAGGAAACATGAAAAACAAGACATATCTTAGAATGAATGGGAAAAGCTAACTGATAGGCCACCTGTCCCACATGCTTGAGAACGATATAAGGAGCATAAAATTTGGGTGCTAGTCTCTGACAATGGTCAGCCTTGAGGGAAATTTTCTTGTAAGGTTGCAATTGAAGAAACACCTGATCTCCTTCTGAAAATTGACATTTAGAGTGACCTTGATCTGCTTTTTGCTTCATGCAATTCTGGGCCATGACCAAATTCTCTTTGAGGGTACGGAGAATAGCCTCTTGAACTGTAAATGTTTGGTCAACCGCTTGGACCTTTGAGACACCTGGAAAATATGAGAGAACTAAAGGTGGATTTTGGCTATATACCACTTCAAAAGGAGTCATGCGAGTAGATGTATGGTATGAAGTGTTGTACCACCATTCAACTAGTGGTAGCCATTGAACCCACTGATTTTTCTTTTCCAATGCAAAACACCTCAAATATGTTTCCAAACACTTGTTGACAACTTTAGTTTGACCATCAGTCTAGGGATGATAAGTTGTGTTGAGATGCAATTGGGTGCCTTGTAGCTTGAACAGTTCTTGCCAAAAATTGTTGGTGAAAGTTGGGTCACGATCAGAAACAATAGAATGTAGCATGCCATGAAGCTTGAAGACCTGATCCATGAAAATTGGAGCCACCGTGGATGCTGTAAATGGGTGTTGAAGAGCACATAAATGAGCATATTTGGAAATTTGATCAACTACCACCATGATGACTAATTTATTGCCTGATTTAGGTAAGCCTACAATAAAATCCATAGAGATATCTCTCCAAATAGCAGGGGGAATCGAAAGCGGTTGTAGCATACCAGGAGATCTAACTATTTCTCCCTTGTTGTGTTGAGACACATCACATTCAGCCACAAAATTACAAATGTCTTGTTTCATACCATCCCAGAAAAAAGAACGTTTGACCCTGTCATAGGTTTTGGTAAACCCGGAGTGCCCAACTGTGGGTGTAGCATGAAGCTCAGAAAGTACTGTGGATTTAAGTTTTGACTGTTTACTTAAATACAAATGGTCTTTGTATCGAAGCTCATAATGGAGCCAAGAGTACCCTAGGGAAACTGGAGAATTGGACTACAATTGTTGTATCAAATGCAAAATTTTGGGATCGTGTAGCCATTCCTAGCGAATAGCTTGGAGCCAATATGGTACAATGAAGGAGAGAGAAAAAAGGGACCCTTCATCTTCATATTTTCGGGAAAGTGCATCTGCAACCACATTGTCTTTGCCTTTCTTGTAAATGATCTCATAATCATATCCAAAGAGCTTAGTCACCCATTTTTGTTGCTCTGGGGAGGAAATGCATTGTTCCATAAAGTACTTGAGGCTTTGATGATCTGTATTAATTTGGAAGTGTTTACCCAATAGAAAAGGGCGCCAAAGATCAATGACATGCAATATAGCCAACATTTCCTTTTCATAGATAGATTTTCCCAAATTTCGTTCAGAAAATTGTTTGTTGGTAAAGGCCAAAAGTCGACCCTCTTGCATAAGGACAATGCCAATTCCTTTCCCTGAAGCGTCACATTCTAGGACAAAGATCTTTATGAAATCAGGAAGGGCTAGGACTAGAGTGGTGCACAAGGCCATCTTCAAGGTTTGAAAATCTTGAGCAATTGTTGGAATCCAAGTGAAGGAATTCTTTTTAAGGAGTGCAGTGAGAAGTGCCACAATCTTTCCATAATTCTTAACAAACTTGCAATAATAACCTATTAAGCCCATAAATCCACACACTATTTTGAGAGTCTTTGGGTGAGTCCAGTATTGCATAGATTCAATCTTTTTAGGAACCACCCTAATGTCTTCCTTGCTAGCAAGATGACCCAAGTAATCGACTTCCAAGGTGCCAAAAGAAAATTTAGATTTTTTCAAGAAAATTTGGTGTTGAGAGAGTAGATGGAGAACTCAATCCACATGAGCAAGATGGTTTGTCTAGGTTTTTCTATAGATAAGGTTATCATCAAAGAAAACTAATACAAAATGACAAAGAAAAGGATGAAAGACATGATTCATGAGGCTTTGGAAAGTGGAGGGAGCATTACACAAGCCAAAGGGCATGACCAAAAACTCATAGTGGCCCTCATGAGTTCTAAAGGAAGTCTTAGGAATGTCTACCTCTTTCATACAGATTTGGTGGTATCCAGAACGAAGATCAAGTTTAGTTAAGAACTGGGCACCAATCAATTCATCCAAGAGGTCATCAATGATAGGAATGTGAAATTTGTTTTTAATGGTGAGTTTGTTGAGGGCTCGGAAGTCGGGACACATGCACCAAGAAACTTCTTTATTTAGGACCATGACCACAGGAGAAGAGTAGGGGCTCGTACTAGGGCATCTAACACCCGCGTTAAGTAGTTCTTGAACCATTTTCTCAATTTCATTTTTTTGGGAAAAGGGGTGACGATAGGAATAGATATTGGGAGGAAGGCTTCCTGGGACAAGGGGAATGGAATGATCATGAAAACCATGGGAAGGAGGGAGTCTCTGGTGAGTGGAAAAAACCACTTGATGTTTAGAGAGGATGGATTGGAGGTCCTGCGGCACATAGGGTGTCTCAGTTGCTTGTATGGCATGGAGTTGGGAAATAACACAAGAATGACTTTTTTTGTGCAACTTTTCCATGTGATGGGAACTAATGATCTTAGGGGAACCAGAGGTGATGCCTTGGAACTTATATTGTTGTCCCTCCTAGTCAAATTGCATGGTTAAGTCCTTAAAATCCATGAGAATGGGACCCAAAGTCCTTAGCGAGTCTACACCCAACACAATGTCACAACCGCCCATGTCGATGGAAAACATACGAGATTTCAGGTGGTTGTTACCAATTTGGAGACAAACATTTTCACAATGCCCTCCACATTTCATGGACCCTCCATTGACAATCTTGATTTGGAAATTATTGACTGCACAAATATAGCAATTAGTTTCTTGGGCAATGAAGCAATGAATAAAATTATGGGTTCTTCCACTATCAACAAGAATGATGACCTTCCTATGCTTGATGTATCCAATTAGCTTGAGGGTTTGGGGAGCAGAGAAGCCAATGAGAGAATTTATTGAAATGACCGGTTCTAATTTGGGAGGGTCTGAGGGAGGGGTTATGTTAGTGGGTTTAGGTGACACATACACAAGGGGATCTTCAACATCCTCTGAAATGGCCATAAAAAGATTTTTTTCCTTACACTTGTGTCCCGGAAAATGTTTGTCATCACAATTATAACAAAGGCCTTTGAGTTGGTGTTCAACCATTTCAACCCTAGTCAATTTTTGGATATTTAGTGGGGTAGAAGGAGGAGTGGTATTTACTGGTTTAGTGCGAGGAATAAAAGAGGGTTTTCGGTTTTGAGAAGAGACAACATGTTGTGCTTCCTTAGCTATTTTAGTGGCCTCCACCCAACTCTGAGGTCGATCCACGAGGACATGGGCACGAATCTCATCCTTGAGGCCACTGATAAAAAATTCTCGGAAAAAAGCATCAGACATGCCCTTTGTACGAAAATCCAGTCGCTCAAAAGCAGCTATAAAGTCTTCCACTGTGCCAAATTCCTCCAACTTTGTCAAACAACCTAAATGGTTGGTGTCAGTGTCAAAGCATTCATAAAGCTCTGCCACAAAGTGTGTCCAAGCAACATACCCTTAATGGGCAATTTTTCTCCATTGCCACCATTGACAACGTTCTTGATCTAGATGGAGAACACCATACCAGAGTTTGGCCAAGTCATCTATAATGTCGTACAAAGAGAAATGATGTTCCATTTGATTTACCCAACCAATGGGATCTGATCCATCAAATTTGGTCACATCCACACGTGGAAGGCGTAGGTCATGCTGAAAGTGATGGGGATGAAAATTATGGGAATGAGAGGAAGTTTAAGCTTCGGTATGCAAAGGTGGGTCAGATAAAGGGGGATATGCAGGGATATGTAGCTTGGTGCAGATCATCGAAGAAAAATATTCAAGCTGGGTAGTAATGTCTTGTTTGAGGTCTTCTTTGAGTTCCTTGATTGAGGTAACGATGGAGAAATGCATGTTTTTATTGATGGTGGCAATATTGGCACTGAGTTTTCTCACTTCTTGTTGGGTCTCTGTGAAATTAGATTGCAAGGTATTGAAGCAAGCTTCCAAGTCTTGGCTACGGGTATGGGCCATGATGACGAGGGAACTGAAAAGGGGTGGGTGGGGTCAAAAAAATTGCTGAAAAATGATAGGTATGAATGTGATAAGGGTGAAGAGATAAATCCAATGGAATAGGTCTCAAATAATGGTGCAAAAAAATCCAAACTTTTTTTTTTACACCTACGGATTTATACTCTGGTCTAAAGAATACTACAGTAATGAAATTCCCAAATGCTTTATCAGGAATAAATGTGTAGTGATTTGGAAACTCGAACAAAGTTGTGCTGCAATGTCTGGTTTTTTTTTGTTTTTTTTTTTAATTTTTTTTTCCATCCCCAAAGATTAAGTATTCAAGGGTTCTACAAGCAAGGGTTTACCCTATGCTATAGCTCTCTGATATACATGTAGGGTCCAACAGTAGTACTCGGCTCAATATCGCAGGGCACCAAATAAGGAGGCTAGACTGTGCCCTTATCTGTACTACCCGACTACCCGAGTACTAGAGAGTATCTTCCTGAGTGTTGTTCTCGGTGACACTATAGCAGTCAGGCGACCAATCGATTTATCTAAAGAGGGCTTCAAGAAATCTAGGACAATCCGTATACAGGTGTTGTCTGATGCACTACCACTCGAAGGGGTACCAATAGGGGTTACAAGGGTGGCCAACAGATGTGCGCTTAAGTACCACTTGTATTTCATGCGTGTATGAATCCTCGACCGCAAGTTTATGCGCGTAACGAAAAATCTTTGTAGCTTAAAGAGGTCAGAATACGTCTCTACCCTGAAAAAAATTTACCCACGATTTTCTGCTGAGGAAAGTGCTAATACCACTTATAATATTTCATATATAAAAAGTATGCAGAACATAAATAAAATGCTAGAAATGGCAGATGAACAACAATATAACCAGAACAACACCACAATAATACTGAAATGATAACTCAATAACACCAAAAAGAGCACTTCTATTAGTGAGAGCAATGTTCACTTGCCTCTTCGAGGGGGCAACCATCAGTCGAGCAGATCTCTATTACAATAATATCCAAGACAAATTTCTCATACCCTCGACTCCTATTTAATCTAAATATGTCTATCAAAAGAACCATCTAGAGGAAGATCCTTCTAGAAGCAAAAGATTCTATTAGATCTTCTTACATTCGACTTATTATTCCTTATTTCCAGGCCTTATTAATATTGAGCTTTATTACATCAAAATATAATATTCTACCTACGTGAGGGGTTAGATCCCTAACACTGAACCAATCTATGAATCCATGCTCTCGTCCACTGTCATATATCTGTCCAAACCTGCTAAGTGTTCTTACAAATCCATCTCTGTCCATACTTTCCAAGACTCTAATGCACAATTGTCCATAATGATAACCCATTTATTACTATACTATCATGAAGTCTTCACTACTACAACTATCAAACTATACTTTTTCTAACTGTCTGCTCTAGATCTATCTACTCAAACTCTACAAGTTGCTCGAAGGACGGTTCTTTGGTCTGTCACAATTATCGCATAGACTCCCCCTATCTAATATTCATGTTACTTGGGAGTCTCTAAGTTGGATGGCTCTAAACAATTCCTGCTCTGATGTATATTCATCATCATCTTCATTGGTAGATTCATCATCTCTCCGAGCTCTAACTTCTTTCTTTCTGTCTATGGATTCATGTTTCACAACAATGCCTGAAAGTACAATCTATTGAACCTATTCCTTATTTACCTGACCTTCTTTTCTTTTAGTTATTTTCCAAACCTTTCTGTAGCTCACATCTTTCTTTTTCTCTGTAGAATTTTCTTCATCTCTTTTTATTGCCAATCTTGCAATCTCTGGGACCTAGTCTTTGTTCACTCATTCTTCGTGTTTTCTTATCCATACTTTCTTATATCTGATATCAATGTTCTCTTTCATGGAAGTATCGATCATGCTTCTACAATCACTAGCTATGTGTCCATAGTTATGACATTTGTAACATTCAATGTTACATGGGGCCACATAGGCATTTCTTACTTGAACATTTATTTTATAATCCCTGCAATATGCAACCTTATGTCCAAAATTAGTACAATAAAAACAATGACCATAAAAAAAAATTGCATACCTGGGAGTGAATGATCTTCTTTGTGGTGTAGTCCTTCTAAATTTTTGCCTTGACTGATCATGATCATGATTGAAGCTTCTTTGTGTCTTGAACATGGATGGTCTTCTTGAAGATGTATCTTCAATAGTTTTCTTAGATTTTCGTTGACCATGATTCCTTCCTTTGAGTACTTCTGCATAAATCTTTCTATTTTATTCATTCTTTTTTTTCGAGCAACCTAGAGTGCTTCTCTTTATTCTCTATGACTGATGTGGATGTTTCTGTCTCTTCAACGTTCTTGTTGAGCTTGGAAATTTTACTTCTCAATGTGACAACTTATTCTTCAATCTTCTCAACCTCTTCTTCTTTCTTCATTATCTGAGACTTCATGACTTCTTCTGTTCTTTTCGCTTCTTCAAGATGAATTTTTAATGTGATTATTTCTTCTTCAAGTGCTTTCTCTTCTTGACCAAACTATGACTCAAGTTGGTTTAGATCGTTAGTTATTTCCTTGAGATGATCTGTCAATATCTTCTCTCTCATTTATGCTTGTTCCTTCTGTGCTTCTATGTTGGTTTCCAAATACTTTTTTGGATCTTTAAGATTTTCTTTGATCTTTCTGGATTCTTCTAGTTGAGTTCTTAAGCTCTTGATGACCTGTTGGGCTTCTTTAAAAATGTGAGCACTTTCCTTTTGTTTCATCAATTCCTTCTTGAGTGACTTATTTTCTTCTCTTTATTTTCTTAGTTTATCTAAAGCACTGGTCAACTATTCTTCATAATTGTCTTCCTTTTCAATTAGTTTTTCGGTCTCATGGCATTATATTTCAAGATGTCCATGTTTTTCACAATTAAAGCAAAACAATATACCTATGTTGATTATGTACTCTTCATCTTCTAAATCTGTTTGACATGGTGAACATATTTCTTCTTGATCTGTACCCGCGTCTTCTTTGGCATTTTATGAATCTGCGATGGGTGAAGAATATATATCATGTAACCTATCCCAAAATTCTTTGGATAATGAACATTTACCAACATTTTCTCTTACCGAATTAGGTAATCTTTCCCAGATGAAATCCATTTCTATTTTGTTATTCTTCTTCAATTCCTTCTTGGATGTAGTCTTTTCCCTTTTTGAACTATCATATCTTGTAGCGACTGATAGCCAAATATAATACCCATATGCCTGTAAAAATAGTTTCATCCTTCCACTCCACATCTCATACATTAAACCATTCTGACCATTGAACATTGGTACTCCATTCTTAGAATAATCTATGATCTCCTTTCAGTGGTTAAATTGTTTCCTGAAGGAACCTGCTCTAAAACCAATTGTTGGATTACTAAGAAGGGGGGTGAATCAGTAATAGAGCAATTTAATCCTTTTTAACCATAAAATGCAAGTGTTATATCAATGTTGCATTATCATCCAATAATTGCAGAGTAAAAACAATGAACAAATGAGCTATCATACACATACACAATACACCAATGTTTTTATGTGGAAACCCAAAGTGAGAGAAAACCACTGAATTTTTTTCTTATATGTCTTTAATAATTACATTCATTGGAAGCACCAACTTCCTTTGTTTTCCAGTTGCAATTGGAAAGAGGCTCCAACCCCTTAGTTTCTCAGGATACAACCTAAGGGAAGCTCCAACTCCCCAATTCTCTGGCTACAACTAGAAGGAGGATACAACCCCCTATGTTCTATGGATACAACTGGAAGGTGGCTACAACCATCTGTTCTTGCCTCGTCTAGACACCCTGAAATATAAGTAGAATGATGGAACCATTGTCACACTATCATTGTGAGATATACTGTTGTAAACCTGTACCAATCAACATGCACCAAACAACCTATAACAACCTGTACCAATAACATGTGCCAACATGTACCATACATCAACCTATACCATAAACAAATGCATATACCATGCACCAAACCTGTACAAATAACCTGTCACAATAAACTGTCCAAACAACCTATCACAACAACCCATCTCATCAATCTTATCAACCAAATCAGATCTACTCACCAAGATCAATCGCCAAGACAACTCTTAACCATATGCACAATATCACCAATATGTGCATCAACCAAGCATAATACAACAACTCATAATCATCACCAAGATCAATATGTGCTTCTAATAATATACCAAGACAAGTATGCTACATCATCCATAAACCATGTGTCAACAATACTACTAACATGTGCCTCCAACCATGTAACAAGTATGTACCAATCATGCATCAACTACTCATCAACTATGACTCATCAAGATGCACCAACATCATCAACTATACACCTCATGTATGTGCCAACTCATCAACTACTTGTCTCAACCATGTACCCAACATGTACCTCAACCAAAATCCCTCATCAATTTCATCATCCAAATCTGATTTGTAACTCTATAATAGACCTGGTGTATATGATCACATACCTGCAAACCTTCCTTAACTTTAACAACAAGATACTAGCATTTTCATCAAACTTTACATTAGTCTCACATGACTAATTTTGGATTAGTCAACAACCCTAACTTGAAATAATCATAACTGTGTACCTGTAATGGATAAATATATGAAAATGGTACACAATGTTTTCCCATATATTTACCATGTCTTGATGGGAATCATCAAGGAGATACAATAACTCACAATATTTGTAAGCATGTTAGTTCTCAAGTTGTTTATGAAATAAACTTGGTTTTGGTTCATGAACAAAATCATGATATGTTAGGAGAATAGAAATTTAAACATGTGTGGCATGGCCCTTACATGGTGATCCATGTGTTGCTAACAAGTTCCCATAAGTTGGTTGACTATGAAAGAAATCCTTGGCATGACTCTCTTGGGATCTACTTGAAGAAGTACTATGTGTAAGCAACAATGTTGTGTAGTGATTTGTACCATATTATATTTGTAATGTTTTTGTTTTTATATTTTTCTGTTGCGGAGAAACAATCTTTAATGGAGGTTTATATATGTTTTATTAACTTTTGGAGTAGTGATGTTGATAATGTATACCTATATTTTGAGACATATTTTTGTGTTTTCTATGATGATATTCAATGAACTTTAAGGTATGTGATTTGATCTAGAATATAGCGATAGTTTTTCCCCAACATTGTGATATTTCATTATTAACCATCCCTTTGTTGACATTACACCTTAGTTTTGACCGTATCGGGTTGTGACATTATCCATTCTCTTTATTGCACATTGTAACTTGCATAGTAGTACCTACCCTTCATGTGCTTCCCTAGTTAGAATTTTCTTTGTCATTTGGTTCCCATGTTGTTTTTATCTATAGTCTTGGGAACCTATCTTTAGCCCTTTCATGAATTAAAAGTTGAGACCTCATGCTTCTCTCTTAATATTTCTTTCACCATGTTTTAAAGGGGTTCCCATTTTTTTTGTTTCTTTACAGTTGCAGGTGCCTATTGACCACTTGTGTCTTGGTACATACTTCTACACTATTTTTCTCTGGATCATACTTATTTTCATTATAGTCACTCTCAACCATTTTCCATTTGTACCATTTGCCTATGTTTTGCGACTGTTTATCCTTGGAGAAAAAAACGATGACTGGAAATTTCTTGCTCGAAACCTTTTTCATTTAGGTCTATTCCATGAACTTGGAATGTAGTTTCATTCCATTTAGGTACTCATTTAATTCATTGTAGCATACTTTTCTCTCTTTTTCATTCTCATTAAAACATGAAAAAGACACAAAAAAACATCAAAAATAAAGGGGGTAAATAGTCTCAATCTTTATTTAGTTTGAGTGGTAGCCATCAATTATTGTTTTCATTGAATGTGACACTTGTTTTCATCATTGTATTATAGTTTGGATTTAGCTTGCCCTAGGATTTGTACCATAATTATGAGTCATCCAATCCTCTGGCTAGTTATTCTTCCAGTAGATGTGGAGAGAACTTCATTGCCTCTTGTGTTGTTGCACTATGTCATTGGTCATTTTGAGTCAATGCTACCTAATTATTTAGTGTCTCATGTTATCTGTTCAAGGGAAGTTGAGCCTAAGTTGACCAATCTAAAAATTACTGACCTTTCATTTCATCCATCCCTATGTTAGTTTGTACTTCGTGATTTCTCTCTTGAAAAAATATCTCAATTATTCTTTTATGTCAACTGATGTGGGAAATATTAAGGCCGTCCTTCGATGGATCTATTCTTATAGACATTCTCTCATTGTATAGGAATTTGATCTAGAAACCAAATAGTACCTTGGGACTTGCAAACATCAGTGGCGGGATTCCTCACTATTGATAATGGTTGTACATCATTGACCCCTAATTGATCGATTCTAGAGTGTTTAATATCATATCCTCTATTCACACTAACTAGATTGTACAATGTACCTTGGATTCCATTTTAATTATTGGTGGGTCCCCTCACATCTGTTAATGGTATTCATCAATGATAGTTAATCATACAGTTTAAACCACACTCGACATTAGGGAATCCTTTCACATGATATAAATTTGTATGATTGACGAGTTTTGATTGAAGACCCTGGGATAATGGAATCCTCCATTATACTACCCTTTTTTAGTTGCATAAGATTATATCACTAATTGATAAGTAATTTTAAGATCACATTGGTACTCTCATTCATGTTATATGCCTTCCTGATGTATATTATGACATATATCCACATTATTTTTCCATGGATATGATCTCTTATATGACATAGATTCATCATGTACTTTTCGTGGCTACGATCTTACATCTCATTTCATGGATCTGTATTGTATTATCTTGGAGACCATGCTTATTCATATATTCGAGCATGGTTATGCCTACCATGTGGATGATCCATATATGTTTGGTTGATTTCTGTTTACATGTACTTTGTCTTGGTTCCTTGATCTAAAGAAATCCTCCTTAAGCCACTCACCATTATATATTTATGTAATGTATTTCGGCCATCAATTCCTCTTCTAATCTCATACAATAGGGGCCATATATTATACTTGTATTTTCCACCATAGACTTTTCAAGGTTGCTATGAGATGTTATGAAGTTGAAATTACATAATTAATTAAGAAAAAATCTCATAATTGAGCAATAATTAACTTAGAAAAAATCTCACAGTTGAGCATGGAACTTGTGCATGATTTGTAATTGCTTAGTTCACATGCCATGAAACCTCTCTTATAGTGTACCTAACCACCCCTATACATTATTGATATGGTGGGGTACTTAAAAGTTATTTCCACCAACTCAAAATTTCATGCTCTGATACCATATTATTCTCTATCGTTCTTTTAATGAATTAATGCATGCAATATGGCACGAATGCTTATGCAATTATCATAAAAACATTACAATATATTATCATTAAAAAAATTCACAATTGCATATTACGTGTGCAACATAACATCATTTTAATCCATAATTTACACAACATTAACTCAATATAAATATAGGCATACCAATTGGTTGCATACATTGGAAAATCCACCCAAACATAGGCATTGTTGTGCTTAATATTTCCATAATAGGACACCCCCGAGCTCAGGATATCAGTCCACAATGATGAACACTTATGGTTGACTCTAATCCTCACACACACAACCCATTTCCCAAGTTGTTATGGTATATCCTCTTTCATAGCAATCTCATGTCCAACTCTCTTTACTCTTCATATTGCACAACCCAAAGAAGGGGATCCCTTTCTCTGCAATGTGGTCCCTTGGTATATCCCACACTACAATGAGAACACCTTGTAGCGAAGGTTTTTATGGAACATTCTTGAAAAATTTATCCCTTATATGTTTATAGTAGAGGTGTTTAGTGAAGGCGGGTGGCCAGAGTTTTTTTCGGAGGTTTTTAACACTAGTGCGACTCAATAAACAAAACACATCAATTCCCTTACAAACATAATGCCCCATTGTTTAACAAATAAAGTGCATCGATAACCATTATTATAAAATGCTAAAATATCATTTTTTATTTTATAAAAATAAAATGCATCACAATGCTCCACAATAACCTAAGTGCATCAATGTGGGAATACCGAACACACCAGATCAGGTTAGAAAAATTGATTATTCAATAAAAATAATAATTAAAAAAACCGTAAACCTTCCACAGTGTGCTTAAAAACCCCTATAGCCCCAGTGCGTCTATAATCATGGCGCACTAGAAAACAATTAATACCCCAAGTATTTTAATACATACCCAAAAATACATATGGTGTGTTACTCATACTAAAACTCACTGGTGCATCCCTATATATGGTGCACTATTTTAGGGTGAAATAAAATAAGCGTAGCGGTGCATTCAAGTACATAGAATGCTTTGGTGCATATTAATATCAAGCACATCGCGAAAGGGTAAAAAAACTAATTACCAAACTTAATTTCATTATCATATTTGCTTATGTGCTTCCAACCTCTCACACAAGCACCCGTGCTCATCTTCCTTCTATGACCACCCCATTTGTAGTGCTCTACAATGTTGCTTCCTCAATGCTCCTATAGATTGGATGCATTTTCCAATTTTGGAAAAAAGTTGAAATTTTCATTTTTCCTCTATGGGCCAACCATGGATTCTTTGTCCAAAAGAGACCACGAAAAATTGTTTGTTACCTCCTTATTTTAATTTTCATCGGATTAAAATTTAAAATTGGCCTTAAATTTAGAATTTTTATTTTAGTTTTTAAAAAATATTTTGTGCGGTGAGTTTCATGCATTCATCTCACTCTGGACTGCGTTGCATCCTATGAATTTACAAAAATCACAACACATGGCGAGTGTTGTGAGTTAACGGGGAGTATCAATAGTGGTATGTTTAAAACTACACAATGCACCAATAAACACTAAGCATCGCTCACCATGATGGGCTTGAGCATTATCGATGCCTCTATCTTAGAAGAGGCATTGTATTTGCAAAAAGCACAATGATGTTTTTAGAAAACTTAAATGCACCACACATATAATAATTGACCTACCAATGCATTTAATTATTAACATAGCATCGATGCACCATACAACATGGAGCACCATGAAATTCAAACATGAATCATCGAACTTATCGTTGCATATTGGTGCATTTAATGAATAATGTAGCACCGATGCACCTGATAACATTGTGCACCATGT
This sequence comes from Picea engelmannii, assembly GCA_009831015.1. Classification (NCBI taxonomy): domain Eukaryota; kingdom Viridiplantae; phylum Streptophyta; class Pinopsida; order Pinales; family Pinaceae; genus Picea; species Picea engelmannii. The sequence continues at coordinate 1,051,353 of ML783150.1, read as the reverse complement.
ATGGTGCTTGATTTCTAATAAAGTTCACTATGAATGGTACATATTATTTATTAAAGGTGCATCGATTACTTTACCACATTTTTTTTGCAAAAAAAAAATAATTTCAATTTTTAATAAATACAAAATGGTTATATATGTGTTTGTTTTATAATTTCAATTTGTTGTGTGTGTGTGTGTTTTCTTAAATATAATTGTATGTGAATCCAAGATGACTAAGACGAGCATAAGAGAAGGAGAAACAACAATAGGTTGACATGTAGAACTTTGTACGTGAGTGGGAGGCTAGAAGAAAAAAATGGAACTCACTCTTCAGTGCCTCTCATAATTTAGTGCACAGACTCGATCCTCTACCACTCCCTCATTGCACTAGCTCACATTTCCTCCTCCACAAGGTGACTCGAATTTCTCCAAGATACCATCCTTGTCATTCTTGTAGCCATAATAATTAGTGTCCATTCTCTTGTAAATTATCTCATACCCAGACCTCCTCTTCTTCACCTTGGGGGGATTATCAAATAAATCTTTGACACTAGGGAGGAATTTTACAACCCTGAATTATTTGTAACCAGGGCCCTTACTAGTGGCACTGGGCACATAAACTTCATTCCCTTCGAAATCTGTCATCTTGGTCCCTGCTTTGGCATAATTAGGATCGTCGGGATCTATGATCCCATCTTCTCAATGCCCCTTTTGCATGATCAACAGGAAAGGAACCCTAATGGATTTTTTAATTATAATACTCTGTCAACCTCAAGAAGAACTAAGGTCCATATTGTATATTTAATAGAAGTTTAGAAGTGCTTTTGAAAAAAAAAATGATGATCCATAAGCTTCACCAACATACCTTATCATTGAATATTAATCATTTCCTTATCCTCAACATGATCCTCCATAAGATCCTTAGTCATGTGTTTTCTAAGAATCTCTTGTTTCTTCTTCACCACAACCATGCACTTGATCTATTTCTCATCTAGAAGGTGCACATGGGAAAAAAAACTCTCGTTATCCCTGCTATTGGTTTCCATTATCATGCTCTCCCATTTCTTTCTCCACATCCTCCTCTTCCTCAAATAGTACCAACTTAACGACAGGGACCTCCTTGCTCTTGACTGTCAACCTATCCTCTCCTCTTTATGGAATGGATCTTCTACCACTCCCTTAGTGATTTGTCGCACGTCTCCTCCTCCACGGGCCACTCAAAGAAATCTTGGAGAAAGTCAAGAAGCCCATGGAGAAGGAGATGCGAACCAGATTGTTGAGGGAGTGGTAGAGGATGGAGTATGTTGAGAGGGAGGCTAGGTTTATGATCAAGAGTGGTGAGGTTGTTTTTGTTAATTCAATTTTGTTTGAGGAAGAGGAGGATGTGATGAAATAAATGGGAGAGAAGAACAAGGGAAACTAGTAGTAGAGAGAGAAAGAGTTTGTTTCCCATGTGCCCCTTTTGGATGAGAAAGAGATAGAGTTCATGGTTGTGGAGAAGAAGAAACATGAGCTTCTTAGTAAATAAATGAGTGAGGATCTCAAGGAGGAGTAGGTTGAGGCCAAGGAAATCCATATTTAGTGATAAGGTATGTTGGTGAAGCTTATGGATCTTCAATTATTTTTTCAAATGTGCTTCTTAACTTTTATTAAATATACAATACGATCCTTAGGTTATTCTTGAGGTTAACAAAGTATTATAATTAAGACATCCACTAGGGTTCTTTTCTTGTTGATCAGGAAAAAGAGGCACTAGAAATCTTGAATCGTAGAGTTGGGCAGTAGTAATTATGTCAAAGTAGGGACCAAGATGATGGACTTCAAAGGGAATGAAGTTGATGTTCCCAATTCCACCAACAAGGGCCTTGATTATAGATACTTCAGGGCTAGGAAATTCCTCCTTGATGTCAAAGAGATATTCGATAAGATCCCTAAGGTAAAGAAGAGGAGGTCTAAGTATGATATTTACAAGCAAATTGGCGTTAGTTATTATGGATATAGGAATGACGAGAATGATATCTTGGAGAAAGTTGAGCATCCCATGGAGGAGGAGAAGTGAGCTAGACCTTTAAGAGAGTGGCATAGGATTGATTATGTGTGTTAAATTATGAAAGGCACCAAAGACTGACCTATGTTGTTTCCTCTGCAAAGAAAAACATCTACAAAATTTAATTGCATAGGTTTTCATTTACATTTTGTCAATTAAATCGTTTGTCGATGCGTTTTTAAGTAAAAACTGCAGCGGTGCTGTTTTAAGCACATTAGTGCACTATAAACTATATAGAGCATTGAAATATTAAGTTACAAAAAAAGATAACATGCATTTGTCATCAATGCACTGAAATATACAATGAAAAAATGAGCAAGAATTTCATTTTTTCTAAATGTATGTGTTTATAAATGAAAACCCTAATCATTGTTTCATTCTTTTGCAAAAATTTAGAAGGGATATTTGTGCAAGAGAGATTTACAAGAAAATGCTTTGGAATGCGTAAATGTTTTTGAAGAACCAAATTTGTAAAGGATCATCGTAAGTAACATACAAATTTGCAGAGGAGAAATTTTAGGTATGTAATTTTATTCTATTGATCATCTCAAACTTTCCTCTATTTGATTCAAACAATTTTCAATGCATTCTCAAGAAAATAAAAGAGTTTCATAGTGACATTCAGTATTGGAATCCCTAGCTACCTTGTTGTTTCTCTTGGTTTCCTTCTCTATATTTTACAACTAGATTTTTTTAAGCAATGGATTTTTATAGGGTTTCTTTACTTATATATGGAGCGTTTGGTATATATTACAATGGGACTACTCATTGCATTGGATCCCAATCCCTGTCGCTATCCATTTTCTTTAAAAAAAATGCTTTCACAGTTAGCAATGCACACTATACAAGAGTAGCACATTCATGTGCATTTTTATATCAACAACACCGTTGAGTTTAAAATGAAAATAACCTTGTTTTTAACATTGAAAGCGTCATGTTTTGAATTTTTTCATGGGTTTGGCGATGCACAATAAACAATAATGAAGCACCAATGTTTCTATTAATTTATAGAGCACTGCACGAATATAACAATTTGTAAAAAATAGTGTTTTAGAATTTGTAAGAACACAATTATCATATACCAATGCATATACATATGCTTAATACATTGGTATGAGCTATTTTATTACATGCACCAAAATCTTGTTTTGTAAAAACTATTTCATAATTATATATATGATGAATATACCAATGCATATACATATGCTTAATACATTGGTATGAGCTATTTTATTACATGCACCAAAATCTTGTTTTGTAAAAACTATTTCATAATTATATATATGATGATTAGTGGATTTTTTTTTTTTTTTTAAAAGATGGCCCATAGAAATTCAAGAAAAACAACTTATTATAGCGAGCATTATTATAGCGAGCATGATGGTATCTCATCCCAACTAGAACACTACAAGCATTAAGTGTACAAGTTCATGAGTAGGATTCATTATTGACAACCTGAACTAAAACATCTAACTAGCGAGCAACTATTTGTTTCCATGCATATAGTGAATAGGACGTGATTCTAATACTGGAATGTGATCACTAGTCTAGGGTCTTTCTCTTTTTGGCATCATACTGATAAGGATAAACACACTTGTTCACATGTAAATGGTTGGTAAGGTTAAGCTGGTTGTTCCCCTCTCGTCTTTGGATTTTAGAGCCAATGATTAGCTACTTGGACTAATAAATCTTCTCCTATATGTCGTCTCAAAGGAATGACAATAAAATTAATTGTCTAGTGGTTTTGGTTTTGTTTAATCAATGTTATTGATTTTTATTTAAAAAATTATTTTTTATCTCTATATAATTTTTAGATAAATTAAATAAATTTAAATCTAATAAAACTATGAATGAAATGAAATAAATAAACCGTTTGAATATGTAACTAGTGTTTATCATGATTCTTAATTTCTCTTAACAGAGCCCAACCTTCACTCATTTAGTCCCTGTTAAATAGTGTTTTTACGTCGAAAGGCGTACACTTATTGACATTGAGCACAATTAATCAGTTTTTAATCTAAAATTCTAATCTGATGGTTAACAATTGAAGATGCTGGCATATTCTTAGTCGTCCTCCCAAATCAATGAATGCGATTTACTCTTCATAACTTCCTTGTATTTCTGAATGCATCCGTTACCCTGTTTACTTTTTAACATTTAC
>ML783150.1:1000710-1047116 GCA_009831015.1 Picea engelmannii | reverse complement strand
TCATAACTTCCTTGTATTTCTGAATGCATCCGTTACCCTGTTTACTTTTTAACATTTACCTAATCATATTAAGAAATCACTGTAGCACTATATGATTGCCACGTTTAAATGATTAACCTTTCAAATTACCATTTAGATTTCCTAAACTGTCCAGGCGTTTCATTTTCTGGCTGACTGTGTGTCTCATTTTCTGGTTGCTTGTGCGTTTCATTTTCTGTCTTTCCTCACCTATCTGCTCATTTCACCACGGATTTCAGCTGTCCACCTTTTCAGCGTTCTCAGCCGCGAGTTAGCGGCTGTGCTAATCTTAGTAAAACGACACTTAGAAATATACAGTCATTAATACACTCATGAATCTGAAGATTCTATGAATGGAAAACGGTTGGTGATAAAAGAAAACAGAGAATGAAAAATACTAATTCATGAATTAGTGTTATGTAGAAATATTTAAATCCATATCAAGTTTTATATATATATATATAGTGCTGGTTAAACATGCACTGTCGTCTCAATACATCAAATCCCAGCACATATATATATATATATATATATATATATATATATATATATATATATATATATATATATATATATAGTGCTGGTTAAACATGCACTGTCGTCTCAATACATCAAATCCCAGCACCTCCCCCACCGGTGACATATTTACCGAACTTATCAGCCTACGAACCTAGGTTTTAGGCTCGGTTGCTAATGTATATGGTTTGACACTGCAACCAGTTTTAATGAAATTTTTTATCTTTATGGCCTACTAAATATATCAATCCTTTGGATCTTTTGTTAAAAACATTTCACAATACAACTTTGAATCTATTGATTTTGATTATATAATTTTTTTTATTGTTATTTAATATATTTTGTATTTAAATATTATATTTCTAATAATTATGTTATTATAAAATTATTCAAATTATTATTATAAAAATAAAAAATAAGTTTTATAAATCTCAAAAAATAATATTAACATTTTTTTTATATTATTTTCAAAATTATATTTAAAGACATGAAATGATAGTTATTTGGATCGTGGTTTTACATATACAAACATTATTATTTGTATTAATATTTTAATAATGATTAAAAAATATCATAAAAAATAAAATTGGTCAACAATACATTTACAAGAAATCTCCTTTAAAAAATTGAAGTTAAAAATAAAAATGAACATAGAAATAGGTAGTCTTGTCATACTTAAAACATGTATGAAATAATAATATAAAAATGAACATAGAAATGAGGTGGTCGTGTCGGTACTTAAAATATGTGTGAAATATAATAAATGAACTTTAAAGAAAATGAAATAATTAACATAAAAAACAATAAATTAAATTTGAAAAGAATACGATATAATATAAAAATGAACATAGAAACGGGGTCGTCATGTCATTAGTTAAAATATGTGTGAAATAACAATGAATGAACTTTCAAGAAAATGAAATAATTAACATAAGAAACAATAAATTAAATTTAAAAAAAATACCATATAAAAGTTAATTTAAATTTACAATTTTTGTTTTGTTATACTATTATTTAATTTTTAGTTTTTCATAAATTTATAGATTTTCAGAGTAAATATTTTCGGCATATTTATTTTTTATAAAAATTTTTTTTTATAAAAAAAGAAAAAGTGAAATACATTAGCATGTTTTTACTCTCATGCAAATTTCAAGGGATAAAGGAGGGGGAAACTAATACATAATGGTGAGGAAGTTCAAAAAAATGTATTAAAGAGATGGTAAAAGAAATGAACATGATTCCATGAAAGGAGGAGTCATTCCAACAACATACCACAATGATTAAAAGGGTACCAATTATTTTTATCTTTTTGTACCAGTTTAGTTGATAATGCACCAATGCATTTTACCAATACAATAAAAATACTTTTGCCTACCCAATCTTTTTTAGTTATATGGAACATCCATTAAAATCTCTGAGGTTTTTTTGAAATTTTTTATCAATCTTCTAGCACTAAAAAACTATGCTACAAGGTGTTTTTCTTGTATTGCCACCTATTTCTTGGGCTCCAAAGTAGACTATCTAGAAAATCTTACTGCTGGGAACTCAAGGTATTTTTAGCTGTGGTTAATTTTCCTCAATGGAAATATTTTTCCACACATAGGTTCTCTCTAATACTTCCTGTAGAATGTTTAGAAAAAGACCAAGAATGATGAACAACTCCCGAAAACCATGGGTTATATTTGCATGCCCACAACTTACGTATCTCACTTTCACACTAACTCTAAGGATGATATGGCTTGGAATAATATAAGGTCAAAGACCTAAGCTTAGGATAAAATATTATTATTATTTCTTTAACCCCTTTGAGTCCCCTAAGCCCCTTTTCATCCCTTTTGACATGTATATAACCTAGTTTTACCCTTTAATTCTTTTCTTTACTTAGAAAATTTGTATTTCAAAGCGGGTTCACAAGTCTCTTTATCAAAGTTTTGTGTCATACAAATTACACTTTTATTTCTCCAACACCTACATATTGCACCATAACTTAGTCACTTTTTCAAGTTTCTTTTATAATGGCGGGTTCACGGGTTAGCAAAATTACAGGTGTGGCCATTTTGTTTTTTTATAAGTTTGTTTTCTCCATTGTTACTAAAGTGAACTTTGTCTTTCGTGATCTACACTTTGCTCTACACTTAGTTTTTTTTCTTGATATCTCATGTCACAGAGGGTTCAAAGATCTTCAAGTTCTGTAATTCTCCACTATGTGCAAGTCCAACCAACTGATCATAACACTTAGTCTTTTTCTCCACTCTCATCATCAAACAATACTTACAATTTTCAAGTCACAGTGGGTTTGCGGACTCGCGGGTTGGTATTTCCTGTTTTTTTCTATGCCTACTTCCCCGCCATAATATATGTGTTCCCTTTGTCACTTATCCCAAGACTCATTAAATGCTAAATCCTATGGAAAATAACTGCTAATTAATTTTGAAAAGGTCATTAGCAATAGCAGATTCCTCAAGGTAATTTCCATTTAATTCTTATTAACTACAAAGGTTTTTATTTTGTATTACCAAGAAAATATTTATTTTGAAATCAATGTCCAAAGGAGCTTTACGAGAGTCCACCAACTTCACCAAAATGGCTATCAAAAGACAAGAGTTCTATGGAGACACTTTGAACTTGTTTGGCTAAGAAGACCAAAACTTTCATTGGTCAATATCTTATTGGTATTACTCGTCACTTGCTCTGCCACAAAACAATGAAAATAGAATTTGGACATCGGGATTGCTTTAGCTGCATGTGTCCTTGAAGTCTTTGAATGTAAAGAAGTAATCTCATGGTTTGCTGACAAATTCGTCTGACGCTTTGTAATACCCAAAGGAATGTTTGTGTTCATCAACATAGTAAGCATGCATGAAGATCCTGATATATGGGGAAAAGACGATGCCTATGAATTCAACCGAGAAGGATTCCACACAATGAGCTAAGTATTGCCTCCACATTATATTGTTGATATTGTGTGAAAGAGTAGGATTCCACACTCTCCAACTTCTCTATTAAGCATCATGCCCTCTAATGGAGTGCAACTACTCTTTCACACAATATAAATGCTTCTTGTACTGCATCAAAATTAAAATAATGTTAGATATGATCTTCTTTTATATACTTTACATTTAGAAATAATTTTTATCAAACTTTATTTTTATTTTTATTTTTTTCCAAGGAAATTTTTCATTGAAATTGTTTGCCTGGATTACGAGGTCTAATCACAAGTTTTTATTCTATTTCAATTTTTAAAATATGGACCACATATGGACTCTCTTTTTTTCTTTTTGTTTTAGACTACATATAACTATTACATTAAAACATTTTTAAGAGGCAGGTATAAGCAACCACAACTAGCACAAACACCTAAAAGGCGTTTGATATGGGTTGATTGATCCCATTATCATTTCTACAATTGTATATATGTCTTGTGTGTGACACTAAGAAATACACCTCAAAAGTGTTCGATATATGCCCATATACCTAAAAGGTGTTTGATACGGGTTGATTAATCCCATTATTATTTCTTCCATTGTGCATATGTCTTGTGTGTGATGTTAAGAAACACACCTCAAAGGTGTTCAATATATGCTCATATGTTTCTTGTGTTGTGCTAGGACAAACATTTAAAAGGTTTTTTCTATATGCTCATTACCATTAATACTTTTGTGAGCGTATGTATCTGTGTAATCACCATATAGTATGTATATGTAAACAACATATAAAATTTTACTTTTATTTTTTATAAGAGTTATAATGTTGTTTGGAAGGCTGACATATGGTGATATCAGTATTCTCTAACATATTTTCCACACTGCACTATGAAAGTAGTTTTCGATGCAATCAAGCTATCAACACCTTTCAGTGCAATCAAGCCATGAACTCAAATCACTTAAATCATATTTTTGTTAAGTGATTTGCTATTACAATGAATTACAAATAAAGTCCACTAACTCCCTAATTCATTCAACCTATTTAACAGACAAACCATTAAACCCCTAATTCGTAAGAGACTAACCCTTTTTTTCTTTTAATAAGATAATCAACAATCCAACATTATCCAAGTGTATTGCTTGCCACTATCAACTTTGAAGAACCAAAACTAACTTAACTTTTAATGGCTAAATATTTAATTATTTTTTGGGAATATGGAATGCATCTTTTAAATTTGTTAAAATGGGATTGTTAATTTTTTATTTAGTTGTTATGTAGTATTTAAATATTCTTAATATTTTTTTTAAGTGATAGGTATAAAATAGTTTTGTTATGAATTTCATAGTTATCTTCAACTTTATTTCAATTCTTAAAAGCATAGTATATCATTCTCTCTTGATTTTAAGTTATACATAAATAATGCATTATTACAACTTTCAAATATTTCATATTACTTTAATTTTTAACCTTAAAGTGCATACAACTATTACTTTAAAACATCTCTATTATAAGGTAGATTTGGAGATTATGTATGAGAAGCAATATAGAAAATTAGAGCACATGCAAGTTTTTCATAGGCATGTAGTTAGGGCATATAATAAGAAATATAATCAGAAGGTGTAGCCTTGTCAATTTATAGTAGGAGACATGCCAAGAGCATTTTCCTCGTATTAGTGAAACCTAGTTCTGTAATAGGGTTGGGCACTGGAGATTCTGAGGTAGGAGATGCCTAAGCTCTGTCTCCCCAATTTCTGTCTCCCCATGTCAGCTTTGATGCTAATTTCTCCTGTTATTATTATGTTATAAAGTATTTAATAGAAAAATTTTAGTTAGAAATAACGGTTCAGAAAAGACTTCAATTTAACTTGTTATTATTATTATGTTATAAAGTATTCAATAGACAAATTTTAGCTTGAAAAAGCAATTCGGAGATAAATTTCGTTAATAACAACAATGCTAATAACAATATTATAGTAAAATTGCATCAACCAAATAAAAAGTCCTAACCACACTTTTTTCTTTGTACCATATAAAAAGTAGTGGACCACATATTTTTTATTGGCTATAATGTTACATCAAGGATGATATGTGTATAGTGTTTGGTAGCAAAACAGTAATGCAAGTGCAGAATCAATCTACAATTTCCAACTCAGTAATTGAAGCATCGGGGTCCTGCATACACATTGATCATCTTTTTCACTAACTGAATCTAGGAGATTCAGATGAATCACCAAAATTTTCAAACTAATAAAACTTCTTCAACAACATCTGCAATGGTGGAACGGATCCCCAATCCATTGATAAGATTACATTACTTGATAAGAGGTATTACTCCCTTAATGCTATCTAAATTAAATTTCAAATTATAATATTTCAAAACTTATATAATATTATAATATTAAAGATGATAAATTATAATATATCAAAACATATATAATATTAAAGATGATTTCTTTTAAAAGTAAATCATATATATTATTCATTATTATATTGTTATATAATTTTATTAGAAATAATATGCTTTTGTGACATATAGATTAATATAAATGTGTTTGAAATCAAAATAAAGAGAAATTCATTTTTAAATTATTCAAATTCATGATTTTGCTCATGCATTTGATGCAAAATTATTGGATTTCTGGATGAAAATTTGAATTTTGTTTTTAAGGTAAGCTTTTATGTTGGATACTTAATCCTAGTAATTATGTTATTTTGTAAATATTATTGTAAACATTATTTAGGAGAAATATGAAGAGTCGCAAGTGAATAGAAAGAGTTATTCACAACCCTTGGAAGATGAAACCAAAAGTCACCTCAAATTGTATTTATGAATGTCTCATGTTAATGAAATTCATTCAAGTGTAGAGTTACTCATTCTTTGTCCATACCTGGCTTGACAGTGGTATTAGAACATATTTTAACACCATTATTCTCTCTCACGTGCAAAAACGCCTCTCTGCTTATTCCCTTAGGTTTGTCTCTCTTGTGACAAGCAGAACCTGCCATTCACACTGATCCTCTCTCACCTGTGACCTAACCATTGAGTGTTGACCATTATTTTTCAAGAGACTGGCGTTGACATTCTTCCTCTCCAAGACTACAAAGGCTTTTGCATGGGCTTTAAGATTCAAAAGGTTAACGGCCAGAGGCTCAAAATAAGGCAATGTAGTTCATTTTCTTGAAGAAATGTATTGATCAAATCTCTTGAAGTGATAATAATTTGATCAAATGCAATTTTTTTTGTGATTTCGAGCTATTTAATGGTGGAACTATGTATTTTGAGTTGCTAACAGGAAAGTCGATCATTTTTATCCTTTTAGCAATGTAGTTGGTGAGTTGGAGGGAGAAAAATGGTGATTTCGAGCTGTTTGATGACAAATACTTAATATTTCAAGTTTTTTGGGCAAAAAAATTGTCCTAGAAGCTAAAGCATAGCCAAATGAATCTATGAATGGTTTCAACAACATCTCGCACCTTTTATTTTGTCAATTTGGATAAAATAGTTGTTATTTTGGGAAAATAACCATGGTTTGATCTTGATTTTGAGTTGTCTAATGTTGAAGACTGGTCCCAGAACATTTGATGGAGGCAACTAAGGCTTTGAATGGTATGAATGGGTCATTGTGTCTTCTAGTATCATTTTCATTGTTTTCCATCGCAGTTTGAGGTTGTTTTGGCTGAAAATATCAATGAATTTACAATGCTCAAAGCATTTGATCAGGAAGATTTGAAAACGCTCAAAGCCAAGTTAGGGAAAAATATATAGTCTCCTATAAAAGAAATGAGGACTTTCAACACACGCTAGCAAAATCAATCACATAATAAATTTGTGGGGATGATCAAAGAAGTCCAAAGAAACTCAAAGTAGAGAAAACTTCACTTGAGTCATGTGGACATAATGATATGGGTTTTTTGGATATGTTTTCACCATTAGAGATTAGAAGTAGATATGAGGATGTTATTCTACATCCAAAATCAAAGGCATTTCAAACAAATATTTTTCTTGGGAAAAGAGTGTTGATTTTTCAATGTATTAGGCTAGGCATGAAGTTCATTCCATTTTATCATTTAACCATAACCATAAATGTTTCCGCAACCAAGATCACAAGAAGAAGCACCATGCACAAGAACACAAAATGTATCCTGGGAAACCCTTCTCAACAAGGGAAGAAAACACAGCCAAATCCTTTGCTATATTCTTTAAGAGAAAGACCTAGCAAACAAGAGGGTGCTCAAACCCTAGAACTCTAGCACCCAAGAGAGGTGTACACCTTTTTCCAAAGAAGTGTACTTGCTGAAATTTCCAAACTCACAAGAAAGATATGATTCCACAATGGGGAATTTCCCTTTACTTATATTAGACTTGTTCTATCAACTGAAGTGTCTATTGGCTCAACAGGGCCGACCTCTCTAAGTCATATTATAATTATAATTATAGTAAATAGTATCCAGATTAATTATCTTTTACATTTACTATTAATCACATTGAGGTAGGGCCAACATGTACCCTTTACATTGCAAATAGGGTTACAAGAAGTTCTAACTATTGAACAATATATAGCAAAGGATATGATACACCCACTAGTGCTCATCCACTAGGGGCACATCCATAGTGATGTCATATCTCTGGTTCACTGCATTACACATAAGAACTAGATCTTCACATGTTCACGTATGCTCGTCCATAGGCACGTCCACTCTACAGATCTTATTTCACACTGCCTCACACAAGAGAATCATCTGTAGTCTTCTCGTCAACTCTTTTTCTCAGAGGAGGCTAATACATCATCTTCATTTCTGTTCACATGATGATGCACCCAACACCTTGGGATTTCACACGTTCACCTTGTGCTCAGCCACATGCATGTCTAACTCAATAGATCACATTTCCCACTAGATAATCATCTGGAGTTCTTCTCAACTCTCTGAATGGAGGAGGTCATCTATATGTTCCTAGATCTGTCTCAGGCAGGAACCATGTACCCTTCTTAGGGGCTTTCTCTCAGGTTTGTAAGCTAAGAGAAAGACTTACATAGTTGCAATGATCCACACCTCATAGGTTTGTAAGATGGAGAATGTCTCACATAGCTGCAATCATCAACACCCCCTCTCAGCTAGGGAGGCATTCTTCATCATGTCAAGTCTCATACGGATGTACTCTGAATTTTGTTTTGGCTGGATTCATCAATACTCCCTCTCAACTAGGAAGGCATTTTTCACCAAGTTAGTCTGGTGCATATGTGTGTAATATGTTCATGTGTAGGAAGGTATTGTATGTGTATGATTTTCCTTTGCATCACATCTCTGACATAAGGATATTTCATCTCATCATTTTTCGATCCATCAGGAAACACTAGGTTCTCAAGGAGCTTATAATATACCAGATATAAAATGTATGCAGAACTGAAATAAAATGCTAGTAATGGCAGAATAACAACAATATAACCAAAACATTCACCACAATAACATTGAAATGATATAAGAATAACAACAAAAATAACACTTTGAATCTGAAAGCAATGTTCACAGGCCTCTTCGAGGGGGCAACCTCTAGTTGATCAAAGCTCTATTACAATAATATCCAAGCTAGGGTTCTCATACCCTCGACTCCTATTTATACTAAAAATAAGCATCTAGAGGAAGATCCTTCTAGAAGCGGAAGCTTCTATTAGGTCTTCTTACATCTGCCTTATTCTATTTTATTGAAAGGCCTTATTAATATTTACCTTTATTACATCCGAATATATTGTTCTACCTATGTGAGGGTTAGGACCCTAACATGTCCGGCCCCTTAAAAACAACCTTGTCCTCAAGGCTTGAGATGAGGAAATTGCTGCAGAATGGTAGTTGGTTCCCAAGTGGCGTCAGTTGGAGTTGTATCTTTCCACTGTACTAGCACTTCCTTGATGGTTCTCTGACGTAGGCGACTCTCACACTGGTCCAAAAATACTTCTATCTGTAGCCAAATGGATCCTTCTTCAGCTAACTCTGGAAGGTTGGTTTGAATTTGGCACTTAGCTCCAATCACCTTCTTTAAGCATGAAACATGAAAAACAGGATGTAGCTTCAAATTGTTGGGCAAAGCTAACTGATAGGTGACTTGTCCCACACGCTTGAGTATGGTATAAGGACCATAAAATTTGGGCACTGGCTTCTGACAATGCTCGGCCTTGAGGGAAGTTTGCTTGTAAGGTTGCAGTCGAAGAAACGCCTGATCCCCTTCTACAAATTGACATTCAGAGCGACCTTGATCTGCTTGTTGCTTCATGTGATTCTGTGCCATGACCAAATTCTCTTTGAGGGTATGGAGAATAGCCTCTCGAGTTGTAAGTGTTAGGTCAACTGCCTGGACCTTCGAGGCACCCGGTATGTATGAGAGAACTAAAGGTGGCTTCTTTCCATATATCGCTTCAAAAGGAGTCATGCGTGTAGTTGTATGGTATGAAGTGTTGTACCACCATTCTGCTAGGGGTAACCATTGAGCCCACTGATTTTTATTTTCCGAGGCAAAACACCTCAAATATGTTTCCAAACACTTGTTGACAACTTCCGTTTGGCCATCAGTCTGGGGATGATAAGCTGTGCTGAGATGTAATTTGGTGCCTTGTATCTTGAACAGTTCTTGCCAAAAATTGCTTGTGAAAGTTGGTTCGTGATAAAAAACAATAGAGTGCGGCATGCCATGAAGCTTGAAGACCTGATCCATGAAGATTTGAGCCATCGTGGATGTTGTAAATGGGTGTTGAAGGCCGTAGAAATGAGCATACTTGGAAAGACGATCAACAACCACCAAGATGACGGATTTATTTCCGGATTTGGTTAAGTCGATAATAAAATCCATAGAGATATCCTTCCAAATAGCAGGTGGAATCGGGAGCAGTTGTAGTGTGCCCAATGATTTGACTGTTTCTCCCTTGTTGTGTTGACACACATCACATTCAGCTACAAAATTACGAATGTCCTATTTCATACCATCCAAGAAAAAGGAACGTTTTACCCTATCATAGGTTTTGGTGAACCCGGAGTGCCCTGTTGTGGGTGTAGTATGAAGCTCAGAAAGTACTGTGGATTTAAGCTTTGATTGTTTACTTAAATACAAATGGCCTTTATATCGAAGTTCCTCATGGAGCCAAGAGTACCTTGGGGAAGTTGGAGCCTTGGACTGCAATTGGAGGATCAACTACGAACTTTTGGGATCTTGTAGCCATTCCTGGCAAATGGCTTGGAGCCAATCTGGTACAATGAATGAAAGAGAAAAAAGGGATCCTTCGTCTTCATATTTTTGGGAAAGTGCATCGGCAACCACATTGTCTTCGCCTTTCTTATAAATGATCTCATAATCATATCCAAAGATTTTAGTCACCCATTTTTGTTGTTCTGGGGAGGAACCGCGTTGTTCCAGAAAATACTTGAGGCTTTGATGGTCTGTATTAATTTGGAAATGTTTCCCCAATAGATAAGGACACCACAGATCCATGGCATGCAGAATAGCCAACATTTCCTTTTCATAGATGGATTTGTCTAGATTTCATTCAGATAGTTGCTTCCTAGTAAAGGCCAAAGGTCGACCCTCTTTCATAAGGACAACACCAATTCCTTTCCCCGAGGCATCACATTCCAACACAATGGTCTTTGTGAAATCAGGAAGGGCGAGGAATAGAGTGGTGCACATGGCCATCTTCAAGGTCTGAAAATCTTGAGCAGCGGCTGGAGTCCGGGTGAAAGAGTTATTTTTTAGGAGAGCAATGAGAGGTGTTGCAATCTTCCCATAATTCTTAACAAACTTGCGATAATACCTTGTTAATCCTAGAAATCCATGCAAGCTCTTAAGATACTTTAGGTGAGGCCAGTCTTGCATAGCTTCAATCTTTTTAGGATCCACCCTGGCGCCAACTTTTCCAACCAGATGACCCAAGTATTCCACTTCTAAGGTGCCAAAAGCACATTTAGACTGTTTCAGGAAAAGTTGGTGTTGAGAGAGTAGATGGAGAACTCGATCCACATGAGCAAGATGGTTTTTCCAGGTTTTGCTATAGATGAGGATATCATCAAAGAAAACTAAGACAAAATGGTGGAGAAAAGGATGGAAGACATGATTCATGAGGCTTTGGAAGGTGGAGGGGGCATTACACAAGCCAAAGGGCATGACCAAAAAATCATAGTGGCCCTCATGAGTTCTAAAGGCAATCTTGGGAATGTCTACCTCTTTCATATGTATCTGGTGGTAGCCTGAACAAAGATCCAGTTTAGTGAAGAATTGGGCGCCACTCAATTCATCTAGGAGGTCATCAATGACAGGAATGGGGAATTTGTCTTTGATGGTAAGTTTGTTGAGGGCACAGAAGTCAGGACACATTCACCAAGAACCTTCTTTCTTCAGGACAATGACCATAGGAGACGAGTAGGGGCTCGTACTAGGGCGAATAATGCCTGCATTAAGGAGTTCCTGGACCATTTTCTCAATTTCAATTTTTTCGGAAAAGGGGTGACGATACAGACGGATATTGGGAGGAAGGCTTCTAAGTACAAGGGGAATGGAATGATCATGAACGCCATGGGAAGGAGGGAGGCCTTGGGGAGTGGAAAATACCAATTGATGTTTAGAAAGGATGGCTTGGAGGTCTTGCGGTACCGAGGGTGTCTCTGTTGCTTGTATGGCATGGAGTTGGGTGATAACACTAGAATGACCCTTTTTGAGCAGCTTTTCCATGCGATGGGAACTAATGATCTCAGGTGAACTAGCGGTGATGCCTTAGAACTTATATTGGTGTCCCTCCTGGTTGAATTGCATGGTTAAGTCTTTAAAATCCATGAGAATGGGACCCAAAGTCCTTAGCCAGTCTTCACCCAACACAATGTCACAACCTCCCATGTCGATAGCAAACAGATGGGATTTCAAGTGGTAGTCACCAATTTGGAGACACACATTTTCACAATGCCCTCCACATTTCATGGAACCACCATTGGCAATCATGATTTGGAAATTATTGAGGGCATGGATGTAACAATGAGTTTCTTGGGAAATGCGGCGATGAATAAAATTATGGGTGCTGCCACTATCAACCAGAATGATGACCTTCCAATGCTTGATGTAACCGATTAGCTTGAGGGTTTGGGGAGCGGAGAAGCCAATGAGAGCATTGAGGGAAATGACTGGTTCTACTTCGAGAGGGTCTGAGGGAGGGGTTATGTCAGTGGATTCAGGTGACTTAGACACAAAGGGAGTTTCTTCATCTTCTTCCGAAATCTCCTCTGAGATGGCCATAAAAAGATTTTTTTATTTACACTTGTGGCCCAAGAAATATTTGTCATCACAGTTATAACAAAGGCCTTTGAGTTGGTGTTCAACCATTTCAGCCCTGGTCAATTTTTGGATCTTTAGTGGAGCAGAGGGAGTAGTGGGATTTACTGGTTTAGGGCGAGGGATAAAGGAGGGTTTGTGGTTTTGAGAAGATACAACCTGTTGTGCTTCTTTATCTCTTTTTGTAGCCTCCACCCAACTCTTAGGCCGAGCCATGAGGACATGGGCCCAAATTTCATCCTTGAGGCCACTGATAAAACACTCTCGGAAAAAGGCATCAGACATGCCCTATGTTCTAAAATCCATGTGCTCAAAGGCAGCTATAAAGTCTTCCACTATTCCTAATTGTTTCAGCTTTGTCAAATGGACCAAATGGTTGGTGTCAGTGTCAAAGTGTTCATAAAGCTCTTCCACAAAGTGTGTCCAAGAAATATACCCTTGACGAGAAGCTTTTATCCATTGCCACCATTTCCAAAGTTCTTGATCTAGATGGAGAACACCATACCATCTGTAATGACATATAAAGAGAAGTAATGTTCCATTTGGGTTGCCCAACCAGTGGGGTCTGAGCCATCAAATTTGATCACATCCACCCACGGAAGGCGTAGGTCACATTGAAAGTGATGGTTCTGCAAGGTATGGGAATGAGAGGAATGGTCACCTTCAGTATGTGGAGGTGAGGAAGAGGAAGGGTTATCTGTAGGGATATGCAGTTTGGTGCAGAGTGCCGAAAAGACTGATTCAAGATGGGTGGTGAGGTCTTGTTTGATTTCCCCCATTGAGGACTGCATGGTTGTATTGATGGTGGAAACATTAGCATTGAGTTGTTTCACTTTTTTTTTTTTTTACAAAGTTATACTCTGGTTTGAAGAATACTATAGAGAGGAAATGCCCAAATGCTTAACCAGAAATAAATGTGTACTTACTTGGCAACCCGAACACAGTTGCGCGGAAATAGATCTTGTATGTTTTAATTTGTTTATATTTCTGTCCCCCAAGGGTTAGGTATTCAAGGATTCTACAGACAAGGGTTTTCCCTGTGCTATAGCTCTCTAATATATGTGTGGGGCCCAACAGTAGTACTCGGCCCAATATCTCAGGGCACTAACTAAGGAGGATAGACGGTACCCTTAGCCATACTACCCGACTACCCAGGTACTAGAGAGTATCTTCCTGAGTGATATTCTCGGTGATACTATAGCAGTCAGGTGGCCGATCAATTTATCTAAAGAGGGTTTCAAGTAATCTAGGCCGACCCATACACAGGTGTTGTCTGATGCGCTACCACTCGAAGGGGTACCAATAGGGGTTACAAGGGTGGCCAACAGATGCGCACTTAAGTACCACTTGTATTTCCTGCGTGTATGAATCCCTCAACCACAGGTTTATGCGTGTAATGACAGATCTTTGTGGCTTAAAGACGTCGGAATACGTCTCTACCCTGGAAAAAAAATTAACCCACACTTTCTGCCGAGGAAAGTGCTCTGATACCACTTGTAATATACCAGAATTAAAATGTATGTAGAACTAAAATAAAATGCTAGTAATGGTAGAATAACAGTAATATAACCAAAACATTCACCACAATAACACTGAAATGATACAAGAATAACAATAGAAATAAAACTTTGAATCTGAAAGCAATGTTCATGGGCCTCTTCGAGGGGGCAACCTCCAGTTGAGCAGAGATCTATTACAATAATATCCAAGCTAGGGTTCTCATACCCTCAACTCTTATTTATACTAAAAAGAAGCATCTAGAGGAAGATCCTTCTAGAAGCAAAAGCTTATATTAGGTCTTCTTACATCCGCCTTATTCTATTTTATTGAAAGGCCTTATTAATATTGATCTTTATTACATCTGAATATATTGTTCTAACTGTGTGCGGGTTAGGACCCTAACAGAGATTTACAAACGTCTCTTGGTTATCATCATGGGATCCATCTCATGGTCAAGCAAATCTATTTGGAGCTTGTGAATCCATATTGCTTCACACACTTGATGCTATATGCTATGCCTCTATGGTGCTCAAGGCCGCATATTTTTGTTTCTTGATGCATTAGGAAACCATGGAAAACTTCATGGTAGAACAATAATCGGATGTGTTATTTCGGTCCACTGTACTTTATGCTCAATCTGAATCGACATATCCTGCAAACTCAAGTTCACACTGGAGGCATATCACAGGCCATATCCAACTGTGCCTTGTATATATCTCAATACATGTTTTGTTGTTGTCTAGTTATTTTGTCTCAGTTGACTCATGTAATGAATAAACACATTCATTGCATGGCATGAATCAAGTCTGGTTTTAACCAGATATATCAATGATCCAAAGTGGATCAGTCTCGTCTGAACCATTATCAATCTTCTCCTTTTAAATATATCATGGTGGATTTTGTATTCTATCATACTTGAACTTCTTTTAGTATCTTTACTGAATATTTTCCTTGACTCGAGAAAATCTCATCGGTCCTCTGTCATACTTCTTGTCCCAAGAAGTAGTGCATCATACTCATATTTCTTCATCTTGAATTCAGAAGTTAGGGATTTTAATAAAAAGGCTTTCTGAATAAGTCATCAAAATCAGGCTCTCGTCACCAACGTTGTAATAATATAGGTTTGGATTAACAACATTCTTGCTGAAATCTAAACTCATCAATAATCTATCTAGCTGATATAGTTTTCAACTCATGGATGGTAGTATGGATGGAAGTGTATCAGGTTTACTGGATCAAGTGTCTTATCATAGATGGCTCCCTCTGTTTGTGAGAAACCTCTTGGCTATAGATCTCATTTTGTATTTCTCGACACTTCCATCAGTTGTATGTCTGATCTTATAGATCCACTTGGAAGTTATCACAGACTTCCCTTCTGGTCCCTGAATAATATCTTATACATCATTATTTAAGATATATTGGTATTCTTATTTTATGGAATCTTACCATACCTATTCTCCTGTTGCTTCTCTAAGATGAGGAAGCTCAACATCAATAAGGTGGTTCATGACTGAAGGATAGCTTGAAAATCTCTTTTGCTTTCTCGGTATGTGCCTTGAGAGGCTTGTATGTTTCTCTGCCTCTTGCAGAGTGAGCCTAGGTGGGGCTTTTGTGCTCTAGTACAATATCTCTTGAACATGACAACTGGAACAACTAGATGAATTGGAGTAATGTATGTCTCCCTCTGAATTGTTGAAGGGGGAGAAGGTATTTGTCTTACTATCAATCTCCATATGAGATTGTATGGATCTTTGAAAGGCTTTCTCTTTTACAGGGACAACGTTTCTTCTTGTTCTTGTATGGTGAACAAATTAAATATGGTTTGGACTCCCGTACAAAGGATAATGGTCCAAATTTTTGAGATCTCCTGTACTAGTAATAATATCCTTCATTTATTTGAAAATTAAATCAACTATAAAAATAGAGATCAATTGATTTACCTAGTTGTAGTCATGTCTTTTAGAGGAAGTACTTCTCCTCTCTCTTCTCTTCACTCTTTTGAGGTGGATCTGGATAAATGTCAGCGATGGAAGCATATTGTCTTCCCTTCTTCCTGGTTGGACAGTTTCTTTCAATGTGTCCATACTTGTCACATCTGAAGCACTGAATTTCTGAAACATCTCTTCTTTGATATCTTGGATTGGATGAAGAATTTTCACCTTTAAATGTTTGCCTGAAATTTCTTTTGAATTTTCCTTCCTTCTTTGTATGAAGTGCAAGAGCATGATTTTCTTCTGAGGAATCTTCCACTCCTCTATTTCTAAGTCTAAGTTATTCTTGAGTGCAGTTTTTCCATAGACGCTCAAAGGTTGGTAGAGCGTCTCTTCCACTGATACTCTGAAGGAAAGGCTCCCATGATTTTGGAAGATTCTAGAGAGTGGTTAAGACAAGTTCTCTATCAGACATGATTTTCCCAATGGTCTCTAGTTTTTCTTTAATCTCTGATAACTTCATAAAGAAGAGTGCAACTGTGTCATCCTTCATCATCTTGGCACTTTGAAGTTGGCTCTTTAACGTAAGAGCTCTGAGATTGTTGTCACTTTCAAACATTCCTTTTAAGGTTTTATACATATCATAGGTTGTCTTCAGATTGGCAACATGGGGCAAGAGGTGA
Source organism: Picea engelmannii (assembly GCA_009831015.1). Taxonomy (NCBI): domain Eukaryota; kingdom Viridiplantae; phylum Streptophyta; class Pinopsida; order Pinales; family Pinaceae; genus Picea; species Picea engelmannii. Next base: position 1,030,242 of record ML783150.1, on the reverse strand, counting down.
TCTCTTACTAAGTAGATGATTATTTTTCGTGCTTTGACATCTTCTTATTTTCTTATCTTCTTCTTTATATCTGTAGTTGTATCTGGTACAGTTTTAGTTGTTACATCCAAGAGGTCATCTTCTTCAAGGGTGACTAGAAGCTTTGATTTCCAGGGGATGAATTTGCTTGCTCCATCAAGCCTATCTTCTACTAATGTTATGTTCTTCATTTGATTGGTTTCTTCGAATACTTGTCGACTGGATTTTGAAAAACTAATGATTAGGTTGAATTAGAAACCTTAGATTATTTTGGACTTATGAATTCCAATAATCAATTTGGTAGTATCACAGAGATGCTTTCTGATTCAAGAAAATGTTTCTTTAGAAACCCAGAATTAATACTCTGCAGGAATTCTCGGCACCCTAGAAACCCTAGGTCCAAAAATCAAAATTTCTTGGAATTTCATTTTGAGAGCTTCTAGAGATGTGTTGGAAGAGGTCATAATCTTCTATGCCAAAATTATCCCTAGCATCCACGCATTAAGGGATGAATCACCACTGAAAAGGAGGTCATACCAAATTTTCTGGAAACCCTAGGAGGGTCGTACGGTTCTGCAGAAGAGGAGGGATGACTGGTAAAAGCTTGTAGCTTGTGCAATGGGTTCTTCAAGACCTATGCTTTGATACCATGTTCATTTTTCAATGTATTAGGTTAGGCATGAAGTTAATTCCATTTTATCATTTAACCATAACCATAAATGATGCAGCAACCAAGATCACAAGAAGAAGCACCATGCACAAGAACACAAAATGTATCATGGGAAACCCTTCTCAACAAGGGATGAAAACCTAGCCAAATCCTTTGTTATATTCTTCAAGAGAAAGACCTTCACCACCAAGAAATACCTAGCACACAAGAGGGTGCTCAAACCCTAGAACTCTAGTGCCCTAGAGAGGTGTGCACATTTTCCCAAAGAAGTGTACTTGTTGAAATTTCCAAACTCACAAGAAAGATATGATTCCACAATGGGGAATTTCCCTTTACTTATATTAGACTTGTCCTATCAAATAAAGTGTCTATTGGCTCAACATGTCTAACCTCTCTAAGTCATATTATAATAATAATTATTATTATTATTATGATTATGATTATTATTGTTATTATTATTATCCAGATTAATTATCTTTTACATTTATTATTAATCACATTGAGGTAGGGCCGACCTGTACCCTTTACATTACAAATAGGGTTACAGGTGGGTATTAATATTGAACAATATATAGAAAAGGATTTGATACACCCACTAGTGTTCATCCACTAGGGGCACATCCATAGGGATGTCATATCTCTGGTTCATTGCATTACACCGAAGAACCATATCTTCACATGTTCACTTGTGCTCTTCCACAGGAACGTCCACTCTACAGATATTCTTTCTCACTGCCTCACACACGAGAGTCATCTGGAGTACTCTTGTCAACTCTGCTACTCAGAGGAGGCTAATACATCATCTTCATTTCTGTTCACATGACAATGCACCCAACACTTTGGGATTTCACACGTTCACATTATGCTCAGCCATAGGCACGTCTAACTCAATAGATCACCTTTCCTACTGGATAATCATCTAGAGTTCTTCTCAACTCTTTGAATGGAGGAGGTCATATCTACATTCCTATCTTTGTCTAAGGTAGGAACCACGTACCCTTCTTAGGGGCTTTCTCTCAGGTTTGTAAGCTGAGAGAAAGACTTACATAGCAACAATGATCCACACCTCACAAGTTTGTAAGCTAGAGAATGTATCACATAGTTGCAATAATTAGCAAAGAGACCTAGACCAGGTTGTTGGATGAGTTGTAGTTGTTTCACCCTTAAATCCCAAGCTCCTTGAGAAAGGAGTGGAAGGAAAGAAGACCCCTCCTCCCCCTCCTTCAATTGTCAAGTAGGATTTCAAGACCATTCGTGTGATGAAGAAGTTCCATTGCAAGCCTTGTGATATATTCACCATTCTCATGGATGAGAATAGATGGAAGGGTTTCACTCAGAGTAATGCCAATATTAGTCGAGAGGTTGGCATTTCTTTCTCTCTATTTGAATCTTTGGTGGAGAAAGTTGTAGAAAATGAGAAACCCTTTCAAAATAAATAAAATTATCCCACTGGAGTGATCCGGATTTTATGAGCAGAACGAAACGAATACAGATTATTAACAGGTACTTCACACAAAATAACAGAGATACAATAAAATTGATTTTCTATTCAATAATGAAATAAGATGAAGACTGTAAAATACAACGGAAACAAGCGTGTTGGAATGGTGGCGGCTTATCTCTAAGAAGAGATGTGACAGATGCGCTCATTCACAAGAAGATGATTACAATGAGGCTCTGAAGGCATTTTTACAATAAGCAGGAATGTCAAAAACCTTAGACATCCAAAAACCTAACCCTAGGAGATGAAGCGCCAAAAGTCATGTGGGCCATGTTTGGGTAAGTTAGTACATCAACTTCCCGGGGTCGTAACTTTTGCATACGATCTTTGTTTTAGGCGTATGATAGCCTGTTGGAAAAGTATCGTCAAGGAGATTCATTTTAGGAAAAATATTGAAGGAACTTCTATATTGCAACCCTGCTTTCCCAAAAAACATCGTTTAGGGCCTCAAAATGGCTCCGAAAGTGAAAACTGCTAAAAATAGTGAATTACCAAAATGGCCAGAAAATTGTTTTCATCCAGTTGGAAAAGGTGGGTGGCCACCGATATCCATCTGGATCAATCCTCCCTCCTTAGAAAGAAATGGTCTCCATTGCGTTGAGGTCCTCCATCAAATGAGGAAATTTCTACTGAATTTGGCCCCGGGTGAGCCACTTGCCTTGGTGCAAGAGTTGCCCTACTTTGACGACTCGATAAAGTTGGATCATTTTCTCTCAAGTTCCCTTGATCTGTGTGTCCACAATCTAATCATTGGATTCATGTTGTATGCAGTCAGGGTTGAGCTCTATTGGTGCCAGTTGCTCTGCTACTGCTGAGGTGTCCAATAATGGTGGGAAATAAGGGTGAAGGAGATCCACGTTGAACACCGAGTGCAGGCCAAGGAAAGGAGGAATGTTGAGCTCAAAATAATTATCCCCCATGACCTTGGTGATAGTGTACGACCCATAACGGAGTGGGCGAAGCTTCCGATGGGGTCTTGTAAGGCGTTCTTTCTGCAAGTGCAACCAAACTTTGTCGCCCACCTTAAACTTATGTGGCACCCGTTGTTGATCATGGCGTTGTTTGTACTTGTCATTAGACTTCTTAAGGATATCCTGAACATGTTGGTGGATGTGTTGGATCCACTCAATGAACTGGGTGGCTTTGTCAACTTCAGTTGGAGCAGGAGATGATTCGGTAGAGGTGACCGCAAGGGGAAGTGCAACATCTATGGGACCCAATGGTTGGAATCCCAACCCCACCTAAAAGGGGTTGTGGCCAGTTGAGCTATGCAAGGCTTAGTTGTAACTATGTTGGACATAGGGATGAATCTCATCCCATGTGCAAGGGTTCTTTGAATTATACATGCGAAGGATATGCACAATCATTCGATTTACAACCTCGATTTGGCCATCTGTTTGGGGGTGGAAGGCCATGGATTTAGTGAGCTTGGTTTCCAGTAGTGACCAGAGGCTCAAGAAAAATGTGCTGAGAAATCGATTGTCTCGATCTAAGGAAATGGTTTGTGGGATTCCAAAATGTACCCAGACTTGTTCAAAGAATATCTTGGCAGTGGCCTCTGCTGTGATGCTATTCTTGCAGGCAACCAAAATCACCATCTTAGAAAAGCGATCAACAACCACAAAAACACAGTCATTTCCCCACTTGGTGGACATCTGGCCCGACATGTAGTCCATTGATATGGATTCCCATGCCCTGTCAGGAGTAGGAAGAGGGGCGTACATGCCCTATTTCTTGGTGGTCGGTTTGGCAATAGCAGAAGCAGTGCAAGACCTGATATACTTGTTGACCTCCTATTGAAGTTTCGGCCATTAGAAATGTTTTTTTAGCATCGACACTATCTTTTCGACGCCGAAGTGTTATACAACCCGACTGTAGTGGGCTTCCTAGATCAGCTTCGCTCACTCGCTTAATGGAACACAGATATTGCCCAAACAACACAACAACCCATCCTGAAGATGGAAATTATCGACAACTGTGTTTTCACCCAACATTTGGTAGGTGGTGGCAAAGACCAGGTTTGTCTCACATAGTTGGGGCCATCCAGAGGTCTCATAGCTGCAAGATTCTAGCACCGTGGTGAGTGTCGCGACTGGCAGTTTGTTGAGGCAATCAACAACGCAATTGGTGCTTTTTGTTTTATACTTGATGTTGAGGTGGAATTGTTGCAAGTATGTGGACCACTTTTGATGGCAGTCATTCTGCAATTTTCCTTGTGTCTGCATGAACTACAGTGGCTTATGATCAGTGTGGATGACTGTCTCCTTCCCAAGAAAGAAATGTCTCCATTGGTGGCAGGCTTGCACAATGGAGTAAATTTTTTTGTCGTAAGTAGGGTACTTACGGACAACATATGATAGTGTCTCACTATGATAGGCCATGATGTGGTCGTGCTAATTGAAAACGGTTCCCACAACATATTCTGAAGCATCTTTCTTGATCTAAAAGGGTTGTTGCAAGTCTGGTAGTGAAAGTACTAGGGATGAACACAAGCACTGCTTCAAATCATCGAATGCATGTTGTTGGGACTGACGCCACACAAATTTCACCTTACCACCACCCCTGTTTATTTGGCTGAGGGCCCATGCAATATGGGAGAATCCCAACACAAACTTGTGGTAGAAATTAGCAAGGCCTAAGAAGATCTGAAGCTCAGTGAGTGTGGTTGGGGATGGCCAGTCATGGATGACTTTGATCTTGGCTAGATCCACATGTATTCCATGTTGATCAATGATGTAGCCCAGGTAATGGACCATGTCCATGCCGAAGGAGCATTTTTCCAAGTTGGTGTATAGCTTATGCTGTTGTAGGGTGTGAAAAACCTGTTGAATATGTTGCAAGTGTTCGGCCCAAGTCTTGTTGTAAATGAGAATGTCATCCAAATACACCACTACAAAAGTATTGGTGAATGGTCACAGGATATCATCCATCATCCTCGTGAAAATGGTTGGAGCATTTGTCAAACCAAAGAGCATGACAAACCATTCAAAAAGGCCTTCCTTTGACTTGAAGGTGGTCTTCCATACATATGTTTGTTCTATCGGGACCTGGTGGTAGCCAGACTTCAGATCAATCTTACTAAAGTATTTGTCCCGCATGAGTTGATCAAGGAGGTCGTCGATTCGGGGAATCGGGTACCAGTTTCTAACTGTGATTTTATTCAGAGCCTGTTAATCAATGCAGAGTCTCCAGGTTCCATCTTTCTTATGTACCAACATGATTGGGCTCCCGCAAGGTGATGAGCTGGGACGGATGTGCCCCTTGCGGAGAAGTTCTTGGATCTGTTGCTTGATCTCCTCATTCTCTAACAGAGAGTGAAGATATACTGGCCCATTGGTCAGCGGTGCATCGAGGGTCAGATCGATGGGGTGCTTGACCTAGTAGTGCAGAGGTACCCCTGTAGGTGAGGAGAAGATATCCGAGTATTCTTATATGACCTTATCTACTTGCTTCTGCTGTGAGGAGAGGTCGGCCGCAGAGACCCTAGATGTGGCTATGATCTTTCACTTATTCTGAGAGATAATATTGAAGAAGACAAACATCCCCGTCTAAGAGATGACCTTCCTGCATTGCTTAGCAGAGATCAAGGAAATAGCACTAGGTGGGGCTGCCTCGGGTATCCTGTACAATTTCCTATTCAAAGTAATAATAACACTACGAGGCCTAGACTCATATACATCATGACATTTCCATAAATAATGTTGTCCCAAAAAAACATCACAAACTTCGAGAGGAGAAACATCACAAAATACCTCATCTTTGAAGGTCTTGATGTCGTACGACAGTCGGCACTGTTTGCTGATGCAGAGGTCACTTCCTTGGCGAAGCCATCCAATGGTGTAGGGTTGTGGGTGTGGCATTGTTAGCAGGGCCAACTGCATGATGACCTCTGCTGAGATGAGGCTCTTCTTGCTACCTCTATGAATGATGAAGTGTAGTAGGGTGCATTTTACCCACATCTGTGAATGGAAGAGGTGCTCTCCTTCTTTTGGCTCATCTGGTTCACCAGGCTGAAGCTTGGTGGTAGCAACGATGACACTAGGTTTCGTGTCAATGATCTGTCTCCCCCTTTCTAGTTCTATCTCAGAGTCAAAATCTGCATCTGATTAAGAGGCTTTCACTTCGTCCACCAACGGCTACTTTGAGTGGCAGTCAGCAGTGTTATGCCAAGGGCTCTTATGGAAGTCGCACTACTTCCTGGTATCTTTCTTCATCTTTCTGGTGTCCTTATTTTCTTGCGGCTTGGACTAGTTGTCCCGATACTGTCCATCTTTTCTCTATCCTTTGTTCTGTGGGTTGGGGCTTCCCTTTACTGGCTTTTTTTGTGAGGGGTTCCCGGGCCCAAATCATCGTGTCGTTTTTTTGAGCTTCTACTAGATTTTGACGACATATCGGTAGGTTGCGCCCAAGGATGAGATATCCAGAAATTCCATTTCAGTCTGGATGTATCTATGTAGAGCACCGCAATACTTGAGCACCATATGTCACTCTGAATCTTGGATACCCAGCTTGGTGCGCAAGGTATGGAAGATATTTTTGAAATCTGGCACTGCTTGGTCTCTTTCTTGCCACAGTGTGGTCCATTTGGTATACAGGTCGTCATAAATTCTGACAGGGAAGTATTGTTCCTTAATAGCATCCCTGAAGGATTCCTTGGTGGTTGTGACTGTAAATAATGAGGGTTCCTCTGTTTCCTTTTGCTCACAGAAAGTTTCCCACCATTCTTTGACATGGGGAACGGCTTTGAGGAGCGCAAAAGTAATCTTTTCTCTATTCGAAAAGTTATAGCCAGAAAAGTACCCTTCCATTAGATTCAACCACTTGTCTATGGAATTTGCATCTATCTAACCTTCAAATATAGGAATATCGAAGTTTATTTGTACCTTGATGGGTGTGGTGCCTCCATTTGAAGAAGATGCGTCACCTGTTGGTAGTCGTCGAAGGATTTGCACGAAACTATCCATCATCTTGTTCCTCTGTTTCATGAGGGATTCCTCAATCAATAGTTTGAAAGGATCTCTTGTCCCATCATATTTATTTTCTCCTTCCATGAGAGGTTACTTGGGCATGTGAGAGCTTTTGTCCTCAAGAGAAACAAGCTCGAGACCCAACTCTTTGTACTACGACCTTGTTGGGGACATGCATTAAGATGACAAGGAGCAGACTGCTATGATACCACTGATCTGGATTTTATGAGAAAAATGAAATGAATACATATTATTAACAGGTACTTAACACAAAATAATAGAGATACAGTAAAATTGGTTTTCTATTCAATAACAAAATAAGCTGAAGACTGTAAAATGCAGCGGAAACAAGCTTCCTGGAATGGTGGCAGCTTATATCTGAGAAGAGATGTGATGGTTTCATTCATTCACAATAAGATGATTACAATGAGGCTCTGAAGGCATTTTTACAGTAAGCAAGAATTTCAAAAACCCTAGACATCCAAAAACCTAACCCTAGGATATGAAGCGCCAAAAGTCACGTGGGCCCCGTTTGGGTAAGTTAGTACATCAACTTCTCGAGGTCGTAAATTTTTCATACGATATCCATTTTAGGTGTATGATAGCTCGTTGGAAAGGTATCGTCAAGGAGAAGCACCAAAAGTCATGTGGGCCCCGTTTGGGTAAGTTAGTACATCAACTTCTCGAGGTTGTAACTTTTGCATACGATCTCTGTTTTAGGTGTATGATAGCCCGTTGGAAAGGTATCATCAAGGAGATTCATTTTAGGCACAATATAGAAGGAATTTCCATATTTCAAGCCTATTTTTCCCCCCTCCCAAACCCCCCTCGCAAAAAAAAAAAAAAAACATCGTTTAGGGCCTCAAAACGGCTCCGAAAGTGAAAACTGCTAAAAGTAGTAAATTACCAAAATTGCCTGAAAACTGGTTTGAGCTAGTTGGAAAAGGTGGGTGGCCACCGATATCCATCTGGATCATGGAGAGACTATGTTCCTTTCTCAGAAAGGGAAGAATCAATCACATGATCCTTCTAGAGGAGCATGCAATAAAAGGGGACATAGAAAGAAGGATTTTAGAGGCATTGTGGGTAGGCATAATCCCCATGAGAAAATTGATCTTTAATGTGTCCATTGTGGGAATAATAAACATGTATAATCCCATGGGAGAAGATCAAAGACCAGCAGGATCAGAAAGAAGATGAATGTAAAGCATCATATATGGCGAAAGGTAAAGCACCTGAATCTGCTCATTATATTGTTTCCCATTGCAATATTGGAGTAATTGAATATTTTCTTAACACTTCATTTGATTATTGGAGAAATGCATGGATGCTTGACAAAGGTTCAACATGCCTTATGAACTTTCATAGAGACTTCTTCGAAGATTTCAATGACAATGTAGATAGCATAGTTTATTTTGCAAATAAATCATGTCTCAAACCTTCGGGAATTGGCACCATCAGGCTTAAATTTCCTGGACTCTTAGATTTTCTTTTGCATGATGCACTCTATATTCCTGAGCTACAAAGGAAATTGCAGTCTCTTGTGCACATTCGATAGCAAGGCTACTTTAATCATATCTTCGGTGGTAGAGTTGAAATAAGGAAAGCTTATAACAACATGGTCATTATGACTGGAGTGGAGGATGGAAGATTATTGAAGTTTAAAGGGGCATCTTCTCATGCGCATATTTATACATACCTCTCTCACCATGATGAAGGTACATTTCCATCTAGTCTCTTATGGCATGCTAAATTTGGACACATTAATTATGACAACCTTTGTTTGTTGAAAAATAAGAACGTATCAATCCACTCCTTTCTCAAGGAGTGGATTGTAAATGATTGAATAAGATTGTAAATGATAAAATGATAATGGTCAAAGCATTTAACGTTTAAATGATGTGATCATTATTCATTCGCAAATGAATAAATTAAATAAAATATAAACTAACTAACTTGACGTTGATCAATAGTACTAAGCTAGATTTGTCTCTATTTATTTGTATAAGCTCCTCTTAACTTGTGTCAAGTGTAAACCTATGACAAAGGCAAGCATAATACTTCCTGAAGAAGCTCAAAGAAGTCTTTTATATTTCAGAACGAGTTTATGATGATAGAAAGACAAACGATTATATATCATGTGACTTTAGAATGTCCAAATAACTGAAAATGAAAGAAATTCCAATCCTCAGTAAATGGTGTTACCGGATATCTAGTATCAAATGTAAACTCAAAATACTTGAATAGATGAGTAGCCACAAATATTAAAGGAACCAAAATATAATGAACCATATAAATGAAAACATAACATGAAAAATTACATGCATAATAGTCTAAAGTTAGTTCAATACAAATAAAGTTTCATATTCAGAAATTACATAAAAAACAATATTAACATTGCACAATCTACAAAAGGACAAAAGTCAAAGAGTTCATCATAAGGTTCAAAAGGAAATTTTTGGGATAATAGACTCTTAAAGATTGAAAAAATTAATACATAAATGATAGCAATTAACCATGTATTGATAAAACAGACTAAAGCTAATTTAAATCAATGCATAATCAATTACTCAAAGAATATGAAGATATTATAATGAAAACAAAACCATTTTACTCACAGGACAAAAGTCATTAAGCAACCTAGAATTTCATATTCTTCTTTGAAAATACTTGTCCATTCTCTCAAAGATTTCAACCATCCATTACTCCATTTGAAAAGAAAAAAAGTTTACAAAAGATATAATATACAAAAAAGAAAGGATAAAAATTATCATCTCAATTTCTTGGATCTCCCTGGCTCTGAACTTTCTCATATATTTATATAATGAATGGACAGTCTGGGAGTCACTAATAATTTCCACCACCTAATATTCCCAACAAGACAGTCTCTCGCTTGTCCAAACTCACATTTGATGGTGGGGGGGATGTATCTGCAAAATAACATCTTAACAAGTTTTGGTGTAAATGCATCAAGTATGATGTTTTTGATTTAAAGGTTTTATGCAGATTGTTCGCTTTTACTTTTAGGGGTCGGATTAAATATTGGTTTGAGTCTTTTCCAACATATCACATTATTGATTGGTTTCAATTTGTAGAGAAATTTTTATATGCTTTTGAAATATATGATTACAATCAATTATGTGAAGAATTTCAGGCTTTACTAATCAATGATAATTCATCTCCAAAGGTCTTTTTAACAAATCATGTTCTCTGTAAGTTTCAACTTGATGACATGTCATTTGTACCAAATATATTCTCTGATGTGTGTTCCCTTTTCATCCAACCATTTTCAATCGCAAATGAAAAATCAGTTGCAAATCCTATCACTCAATTGCAAGAATAATTTTGTTTGCAGGATGAGAGGAATCCATCCAAAAATTTTGAACAAGCAAAAGAGGTAGAATCTATTGAAAAGGTTCTAACTGACAATCAAACTGGTTTTTCCTCTGAATCATTGTATATTCAGTCATTGACCATCGTGGAAGAAGATTTGATGTTGGGTCAAGGTGAATGTCCATATTCTTCTAACTCTTGCTCTAATCAGTACTTAAATTCAGTTATTCAAGAACACGTAGGTGATGAAGATGATCTTAAGTATTCTAACATTCCTATGAAACTAATTAGAGATGTAAATTTGCAATTTGAAGAAGAAACCTTAAACCTTCATCCATATATCATACCTTATCCACGGGAAATATTAGATGTTTGTCATGAAAGTTTTGAATTGTCTATCATACATGAGGCAAATTTAGATTATCATATTATGTTGAAGGATTTATCACTAAAACAGAGTGAAAGTTTTAAGGAAAGTGAAGAGGAATGTCTTGAAAATACCATTGTTAAATACAGGGATGATTTTAAGGATATAAATTTATATTAAAATGTAGAAACATGGGCTAATCTTACTAGTCCCTAATATGCAAAATGTAAAATGTTTGGCGATAGTTTTGTAAAAATATTCAAATTTCTAAGGATTTTATATAGTTTGTATAAAATTTTGGCGATTTTTAAGGTAAATAATTTTATTTTATGGAATTTGGGCGAATTGTTTTAGAAAAAATGGAAATTGACGAACTTTTTTAGGGAAAAACAATGGAAAATTAGCCCATTTGTGAAATTTAGCCCCTAAAATCATCTATGGTTAAATATCATAGCTCAAGAGAATCTTTCCATGTTCTCATTTCTTATTCTTTTTACTCTTTATATTCTGATCTCTTCTTAGATTCTGGTGGACATGATACTTTACCCACAATATCTTACTCTTTGCCATCACAATCAAATCTTTTCAATATGCCAAGATTTGGTGAAATTAATTTCGAACATAACATTTATGAAGTCGGATTTGATGCTCTTTCACTTTCATCACTCGCATGGAAAAAAGACATGTTGCAAGATGATTTTACATGATTTATTTTTGAAAAAGACAATGCACTCATTCTTATGGAGATCAAATATTTTACATTGCATATTCATTCTTTGGTTAGTTCAAATTTTAATGATTATGCTTCATGTTTTGAAACGATCCATCTCATCAAAGGAAGTGTTCAAACCAATAATCTAATTGATGTCATGAATCCTCTTATGATGTGTTCCCCATTGACAAATATAATTCATCGAAGTCATAGTTTGCATCCTAATTTCTATCAAAAGATTGCAGAATGGCTGGAGGATTCATACATCAAGAAGTTTCAAAAGAATGGTAAGGTCGTGCTTGTTGTGTTTTTAAATGAATATGTAGGAGGTAAGCATGACATATTTCTTTTGTATCTGCAAATAGTACATTCTTTTATTCTGATTTTTTACTTTCTATGCCTTGCAGGATTGAAGATGCTCTTGTGGTTGCACTGGAAATACAATTTTACTTAGCGTTTTGATCTATGTAGAAGTTAGAGTAGGTGTAAGAATAGAGTCCTTTTTTGTTTTTCTTTCCTTTTCACTTTTTTTTTCTTTTGAATAATGCAGTTATGAAGGCACGTGGTTATGCAAAGAGAACCATCGTCTGAATGTTATGAGGGAAATCTTCTTTCAATTCATTTATTTTTCCTTTTCGTAATTGTCTTGATTAAATGTTTATTTTTCAAAACTTGGCAACATCATGCAACGATTTCAGATATTATGAAGCATTAATAAAGAGATAAGTAAATTTGAATTATCAATTCACCTGAATTTAACCCTGACCCAAGGTGCCACGAGTAGGACTGCACTCATCTTAATAAGGATTTTTCTATTTTATTTTAGTCTCTTTTATTTTTAATAATAATTATTGGTCAAAGTAACATCTTATGCATCACTATCTTAAGAAAAGAACCTACCTATATGCAAAACTATGAAATTTGTAGTTCTTCCTTTTGATCCTCATTCTCTATGAGAGGTTGGCCTGGTTTTGTTTTTGGTCAAATTATTTTTTTTGAAGTTTGTTTTTGTTGTTTTGATTTTATTTTTTTATGTACTTTTGATTTTGAATCCCATTAATATAATTTGGTTTGGTTTGCTATGTGCTTTTTGTTTTCTTTTATTGCTTATTAATGAGTTTTCTTCGTGTCTATCTTTTTGAATCAATATATTTTTTTATCAAAGAACGATTGTCGAATGAAGCATTGATTTTAAAACTTGTGTTTTTCAAGAAATTTCAAATAATTAAAAGAGGTCCCTATATTAATATATAGCTCAAACAATTGATTTTTAAGTCAATTGCCACTTTCGTTTTGTCCTCAAAAAAATTTTGCCAGAGTATTACACCATAGATGTGGTTTAAATATTTGAGAATTATGATGATATTTAAACTTTTTACGCTGTCCTTGTTCTTAAAAGATCACTTTTAAGTGCTTCCCCATTTTCTAGATGATTTCTTAATTGAATCTAAAATATCTAAACCACAATAAAACTTCCAATTTTGAAAGCAAATAAATAAAATGATCAGCTATTCACCTATATTGCAATTAACCTCTAGTGTCACCCTGCTCTCTATGTCATCAATAAATATATAATTTTATTATTATTTAAAAGTGGCATAAGAGGGTTGAAAGCACTTAAGTGTGGGAAGTGTATGTAAACATGCCAGGGTACTGAACAGACCTACTGACAGCGGGTAAATGCACACATGATACCAAGACAACTTTGTCGGGGTACTGAACAAGCCTGATGGCAGTGAAGCAATGTCAGGTCGAGAGGTAGCAGGTATATGTTTTTAAATTAACTTTTATGAAGTATACATCATGTGGATACAACTATTGGATGGGATTAAAGCATTTGAGTGGGTTAAATGACATCCTTGTTGAGGCTATGGACACCTGCTGGGAGCAGTGGCTCTGTCAACGGTATTGAAGTCGTTTACATAAACATCGTGACTCTTTGATTAAGATATTCTTTCAGGTTATAATCCCCTGCAAAGCAAATTCTATTGTCTGGTTATAACATTGAGCTTATCATAATACTATATGGTCTCAAAGTGAATTTATTTCAGGGAGCTTAAATCCTTTGTTAAGTCTTATTCTTCTCTTTCTGAGATGAAAGCTTACCAGATCAAAGACAATTGCTTCTCCTAGTGAGTTGCCATTTGTTGGGCCCCAACAACCCCCATCTTTATTTTTGATCAAAATCTAGGGTCCCTCAAAATTTTACTTGGATTCTTCATTTTTTTTTTCTTTGACTTGATTGGATTGGTATTGGATTGCTTTGTTTTGAGGTTGGTTTGAGTTTATATTCTTTTATTTTGTTTGGTTTGAGGTTCATGAAATTAAAATGCTATTTCATTTTTCTTTCTACAGAGTTTTGATGTTGATGGATGAGCTTCATAATTTGGGAGTTTTTTTTTTTTTTTTTATAAGTAAGATTGTATAAAAGTCTGTCAAAATCAAAGAGTACAAAAAACTTGCATTGTTTCAGGCTGTAAACATTGAGCTGCCCCAAGGGGAAACCAGCTCAGCCAACTGAGCAAATCCATAGATTTCAGTCTTAGACTTCTACTGGCATTAAGAAAATCCTAAATTGTGGTCCCTAATGGTGACTGTTATAATATTAATAACCATAGACATTAGCAGAAAAAGGTGGCCATAAAGAGGCAAAACCTCTTTAATACACATAGCGAAAAAACAAAGACACATGAATATATCATGTAGAGGGGCTATATTGCCGCCACGTGTCCAGGAAGAAGCAATTGACTGAGTTTAAGTATTTCTTATTGATTCTCCTTACGTTGTTGCATCTTCACATGATTGGTTGGAGCATAGCATATGCTTTTATAAGGTGTTGCGCTTTCTAATGCACCAAGTGTCGAGTCCCCGAGAGGAGTCGGCTCCTCCTCCACTGGTGTCCCATCCAGTTGCGTGGCATCGTCCGGTTGGGCTGGTGGCACATTCTCCTCATGCATGGCATCCTCTGGCTGCATTGGTGGAATGTTCTCCTCTTGGCCTAGCTCATCATGGTCCGAAGACCCCAGTGGGGGAGCTGGTGTCGTAGTTCTTGCTACTTGGGATTCTTTTGTTGGAGGGTGAATTTCACCCTGCATTTTTGAGAGAAAATGCAGGAATTGAGAAGCCTTGCCATCCAAAATCTCTAGGTGGAATCAAAGGTCATCCACGTCCCGACGCAATTCAAAAACCGGGCCTTGCAACAGTGTGAGGAATGTTTGTCATTCACATTCAGGGTCAGCGCTAGATTCGGATCGTGATTGGAGTTGCTAACGTGAATTTTGGCTTGCTTTTGGGCTGTCAGTATGAAAACGAGCATCAAGAGGTGGGGCCTAAAGTGACTAGGAGGCCAGATAGTTAGGAGGAGCCACTGGACTAGGGTGTGAATCAGAGTCTGAATTTCCCAGAGGTCCTAGGTTGAATCCCAGCGAGGTCCCTAAGAAATCAATCCACTCCATCCTGTAGGAAAACGACGATGAAAGGGGTGGGAGGTTGGCTAGAAAATGAGTTGACTGCACCAGGGAGGAGGATGAGGTGGCTGAGGAGGATGAGGAATTGTGGGAGGGTGCAAGCAGGGGTCAGAGGACCAAACAGGGTCAGCTAAGCTGCCATGTCGAGCCTCATTTAGAATTCCCTCGCTGCCTGGGCATCTCTGAAACACCGAGCAGGCAAAAATGACCAAAGGCCAAAGTGAGTGACAAAAAATCGGGAGTGAGCGATAGCAAACCAAAGAAAGGTTGGGCAAGAGGCCTAGCTCTGGAGAAATCAAACAAGAGGGAATGAGGCATCTGGAGCCCCTGGTGCAGTTCAAATAGCCCAAGGAGCTTGTGTATTTCATTAAACATCCACATGCGCAGAGTAAAGGCCGAACAAAGGTGTTGGTCCATCGGAGGGACGCCAAGGAAGAGCAAGTCGCACTGAGAGTAATGACGCCCTGTCTCGAGCAAGGTAGACCTAAAGGAATGAAGGTGGCGAGAGGGAGAGGCACGCGTTCGTCACATAGTTGGCACCACAGAGGCTCTCTCCTGGCTACTCCGTATGACACGCATTCTCCACTAGCACCCCATCCGGGGATAATTTTGGAGTTTGTTATTACCTCTTTCTTATTGAATTTATATGCTATGAGAATGACTTGGTTGAATACATGGATTAATAACAATGACTTTACAGGAATAAAGTTTATTGCGACACATCTTTTCTATGACATTTGTTCACATTTGATCAAATTTGAATGAGGGAGAGATGAACATAGAAATCTTAATTTAAACGAAAACATTATTTTTTATCAACTGTTTACTTTCGTTTAAATTATGAGTATGCTTTCATCTTTTGTTCATTAGCAATCATTTTCACAAAATCATTTGGTAGGTTTAATTAATTAAATTATTTTGTCATTTTGCATCTCATTTCAAAATAAAAATAAAAATAAAATGAATTATCTATAATTTGTTTGATTTTGTGAAAACCCCAAATTAATATTTTTCTCCTCTCCATCAACTTGAAGCTTCTAGAATTTTAAGATCATATTTGAAAGGAAAATATAAACAATGTTTGTTTAGAACTTATAGTTAGTTTAAATTCATTTTAATTTTATTCTTCTAGATTTTGTTTTATTCACAATTTTTAGGTTATTAATTTGGTTTCTTTTTGTTTCACGGGTTTCTATTATCAGGTATTTGGTATAGATCTAATCATGGCTTGATTTTATTAACTAAATACGTTCAAGATAATTGATCCAAAATAATATTGGATTGTTGCATATAATTTATGAGCAACAACAAATAAGATTTGGAAATGCGTTCAAGAACAGACAGACGATTTTGCGGGACTTGTTTCAGCCAAACCATAAGGAATCTGAAGAAACGGTTGAAAACCCATCTGCATAATGGACCCATTTAGCTTACACGCAAGATTTTTCCCAAACAAATGAACAGTTTGAGAGATATTAGTGTCTTTTTGCGAGACAAATTTCAAGTGGCGAAAATTATTAGTGACGCCCAGACTGTTCAATCATTATATAAATATATGAGAAAGTTCAAAGCCAGGGAGATCCAGGAAATTGAGAGGAGAATTTTTATCCTTTATTTTTTGTATATTATATCTTTTGTAAACTTTTTTTCTTTTCAAATGGAGTAACGGATGGTTGGAATCTTTGAGAGAATAGACAAGTATTTTCAAAGAAGAATATGAAATTCCAGGTTACTTGATGGCTTTTGTCCTATGAGTAAAATGGTTTTGTTTTCATTATAATATCTTCATATTCTTTGAGTAATTGATTATGCATTGATTTAAATTAGTTTTAGTCTGTTTTATCAATACATGGTTAATTGCTATCATTTATGTATTAATTTTTTCAATCTTTAAGAGTCTATTATCCCAAAAAAGTCCTTTTGGACCTTATGATGAACTTATTATACTGAAACTATATGGGATACAATTTACTCTTTGGCTTTTGTCCTTTTGTAGATTGTGCAACGTTAATATTGTTTCTTATATCATTTCTGAATATGAAACTTTATTTGTATTGAACTAGCTTTAGACGGTTCTGCATATAATTTTTCATGTTATGTTTTCATTTATATGGTTCATTATATTTTGGTTCCTTTAATATATGTGGTTGATCATCTATTCAAGTATTTTGAGTTTACATCTGATACTAGATAGTTGGTAACACCATTTACTGAGGATTGAAATTTCTTTCATTTTCAGTTATTTGGACATTCTAAAGTCACATGATATATAATCGTTTGTCTTTCTATCATCATAAACTTGTTCCGAAATATAAAATACTTCTTTGAGTTTCTTCAGGAAGTATTATGCTTGCCTTTGTCATAGGTTTACACTTGACACGGGTTAAGAGGAGCTTATACAAATAAAGAGACGAATCTAGCTTAGTATTGTTAATCAACGTTAGGTTAGTTAGTTTATATTTTATTTAATTTGTTTATTTGCGAATGAATAATGATTGCATCATTTAAACGTTAAATGTTTAGACCATTATCGTTTTATCATTTACAATCTTATTCAATCATTGTTTATTAGTTTGTCAGTTATAGTACAAAGACAATTTCCTTTATTTTCTTATTTTGATCCATTAGTTGAAAACAACTATTTTCACAAGGCTTTGTTCAAACCTTGTAAACTGTATATAACCATTGTACATAAACACTGTTAGTTAAGCATTTGTAATTAAAGGGTTGATTGTTAGAGTAGTATCTTTAGTTAGTTCACATCTTTTAGTTGTTTTAGGATCTTAGTTGGCTAACGGAGCCATAAAACCCGTCAGGGTAGATTATACCAAACGACTTGGGTTAAATAGACAACCTCAGACTAGATCTTCCCTTCCCGTTGACGGTGTGTCATAAACGCCCGTCAACAAGACTTGAAAGAGACTGTCTTCATGTCTCATCCAAAAGGTTTTGTTGTGAAGGGACAATAACAAAAAATATGCAAACTCATAAAATCCTTATATGTCATGAAACAAGCACCGCCAGCCTGGTATGAAAATCTAGCTGAGCATCTTCCGAAATTGAATTTCAAGCACTTTAATTTTGACGATGCAACTCTATTTGTCAAGAAAGTTGGAAAAATTATGGTATACATTGCAGTGTATGTATATGCTATGTTAATAAAAAGGAACAATAAAAGTTATTCTGCATCCATAAAGAAAGAGTTGAAGAAAGGCCTTGAGATGACAGATTTGGATTTGGGACATCTTCACTATTATTTGGGCATTGAAGTGACTCAAAATCAAAAGTATATATTCATCTGCTAAAATAAGTACATTGGAAATTGTTGAACAAGTTTGGATTGACTGAATGTAATCCCATATATACTCCAATGGAACAAAATTTGAATCTCACATCAAAAGAAGAGAATGAATTTGAGGATGCAACCAAGTATAGACAGCTTGTAGGAAGTCTTATCTACCTTGCCACCACTAGACCAAGTATTTCATTTGTCATTGGGATACTTTCCAGGTTGTGGGAAGTCTTATCTACTTTCCAACTTGTTGATGCTCTGGTCAGCTAAAATTGATTGAACGTGTCTTCTCTTTTGAGAAATAGAATTCACTCTCTGCTCAACTACAATTGATTGAACACGTTTTCTCTTTTGAAAAGTAAATTTCACGCTCTAATCAGTTCAAATTGATTGAACGTGTTTTCTCTTTTGAAGAGTAATGCACGACTCCATTTTTGGCATTTTCTTAATAACTAAGAATAATTACATTAATGTTCATGTGTTTAGTATACTCGATAATATACATTCTATAGAATATAATGCATATAAAATGTCAACACATATGCATACACATTTATCAAGACATCTTTTTCACTAACTGAATCTCCTAGATTCAGATTAATCCCCAAAATTTTCAAACTAATAAAATATCTTCAACAACATCTGCAGTGGTGGAACGGATCCCCAAGCCATTCCTAAGATTACATCATAGGAATTGGTATGGGTTGAATATTTATAAGTCACAATGCGTAACGATTAAGTAGAGGAACCCAAAATGTGGCACTGGTATCTCTAAAGAATCCAAGTTTTAGTGGAATGTGGCACTAGTGGTATGGATTTGAATAAAAATGATAATATAACATTGGTGTGTCCAAAGAATCCAAACTTTCATAAAAATGAAAAGATTATGAAGGGAATGGAAAGAAAGTGTTTTAGCCATTATAAGAATAGAAATAGAATTACATTCATTACAAATTGAACCATGTTATGTTAGATATATGCATAATCATAATATAATAAATTAACTATTATATTGAAAAGAGGTAGTATTCCCTTAATGCTATCTAAATTAAATTTAAAATTATAATATATCAAAACTTATATAAAATTAAAGATGATTTATTTTAATTAATATAAAGTAAATAATATATATTGGTTATTATTATATTGTTATATAATTTTATTAGAAATAATATGATTTTGTCACATATAAATAAACATAAATGTGATTGAAATCAAAATCAAGAGAAATCCATTTTTAAATTATTCAAATTCATGATTTTGCTCATGCATTTGATGCAAAATTATTGGATTTCTTGATGAAGATATGAATTTTGTTTTTAAGATAAGCATTTATGTTGGATACTTAATGTTATTTTGTAAATATTAATATAAATATTATTTAGGATAAATATGAAGGGTCATAAGTGAATAGGAAGAGCCATTCACAACTCTTGGAAGATGAAATCAAAAGTCACCTCAAAATGTATTTATGAATTTCTCATGTTAATGAAATTCATTCAAGTGTGGAGTTACTCATTCTTTGTCCATACTTGGCTTGATAGTGGGATCATAGCATATTTTAACACCATTATTCTTTCTCACGTGCAAAATGCCTCTGGTTATTCCCTTAAGTTTGTCTCTCTTGTCGCGAGAAGAGTCTGCCATTCACACTGCTAGCGGGGTAAATCCCCATATTACTATACTGGGTCAGAATATAGGCAGAGCATTGACTTCCCTTAAAAGACAATTATATTCTTAAGCTACCCCAAAATATATGAACTAAAAGAAAAAATAGAAGAAGGAAGATTAGTAGGTGTACCTTAGGTCCTAATGTATGATGTAGACTTCCTTCAACTTTGTAGCTTCCTAAGTTGCAGGTCTCCTCCCAAAGCTAAGGGTCTCCTCCCAAAGCTGAATTGCAAGAACACTTAGGAAAAAAATGCTACAAATATACAATCTCTACTTATCAAAGTTAGCATTCATATATAAACGTAGATGCATTAATCAATAAAGATATAAAGACACAATGTATTGGGACAGGAAAATGACTCTTTTATTCAAAATGAATATTAAAAGATTATAACCTTCTTATCGGTAGACGCTCTGCGAACCAGGTCTGGGCTCCTCTTATTGTCACTCCAAGTGCATCATTCTCATGTTACCTCTCACAATCAACTGATCTCTTTGGGGAAAGGGAAGGGATTGTATAAAGAGAAAGGGTTGAAGGGGAATGTTGAGGCCAAATCTCAGAAATGGCTACAAAACTTGGGCTAGAAGGGGAAGGAATTTTAGCAGAGTTTCTTTGTTCTCTTGCTTGATTGTGTAAATAGGACCCCAAGACCTATTTTTATATGAGAAAAAGATGGTTATTCGGTTTGGGGATGAGCTACAATGGGTAAAATGGTTGGGAATGTTGGATTATTGAGAGGGGGGGTGAATCAGTAATAGAGCAATTTAATCATTTTAAACCATATAATCCTAGTGTTATATCAATTATCATTATCATCCAATAACTACAAAGTAAATAAGCAATGAACAAATGAACAATCATACACATACATAGTACACCAGTGTTTTACGTGGGAACCCAAAGCTGGAGAAAACCAAGGAATAATTTTTCTTATATGTCTTGAAGAATTACATTCATTGGAAGAACCAGCTTCCTTTGTTTTCCAGTTGCAACTGGAAGGAGGCTCCAACCCCCTAGTTTCTCAGGCTACAACCTGAGGGAAGCTCCAACTCCCTAATTCTCTGAATACAACCAGAAGAAGGCTACAACCCTCTATGTTCCCCAGCTACAACCGGAAGGTAGCTACAACCACTTGTCCTTGCTCCATCCAACCACCCTGATGTATAAGTAGAATTATGGAACCATTGTCACACTATCACTGTGAGATATATTGTTGTAAACCTATACCAATAAACCTGAACCAAATAACCTGTACCAATAACATGAACCATGCATCAACTTGTACCTCAACTTGTAATCAACCTGTACCATAAACAAGTGCATCAACCATGCACCAACCTGTACCAAACAACTTGTAATCAACCTGCACCATAAACAAGTGCATCAACCATGCACCAACCTGCACCTCAACATGTACCATGAACAAGTGCATCAACCATGCACCAAACATGTACAAATAACGTGTCACAACAAACTATCACAACAACTTGTTCGAACAACCTATCACAACAACCTGTCTCATTAATCTTATCAACCAAATCAGATCTACTCACCAATATCAATCACCAAGACAACTCTCAAATATGTGTATCAACCAAGCATAACACAACAACTCATAATCATCACCAAGATCAATATGTGCTTCTAATAATACAAGTATGCTACATCATACATAAACCATGTGTCAACAATACTACTAACAAGTGCCTCCAACCATGTACCAAGTATGTACCAATCATGTATCAACTACTCATCAACTATGACTCATCAATATGTACCAACATCATCAACTATACACCTCATGTATGTGCCAACTCATCAACTACTTGTTTCAACCATGTACCCGACATGTACCTCAACCAAATGCCCTCATCAATTTCATCATCCAAATCTAATTTGTAAATCTGTAATAGACCTGGTGGATATGATCACACACCTACAAACCTTCCTTAACTTTAACAACAAGAGACTACCATTTTCATCAAACTTTTCTTTAGTCTCACATGACTAGTTTTGGATTAGTCAACAACCCTAAATTGAAATAACCATAACTATGTAAATGTAATGAATAAAGATCTGAAAGTGATACACAGTGTTATTCAGTGTGTTTTATGTAATTCCTCCAAGTGTCACTACTTGGAACTCTCAGAAAAGGAGTTATAGCAAAAATGACATACCTAGCTGAATTTTGGCTTATTCTAGAGAGAAACCTTGTAGAGCGTGCCTCGCATAGAATATTTGTTGAATTGATCTGAAAATGTTACACATAATACTAAATATTGTACTCTAAACAACACATTTGTTCTTACTGAATGTGGATCTATTATGAAGAATTTATGACGTTTTTACCCAAAACCCTGTTTTAGACTAGTTTCTAGACTAGCCATAAACCCTATTGTCCACGAACTGTAACTCCAAAAATACAACGACCCGGAAGATGAATTTTTTACCATAGATACTTGGATATGTTTTCTCAATGTCATATCAATTTCAAGGTCTGAATCATTCTAGAAAACAAATTATTGCGAAAATGGTGATATGACCTGTAAATAACATACCTTAGAAAGCATCATCAAAAGAATTTATCCTCCCTTGAATTTTGGCCTTCTTTTCTTCACCTTCCCTCTGAAATTCGGCTTAGATATCCTTTGGTTACCTCAGTCACCTAGAGATATTCAATATTCTCAAGTGTGATGTAAAATGAGAGAGCCTTGCCTCTTATTTATACTCTCGATCTTCTAGGTCACTTAACCCATTTCTAGGTCACTTAACCCATTTCTAGGTTACTTAACCTATTTATAGGTCATTTAACCCATTTATAGGTCACTTAACATATTTTCCTTATTTTTAGGGTTAACCACTTTCCATAATTAGAAAGTTCTCCATTACTTTATCATTTAAATATTCCTCCTTGACTTTGTCACCTCACTATATCATTTAAATAATCTTCTTTGATTTTTCCACTTCACTTTATTATTTAAATAATCCTTCTTGACTTTGTCACTTTAATTTATCATTTAAATAATAATTTCTTCTTTGCAAGCTCTTTTACTTCTTTGACCTTTTGGGGTTTCAAGCCAACATATGAAGGTCCTCCAACTTCGTAAGGCCATAACTCTCAAACCGTGATGAGTTATGTGGTGTTCCACATACCACCAGAAATGGCATGACATGTAATATCCGTATAGAATAGTATTACCTACAAATATATCAAAACTAATACCATTATCCATCAAACAAACTTGGATCCATTACCCAAACCTGGGTTCTCCAACTTCTCATGGCCATAACTCTCTAACTGTGAGGAGTTATGTGATGTTCCACATACCACCGAAAATGGAATGACATGTACTATCCATATAGAATAGTCTTACCTTCAAATATATTAAAACTCATACCATTATACATGAAACAACCTTGGGTTCATTACTCAAACCTTTGTGCTACCGGAATTCGCTACCGGACTTTCTCCAAGGGTTGACATCAATCACTAAGGGTTGACATCAATCTACAATATCACTCTCCAATGGTTGACATCAATGACAACCAACAATACATACCAACTATCCATCAACCTAACCCAACTATTTGACAATCTCCCCCTTTGGCATTGATGGCAACACTTAGTCATGATAACATTCATGCTTATACTCTTCATCAATGTTTCTATCTCTCCCCCTTTGACATCAATGGAAAAGGGTATCTCCCTTTGGGGTTGCTCCCCGTGAATGAACTCTTCTTAGGGTTTCTCCCCCTTTCTATGTGCCTTTAATTACTCTCTTTCCCTTCATATGAATAATATCTCCCCCTTTGACAAAGGGTATCACTCTGAAGTCATATCGCTCATTCTTCCCTTGTGACAATCGATCCCCTTGGAAACATGCCTTTATGCTCTCTCTCCAAGCATTTACCTTTGCATCTAATAAATCTCTCCCCCTTTGTCCTATTTATGGTGCTTCCTCGTGTACATCTAAGACATATAATATAAGCATTCAAAATTATTCATTTTGGAGTAGAAATTACTCCTAGTCTCTGACGAAGATACTCAAGGGCTTCTCATGGAAGAGATTTTGAAAAGATGTATGCCACTTGTTCTTTTTTTCCCACATATTCAACTCTGATGTTCTTCTCTGCAACCCATTCCCATAGAAAGTGATACTTTATTGGAATGTGCTTCGTCTTGGAGTGCATCACCAGGTTTTTGAGAAACTAATGGCACTTGTATTATCACAATATATTGGAATTGGCTCATCATACTCAACCTGTATATCTGTCAAATTTTGTTTCATCCATAGAACCTGTGTACAACATGTTGTTGCTCCAATATACTTTTCCTTGACTATAGATAAGGATATTGATGATTGTTTCTTTCTTAGCCAAGATACTAAACACTCACCCAAGTAGAACGTTGCTCCACTGGTGCTTCATCGATCATTAATGCAACCTTCCCAATCTGCATCTGTGTAGGCAATAAGTGATATATCATTTCCTTTTGGATACCATAATCCAAACTCTTATGTTCCTTTGAGATGTCTAAAAATCCTCTTCACTGCTAATACATGTGATTTCTTTTGTGCTGCTTGAAATTGTTCCACCTATCCAACTGCTTGCATTACATCTGGTCTGGATGTTTTCACATATAGTAAGATATCAATCATTGACCTATACTTCCTCTGGTCTGTAGACTTTGAATCATCACCTTTTCTCAACTTGCAACTAGTTTTCATAGGAGTGGTAACTAGTTTTCAATCTTCCATTCCGAACCTCTTTAGCATTTCTCTGATATACTTAGTTTGAGAAATAAAAATTCCTTGGTTTCTTTGAAATATATGAAGACCCAAAAAGAAGGACAGTCCTCCAAGTAATGACATTTCAAATTCATTATGCATATCCTTTGCAAATTTCTGGCTTAACCTGTCATTAGTACTTCCAAAACAATATCATCAACATAAATTTCAATTAATAAAATATTACCTTGAGTTACCTTGATGTAGAGGTTGTTGTCTATGCTTCCTTTCCATAGTCCATAGGGAGTTTTGTTATTAATATTTCTAAGCATTAGTTTGTTTTGAATGTGAACTGTTGTATGCACTGCATGTGTCCAAAAAATATCTATCAATTTGGAATCCATTAGCACTGTTCGAGCCATTTCCTGTGTAATTATCATCCATTATGATTATGTTCCTTTGTCTCTGAACCACTCTCTGAACCAATCTATGAATCCATGCTCTCATCCACTATCATACATCTGTTCAAACCTGATAAGTTTTCTTACGAATCCATCTCTGTCCATACTGTCCAAGACTCTACTTGCGCAATTGTCCATAATGTTGACCCATTTATCACTATACTATCATCAAGTCTTGATTAATCTATCAAACTGTACTTCTTCTAACTGATTTCTCTGAATCTATCTTCTCAAACTCTGCAAGTTGCTCGAAGGATGGTTATTTGGTCTATCACAACTATCGCATAGACCCCCCCCATCTAATATTCATATTACTTGGGAGTCTCTAAGCCAAATGGCTCAGAACAATTCCTTCTCTGATGTGTATTTATCATTATATTCATTGGTAGATTCATTATCTCTCTGAGCTATGACTTCTTTATTTCTATTTGTGGATTCATCTTTCACTACAATGCCTGAAAGTACAATGTCTTGAACTTGTTCCTTATTTACATGTCTTTCCTTTCTTTCAGTTATTTTCCAAACCTTTCTGTATCTGACATCTTTCCTTTTCTCTGTAGAATTTTATTCATCTTGTTTATTGTCAATCTTGTGATATCTGGTACTTGGTCTTTGTTCACCTGTTCTTCCTGTTTTCTTATCTATACTTTCTTATATCTGATATCAGTATTCTCTTTCATAGAAGTATGAATCATGCTTCTACAATCATTGGCTATGTGTCCATAGTTATGACATTTGTAACACTCAATGTTACGTGCGACCACATAGGCACTGTTTTCTTGAACATTTCTTTTATAATCCTTGCAATCTACAACATTATGTCCAAAGTTAGTACAATAAAAACAATTACCATAAAATAAATTTGCATACCTGGGAGTGAATGATCCTCTTTGTGGCATAGTCCTTCTGAATTTTTGTCTTGATTGATCATCATCGTAATCATGATTGAAGCTTCTTTGTGGCTTGAACATGGATGGTCTTCTTGAATATGTATCTTCAATAGTTTTCTTAGATTCTAGTTGACCATGATTCCTTCCTTTGAGTACTTCTGCATAACTCTTTCTATTTTCTTCATTCTTCTTTTCTAGCAACCTAGAGTGCTTCTCTTCATTTTCTATAATTGGTGTGGATGTTTCTGTCTCTTCAAATTTCTTGTTGAGCTTGACGATTTTACTTCTCAATGTGACAACTTCTTCTTCAAGTTTCTCAACCTCTTCTTCTTTCTTCATTATCTGAGACTTCATGACTTATTCTATTTTTTTCGCTTCTTCAAGCTGAATTTTTAATGTGATTATTTCTTCTTCAATTCCTTTCTCTTCTTGACCAAACTTTGCCTCAAGCTGGTTTAGATCATTAGTTATTTCCTTAAGATAATCTGCCAATGTCTTCTCTCTCATTTTTGCTTCTTCCTTCTATGTTGCTATGTTGGTTTCCAAACACTGCTTTTGATATTCAATATTTTCTTCGATCTTTTTGGCTTCTTCTAGCTGAGTTCTTAAGTTCTAGATGAGTTGTTGGGATTCTTCAAAAATGTGAACACTTTCCTTTTGTTTCATCAATTCTTTCTTGAGTGAATTGTTTTCTTCTCTTAGTTCATCTAAAGCACTAATCAATTCTTCTTCATAATTGTCTTCCTTTTCAATTAGTTTTTCTGTATCATTTCCTTCATGGAATTTTGTTTCAAGATGTCCATGTTTTTCATAATTAAAAAAAAACAACATACCTCTGGTGATTATGTACTCTTCGTCTTCTGAATCTTCTTAACATGGTGAACATAATTCTTCTTGATTTGTATCTGCATCTTCTTTGACATTTTTTGAATCTGTGATGGGTGAAGAATATATGTCATGTAACTTATCCCAAAGTTCTTTTGGTGATGAACATTTACCAACCTTTTCTCTTACCGGATTAGGTAATCCTTCCTAGATGAAATCCATTGTTATTTTGTTATTCTTCCTCAATTCCTTCTTGGCTACAGTCTTTCCCCTTTTTGGACTATCATATCCTATAACATTTGATAGCCAAATATAATGTCCTTGTGACTGTAAAAATAGTTATGTCCTTATGCTCCACATCTCATACTTAAAACCATTCTCGCAATTAAATATCGATACTCCGTTATTAGAATAATCCATGATCTCCTTCCAATGGTTAAACTGTTTCCTAAAGGAACCGACTCTGATACCAATTGTTGGATTACTGAGAGGGGGGGGTGAATCAGTTATAGAGCAATTTAATCATTTTTAACCATATAATCCAAGTGTTATATCAATGTATCATTATCATCCAATAACTGCAGAGCAAATAAGCAATGAACAAATGAACAAGCATAACACATACACAGTACACCAGTGTTTTATGTGGAAACCCAAAGCGAGAGAAAACCACATAATGATTTTTCTTATATGTCTTGAAGAATTACATTCATTGGAAGCACCAAATTCCTTTGTTTTCTAGCTGCAACTTGAGGGAAGCTCCAACTCCCCTAGTTTCTCAGGCTACAACTTGAGGGAAGCTCCAACTCCCCAATTCTCTGGCTACAATCAAAAGGAGGCTACAACCCCCTATGTTCTCCAGCTACAACCGGAAGCTGTCTACAACCACCTGTCATTTCCCTGTCCAACCTCCCTAACATATAAGTAGAATGATGGAACCATTGTCACAATATCACTATGAGATATACTATTGTAAACATGTACCAATCAACCTGCACCAAATAACCTAAACCATGCATCAATCATGCATCAACCTGTACCTCAACCTGTAATCAACCTGTACCATAAAAAAGTGCATCAACCTGTACCAAACAACCTGTGATCAACTTGCACCATAAATAAGTGAATCAACCATGCACCAACCTATACCTCAACCTATACCATGAACAAGTGCATCAACCATGCACCAAACCTGTACAAATAACCTGTCACAACAACTTGTCCAAACAACCTATCACAACAGCCTATATCATCAATCTTATCAATCAAATCAGATCTACTCACTAAGATCAATCACCAAGACAACTCTCAAATATGTGCATCAACCAAGAATAACACAACAACTCATAATCATCACCAAGATCAATATGTTCTTCTAATAATACAAGTATGCTACATCATCCATAAACCATGTGTCAACAATACTACTAACAAGTGCCTCTAACCATGTACCAAGTATGTACCAATCATGTATCAACTACTCATCAACTATGACTCATCAAGATGTACCAACATCATCAACTATACACCTCATGTATGTGTCAACTCATCAACTACTTGTCTCAACCATGTACCCGACATGTACCTCAACCAAATGCCCTCATCAATTTCATCATCCAAATCTAATTTGTAACTCTGTAATAGACCTGGTGTATATGATCACACACCTACAAACCTTCCTTAACTTTAACAACAAGAGACTATCATTTTCATCAAACTTTTCTTTAGTCTCACACGACTAGTTTTGGATTAGTCAACAACCCTAACTTGAAATAACCATAACTATGTACATGTAATGAATAAAGATTTTAAAATGATACACAATGTTCTTCAATGTGTTTTATGCAATTCATCTATGTATCACTACTTGGAACCTCTCAGAAAAGGAGTTATACCAAAAATGGCATACCTAGTTGAATTCTGACTTATTCTAGAGAGTGACCGTGTAGAGTGTTCCCCGCACGGAATATTTGTTGAATCGATCTAAAAATGTTACAAAACATACTAAATACTGTAATCTAACCAACACATTTGGTCTTACTGAATTTGGATCTGTTATGAATAAGTTATGACGTTTTTACCCGAAACACATGTTTTAGACTTGTTTCGGGACTAGCCACAAACCCTATTGTTCACAGAGTGTAAATCCAAAAATACAATGACCCAGAAGCTAAATTTTTTACCATAGATACTTGGATATGTTTCCTCAATTTCATATCAATTTTAAGGTCTGAAACATTCTAGAAAAAAAGTTATTGTGAAAATGGTGAGATGACCTGTAAATAACATACCTTAGAAAGCATCATCAAAAGAATTTATCTTCCCTTGAATTCTGACCTTATTTTCTTCACCTTCCCTCTGAAATTTGGCTTAGATATCCTTTGGTTACCTCAATCACCTATAGATATTCAATATGCTCAAGTGTGATGTAAAATGAGAGAGTCTTGCCTCTTATTTATACTCTCCATCTTCTAGGTCACTTAACCCATCTCTAGGTCACTTAACCCATTTATAGGTCACTTAACCTATTTTCCTCATTTTTAGGGTTAACCACTTTCCATAATTAGAAAGTTCTCCATTACTTTATCATTTAAATATTCCTCCTTGACTTTGTCACCTCACTTTATCAT